>LPNX010881942.1:323723-479316 GCA_001517045.1 Pseudotsuga menziesii
TCCCATCATAAACATTGATATGCAAGCATTCTGAAAATGCTTCACATCACATAGTCTTCAAATTAGAGTTCATAAGAAACTTTCCTATGAAGAGATGTTAACCAAAAAGAACACATATCAATGATTATGTAATGAAGCTTGTTACATATTCATATAACCACACAAAAAAACAAAATTCTAATTTATAAACCTCGAAGCATAGTTGTTGTACCTCTAGCATCCTTGAACTCTTGTGAAAAGACATGTGGTCGCCTATACTAAAGATGTTTGCATATATAAAAAAATTATTTTCAGAATGGCAATACAAACTCTTATTTTTTTTTTAAAAATGGATAAATATTTTGTATCAAAATAAATGATAAGAAACCTGAGACAACATATATTACAAAAAACCACATACCGAGCTATCAAAATTGCTCTTTATGAAAATTCATTTTGCTACTTCCTATTCCTAAGAAACAATTTCTACATAAAAATATATGTTTTAAATATTGTTTCCTAAATAAGAGACTGATACAAAATTTAAAACCATAGTTGACTATTCTTTGAAGGTAAATTTCTAAGTTTCTAGTTGTTCCTGATGCACATGAGAAGCCTACTCGCAGGGATTGAGGAATCCCAATTTCAAAGGAGGAATGAGTGATTCTAAATCCTAAACCCTTACATGGAGCAATTCAATTTCTTTATCATGAATGGAGACTACCAGTGCTAACTTAGTATTCTTGTTTTTTCCATTTCAATTTCAGAAAGAAAGATTAGTGTTTGCTGTCGACAATGTTCTTGATCTTGCGGCCGATCATGGTTCACTTGGGAATGGAAATATTTGTTCTCCCAATGTTCCTTGTGCCATTCACAAGAAAGGTATCTCAAATATTAGTCTAGGTACAAGAAATTCAAATCGACCCTCTAAAGGCCATGATGAAAGCAATAATATACATGTTGGTTGTTTCCTCATGACATTCCTTAAACCAATTGATATGATTTCTAGTCTCTCCAACAAGAGGTGGGAGGTACCAAGGAAAATGGGATGAGATACTAGCAAGATTGAACTGCAATTTTAACTTAGAGTGACCATTACTTACCATTATTGTGCTTCATTAATATTTCGTTATGCCCCTGTGTATACCAACTAACTTCCATGAATATTGAAATATTATCAATGCATAGTGGCATATACACATATTGCTTAAGAACTTCAATCATCTTTTCCTTATAATGTCAAGAGATTGATCTTCCAAGCTAGATGTGGTGTGATCTATTCTCTCTTTCTTTCTATTAATAGCTCTAGTACTACCCTTCCTTGACCTGTTAATTGTATGATTCCATTAGGGTTTTCTTGTTGTGTCATGATTTCCATCAACCTAAACTGCATGTCCTCTTTTCCTACGATGTGTTATTTACCCATGCCATCAAATTGACTTCTCCATATTTTCCGTTAATGGGCATATTAAATCACACATTCACAACAGCTGATGTGGAGTGGAAGTACAACTCATACCTTTTCTCGGTGGAGCCAAATCCTTCCTAGCCATCATAGTTGGACTTAGGCATTCATTCTCCCTAGGTATGGGCATGTGGGGAGTACAAAGGAGAAGCAAGAACTTATCTTGTCACATGCAATATATATGTGGACATGTGATTTATGATGATGGGATGGTCATCTTAATGCATTAAAAACGATGCTTCTCAGGCCCCCATGTTTCATTTCACCATCATATTTGCATGTGGAACCTTTTATGGATTTTACGAAGGGTCTCATACTATTCACATGCATATGTATATAGAGAGATAAAACATGAAAATTCATATATTTGGAATCAATATTTAGACCCACAAAATTATAATTGACATTTGGTAGAATCAATAATCATAATTATGGAATAGAAATTCTGATTTTTGGAATTAAAGAATTCTCTCTATGAGATAAGAAATCACACTTTTTGAATAAAAAATCACAAATTTTGAATTAAAAAACACACTTTTTGAATTAAAAAACACATAATTTTTTAATTGAAAATCACACTTTTTGAATTTAAAATCACAACTTTTTAATCGGAAAAAATACTTTTCATATAAAAAATTACACTTGATCAACTATCGAGCTCTCAACAAGATTTCGGTAAAGAATAGATACCCTCTTCCAAGGATAGATGAACTAATCAACTGGCTGAAAGATGCTAAATTCTTTACTAAGCACGACCCAAAATTAGGATATCATCAATTTTTTATCGAGCTCACCGATGTATGGAAAACTACTTTAAAATAGAGGAAGGATTATTTGATTGGTTAGTCATGCCTTTCGGCTTAACCAATGCACCCATGACCTTCATACGATATATGGATGACATTCTTTGACCTTTCATCATCAAGTGTGTCATTGTCTACCTAAATGATATCTTGACTTTTAGTCGATCATGGGAAGAACATGTCCGACAATTTCAACAAGTCCTCGACACTCTTCGACAACATTGACTCTATTTGAACATGGATAAATGTTGATTTGCGATGAACAACATCAAATATTTGGAGTATGTAATTGACTCTAGGGGAATTCACGTCAATCTAGACAAAGTGTGAATCCTTAAAGAGTGGCCCATTTCTCAAAACATTCATGAACTAAGAATTTTTCTTCGTTTGGTGAATTTTTATCGACAATTTATAATTGGCTTCGATCACATAGCCTTGTCTTTTAATCAGTTGACTAAGGGAAATGGGAAAATGTCTTCAAATGAACATCGACACAAAAACAAGCTTTTGATAATCTCAAACATAAGCTATGTAATGCACCGGTACTTGTGTTACCTGATTTGCATCATCCTTTTGAGATTGAGACTGATGCATTTGACTATGCCTTGGGCACAGTGATCACTCAGTATGGTCACCCAATCGCTTTTCATTCTGAAACTTTTAACGACATCATTAGAAGTTATTCAACGTATGAAAAGGAACTATATTCCATTGTGCAGTCCCTTGAGAAATGGAGACATTACATTCATGGAAAGGAGATAGTCATTCATACTGACCACAAGCCTTTACAGTTCACCCCATCCTAGTCGAAGTTACAAACAACTCAACCACTCAAGTGGATTACTACCTGCAACAATTCTAGTTGGTAATTTAGTATTGGAAAGTTAAATATAATGCTGCATCTAATTGTATGAGTCGACCACCCATTACTCTCGTTTTTACAGTGATGAGTATATAGGGCTATGACACCACTACTTGGCCTCAATTGTATTTGGTAGACTGTGACTTTTCTGCAATTTATCAATAGCTTAAAACTGATCCACTGTCTACTTCCAACTACTTACTGAAAGAAACCTTTCTATACAATCTTGGAAAGCTTTGTGTACCGAAAGGTGAGCACCTATAGAAGCTCATTTGGGATGCGCACTACAACAAGAATGCAGGACACTTTCAAGGAGAGAAGACACTTTCCATCCTCCAAAAGTACTTTTATTGGCCTTCATTTAATTCTGAAGTAAATAGGTACATTCGATCATGCGTGGTTTGTGCCATTGCTAAACTACTGAATCAACGAAAATGATTGTACATTCCTTTGTTGGTCCCTGGTCGACCATGGGAATATATTTCTATGGACTACTTGACGGGTTATCCTACTACTGAACATCAACATGAGGTAATCTTAGTAGTAGTCGACATATTTTCCAAGATGGGCATTCTCATTCCATGCAAGAAGACTATGAAAACAAAATAGACTACTTAACTCTTCTTCAAACATGATTGGAAACATTATGGCTTATTGACAACCATAATTTCCGACAGAGATTCCATATTTTTCACCATCTTTTGGAAGACTATCTGGAAATAACTCTGCACAAGACTCCCCTTATCAACAACTTTCCATCCTCAGATAGATGGACAATTGGAAGTTGTGAAACGTTTGGTAGTACGATTTATCTGCATTTACAACCAAAACCATCGTCGGACATGGGATGAAAGTATCCCATATATACAACACAATTACACTCATGCTTAGCACACATTTATGGGCGAGATTCCATTTGAGATATGTTATGGATTTCAACCCTCATTTCCCATTGACTTGATTAGTTCATCAACATAGTCGAACAACACTGACTCTAACCAATGAGAACTTAAAAAAGCATTGAAGTTTTGAGATCAAATCTACAACATCCAAAAAAAGAATAGGAAATGTTGCAATGAGCTAAAGTGAAATCTAAGTCCCAACACAATAAGCATCATATAACTCATTCATTTCAAATTGGGGATTAGTTCTAGTTGCATCTCAAGAAGGAATGCTTCACTGGTTCATATAGGAAGTAAATAATTTGCGATATGGTCCGTACATTATTTTTAAGTAGATTGGATAAAATAATTTCCATCTCGATATTCCTTTATCCATGGGTTTACATATAGTATTTAATGTGGGTCTACTTTGACCATACCACTCACCGCTGTTGGAAAAAAATGACTTGTAGACAAAAAAATCCGAAGATATCCATCTAAATGTTCATGATCCTCTTCCTTGGGACACCATTATGGGACAACGCATACACCATACAAGGATGGATGCAATTCCATTATTTTAGGTGGATATATCCAAACAACTCCAGGTGCAAGGAAAATGGTACTCAACTACTGAACTCATCAACAAGTTTCCTCATATGTATGAGAAAAAAATGGGGAACATTGTTTCTTAAGGAAGGAGGTATGATCCACACATAAGTTGGAATTGTTTGTCAACTTTGATGGGTTCAACATCAACTTTGACAAATTTTGCACCTCAACATGATGACTTTGACAAGTTTCGCACCTCGACAAGTTCAATGTGGAATTCAACATATTCAACACCTCGACACAACTTCGACATATTGTCTTTCTATATTCTATTTGTCTGTAATGGTTTAAATTCTGAAACCATTCCAACTTCTCTTGTAACTGAATGTAACAGGCAAATATCTCGAGCCTTCTCAACACTGTATTTAAGCATGTACATTATTGTAATTTATAGGGGTAATGCAACAATAATGAAGTAATGAAGTAATAGATATTGGTTCAAATTCTTTCATATTGTCTCTATGTGTTCTTGTATGTTTCTTTGTGTAGTGAATTTTCTTTTTTTCTTATTATTAATATTCTTCTGCCATAACAGTACTCGATTCATACAATCAAATTGTTGTCCCCATTGTGCACCTGGGGCACCCGGATAAACAATTTCTCAGTTTTTATTAAGCGTTAAAAAATCAATTATACAAAGATCATCAAAATTTTAATGATCTGACATTTGGCCAACATTCATATATCATGAAAATTACTTTGGCTATAGCCATGAAAATTAGTCTATATGACAAAAAAAAACACACACGCGGTTTTCAAAAGGGCCACCTATAATAGCTATGCATGAAAGATAGACATTATTTTTTAGGAATATGTGGATTCCAAAAAAAACAAAAAACAAAAAAGAGACTGGTATATCATAATATCCCAAATGTTTTCTTTTGATATGGAAGAAGAGACACCATCAACATGAACCTATATGTTCCAAATCCCATGCTGAAGCTACCAACCCATCTTCGAGAGTTGATTCACATCTTGATTCAATTCATGATGGATATGATGGAATGAGGAAGACCAAAGAATATCCACAAACCCAAAGATATCATCGTAGAGGGGTGCCAACTGCATCTTGATGGGATGCTTGCTAAAAGGAGGCATTCGATGACCAATTGGGAGACTCCCATAATTTGGATTCATTGAGCATAATGATGAATTGCAAATGGAAGGCCCAATAAAAGAGCATGAAACTCCAACTGGTTATTGGAAACCTGACCCAAACCTACAGCAAATGAATATAATGTGTGGATGAAAGGAAAAGAGTACCACAAAGACACCCTGATTGAGGATTGAAAGGTGCAACACTGTCCAAAAATAGCCATGTGGTGGATCAATCAATTATAGGGGAAGATATCTTGCGAATGTGATTAGATGGTGCATGAGAAGGGAAAAGTTCGAAGATTGCAATAGTTTTAGAAGCACATATAAAGGGAGAGACCATCTTATCATTGAAGATCAAAGCTCGGAGACTTCCAAATGTTCTGTAACATGATCAGAGGTAGAGCTTTGAAAGTAGTTACATATGGTGAATTATTCCAATTGACAAAATAATCAGAGATATTATTACATGCCTAGTCAAATAAAAATCCCTTAATAGAGCTTGTTGGCCCTAGGAAAAGCTAGACGGAATAATGATCGAAAAGAGGAAGATTATAGTCGCAAGATGAGTAAAATCTATGATGGAAGGAGCCTTGGTGGAAGAGGAATAAAGCAAGTCAAAAAGAATACTTTTAATTAATTTTGGTAAAGAGTTAGTTAGACCAAAAGATTTATTTTAGTAATAAAGCATGATTGTAATTTGGGTCGATAGTGCCTATTTTAAGATGTAATCAGATGCATGAAAATAGAAAGACAACATGTCAATTGACAGTTGAGAGTCAGTTGATCATTGAATTAAAGAAGTGTAAAAGAAGAAAACCTTATAAAAGCACCGACCTAATCTGTGTAGGTGGATCCTTAGTGGAAATACAAAGACGAGAGAATAGAAAGAGACCAAACCAGAGAGCATGAGACAAGCAAAGACTGTATGAATTATAAAGAATATCCAAATAAGAGTCTGTAAGCTAAGTGCGTAGACCAAAGGTTCCAAACCATTTCTCATGCCAGATGAAGAGCACCTCTGTAATTTTTCCCACATGGGTTTCCATGTCATATCATGTTTGTGTATGTATGATATTTGTGTTTCTGTCGAATGCATAATTGTTGTGAATGAGCTGATCTAAACATGTTGAGCAGAATCTGTTATGAAAGAACTTATATATATGTGTTGCACATATATTCATGATTGTATGGGACGTTAGTTAATATGTGTTAAATTATTCATGTTAAATTATGATATATATGTCAACGGATCTGAAGGATATTCTCTTGAATGAATATATGAGAACATATGTGTAATTCCTGGGTTTCGATTGAAGTGACCTGATAAGAGTATGATAAGGAAATCCCCCTCACTAACTTTATAAAACTAGTTTTAGAAGTTCTCATAAGATATCTTGAGTGAGAATTCATCTGTGTCACAAGTTTTGCTAACAAATTTATCCTCTTTTGGGTCGATATATTGGGCCTTGTTAACGAATAAAAGATCTAAACTTGGGTCGACCGAAAGTAAGAAAAAAATTGGCTTTGTTGTGCTGTGAATCATCTTGACAGGGATATGTTTTGGAACCAAACGAAACATAAAATTCAATATTAGATTGATTATAAAGCACTAAAGTTTGTACAAGAATAATTTAAAGGATTACGATCGAGCCCGAGATAATTGTTGGAACAATACCTTTACACATAAATCTATGAAATTTTCTTTAGAAAATTTCATATTGTATTGCATGAGTGGTTGTTGAAGCTAGCGACCCAAAAGAAATATTTTCAGGGTAGAGAACATACATAATGGATTTATCAGTTGATCCAGTGGTGAAAGAGAACTAGTAATCCTATATCAAGGGTTGTTGACTTTTGGGTTCATAGTATTTTAGAGGGATATATCACACAAATTGCAGTCGACGTGATAAAGTCATACAACAAAGCAGAAATATAATTTTTCTAAGGAACTAGAGGTAGTTATCTAAAATATTTAAATCCATGGATCAAGATGTTGGTGTGTGAGAAAGGGATCCTGAGAATGGATTTTCACGAATAAATATTTGCACACAGAGAACTAGGGTAATGTTGCAAGAAAGATTGCGAGCAAAATAGATGAAAATAAGTTGAGATTTTTTCTATCAATAGTGGGACTAATCTAGAAGGTGGATGATTAAGGAGTGGAAGAATATTTTAGTCAGTAAAGAGAAGAAGGACTGTGAAAAGGAGAGAAATTTGTACCGTGACCGGAGGAGAGGACTACGAATTGGTGTCGCACTTCGTTGGAGGATCTTGTGATGAAGAAGAGGAATACCCTCTTATATATGAAAAAGAGGAAGAGGAAGAAGCACTTGATCCATATCAAGATTATGGCATACCCACAACCCCACGTACATCACCTGAGGTAAGATCTAGAAATACATTTCCAAGTGGTTTTTCTAATTAGACTAACAATAATAGTGGAAATAGAATTTAGGGAACTCCCACTAGCGGAATATTAATTTAGCAATACCAAGAGAAAACATAATGGTTGGAAATGATATAAAGCTACTAATATTTAATGGAACTGGGTTAGAATACCATGAACAACATTGGTTTCTATGCAAAGCCATATGGACTATGTGACAAGTCCAAGATGAGGCCATAAAGAAATCCCAGATGATCACCACACTCTGAGGTTGTGTGCTCGATTGGTACATAAATTCTCGGTGGTTCCCACAGGAATATCTCAGAAGTCATTAGATCAAATCCAAATAGTATTGATAGATGAATTTAAGAAGCCTAAACCTGAGTCATTGCGCATTACAAAGGTAAAAGAAATTAAAATGTTTCCTACGGAGTCTGTTTTGGACTTCAACCAAAGATTCAAAACATTGATAGCTAAAATAAAAGTTGATATGTGGGACATCCAACTCAAATAATGGTTTATTCCAGCGATGCTACTGCATATATTAATCCCCTTGATGTAACAAAAATTTGTTTCACAGAGTGAAGCTCTTGATCTTTCCATGAAATTGGAAACTTCACCGGTCGAAGAAACTGGTGCCGGAATTATGTAGATACAGTCACAACTTGGTAATATCAGATTAAAACTTCAAGATATCAACAAGGGTATGGAAATACAATAAGATATTTGGTGACAGTACCTGATGTAGAACTAAAGGCCACTATAAATATTGATGTCCATCCTTCACAAACTATATTGCATTTGGTGCACCTAATCCGCTAAATACACAAGGAATTCCTTGGTGTAGAATTTGTCAAACTAGAGCACATGGATAGGAAGAATGTTTATATTTACAGAAAATAGTAAGTGCACTAGCTAGTCTATATTGCAATTTTTTCGATATGTAGGAAATGAAGAGAAATAATGCATAGCATACGATCTACTGCAGGAAAAGACAATTGACACATACATAATGAAAAACAACGAACATATGCAGGATAAGAGAGATCGGTCTCAATACCCAGATACTAAATACGCTTAGAGATATTACCCATAATCACAATACCCTCAACCTAGAGGAGGTGCAATTTTTCAGAGTCCAAGGACGAGGAGGAGTATTTGGTCACAGAAGAGGCCAAGTAATATGTTATAATTATAGACAATCTGGACATTTTTCTAGAGATTGGACTAATCCTACGTCAACATGTTCGTATTATAAAGCACTGGCTCACACTATTAAAGAACATCCACAGTTGATTGCAAAGTGGAAGGCTAGAAATATGGGAAATAAGAATCCACCTCACAATGTTAACCTAAATATAGAGAATACTTTCATTGAACCGAGAGAACCTAATATTGTCCTCATGAAAATAGCAGGTGCTACAATTCGAGCATATCAAGAAGCACCATATGGAAAACCGATGGTGTGACCAGCAAAACAAAATAAGATTCCATTTGATGTATAGAAGGAAAAATAAGTATTATTGGATGCTTTAGATGATTTCCTCAATGGGAATCAAGTATCGATGTTTGCTGATGTACCAAATGAAGGACCAATATTAGACATGCCTCAAATATTCAAAAAACTATATCAAAAGAAACCGACGATAAAGGTTAGTAAACTAAAAGAGTTCTTTAAAATTTTTCTAGCATGAATACAACATAAACATGTTGTAGTAGAAATATCAGCTTTCATAGAAGAACCTAAATAAGATGTGTGACTAGAAAGGAGGGTTAACCACATCAGGAAAATATTGAAAACTAGTCATGAACTATGAATGACTTCCCATATAGGAGATTACGACATGGATTATATTATTTTAGACTTGGGTTTTGACGTTAACATTCTTACTAGAAAATCCTGGGAAAGTATGGAAAATTCTATACTAGTATGGTCTCTTGACCATCTAATATTATCCAATCAGTCAAAAGTGTTGCCTATTGGTTGACTCAATTAGGTTCTCGTTGAGATATAAGGACTTCACACTTATGCAGAATTTAAGGTAATTGACATTGTTGATGACACAAATCCATATCTCATGCTTCTGTGGATTGATTGCACCATTGATAACCAAACTATTATCAATTTTAAAAAGAGGATCTTAATGTTCGAAGATGAAGAACTAAGGGTGGTCACACCGCTTGATCCTCTCGAGGGTTAGAGGTATGTTGAGAAGGTAAATAATGAAGGAAAATATGGATACTTGGATCATATCTATAATATTACTTCTGCAAAGGATGATTATGTGAATTTGATGGCCATTGGAAAACTCAATTGGTGAAGCGTTAGTTCCTACACATCGGATTCATGAGAAGCCTTAGAGAATTGATAGAACTGAATCCATGAAGTATCAATGGAAAGATGCACCAGAATTAAAAAATCCATATGACAGGTCAGTATTGAGGTATGTGATCTACCTACCTATGAAGGTTTTCCTAACTTGGAATATTTTATGACATAATTGAGGAGAAAGTAACAAAACCTCAGTGATTGTTAGATTTGGAATTTGCATTGAAGGATACACCTACTAGATGGTAGGTCATGCATAAATAGTCTATCAGTCTATCTTTGAATAGCCTCAATGTTGGTGATTGATGGAAATATGATATGGAGAGAAGTTGATATACACTGGTCAGAAATACACTGGAATGACTAGTCCTGTAAAGCACATTGACCATTGTCATGCGACATGGAAGGTATGTACGTGATAGGATTGGGTCTATTAATATTTACATCCTTTGGACATGATACCAAGGAACTGGTATACTTCAGTTGAGTTGCGACGAGGAATAGTATATTGGGAAGAGATAGATTCCAGTTTCACACATATGTTTGAATTTGTTTATGATCATCCCTCAATAGATGATGCTCTACACATAATCAAGACTAAGATATTTGAATATATTCGTGTGTCGATGACAAATTTTTATTAGACCAGCGAGACAATCCAACATTGGATGGAATTCTATAATGTAATAAGAAAACCTGATGATGATGATGATCCATGTGACATAAATATTCTTGAGTTTGAAGGTACTTGCGTTGTGGAAATATCAGGTGTCTCAAGAGACAAGTTTTTGAATCCTTTGAAAATAAAGAAAGTGAAAATTGGCTCTCCCGAGGATCCAAATTTTTCCAATATTGGGGATTACTTGGATGATGATACCATTGGGAAGATCATAGACTTATTGCATGAGTTTCAGGACCTGTTTCCCACTAAATTTTCTAAACTGAGAGGAATTTTCAAAGATCTTGGATAAATGAATATTCCATTGAACCTTGACACAAATCATGTTAACCAATGACCATATCATCTCAATGTGAGGCACAAATAAAAAGTTAAAACACATCTAGACATAATGTTAGGTGCAAGAATCATAGAACCCATTGAAGAATCCAAATGGATTATCCCCATGGTAGTACACGATAAGAAAACTATTGTTGAAGTAAGTATTAGTTTCAACCCAAGAAAGATGACTGATTCCTCTCAACATGACCCATTTATGACCTTGTTTACATATGAATTATTGGAAAGTGTCAGAGGCCAAGAAGTATATTCCTTTACTGATGCATTCTCTAGATACCACCAGATATTAAATGCAAAGGAAGATTGACACAAGACAACCTTTGCGACAAAATGGGGATGTTTCTAGTGTATGATAATGCCTTTTGGACTCAAGAATGATCCTGCTATCTTTTATAGGATAGTAGTTGCTTCTTTTAAATATTTCATTCATAAGTTTCTTGAATTCTACTTTGATGACTAGATGGTATTTGGGCTCATAAAAGATCATATTGAGAACCTCAGAATGACGTTGGAATGATGTCAAGAGTACCGGATTTCCATTAACTTAAAGATGTACATTTTTTGTGCCCTTTTCAGAATTATACCGGGTCATTTGGTTTGTCATGGTGGTATATTGGTGGATCCTGCTCAAATTCTGATCATTGTCGACCTACCACCACCCACGATGGTAAAACAATTGTGAACGACTTTGGGACTTATAGGATACTATCAAAAAATTATCAAAGGATATGTAGAGGTGACTTCCCCTATGGAGAAATTATTGAAGAAGGATGTTAAGTGTTAGTGGAATGAACAATGCCAAGAGAGTCTGTATGTCCTAAAGAATATGATGGTTACAACACCCATATTGGTCTTTCTAAACTGCAAGAAAAAATTTCATGTACATGTCAATGTGTCATATGTTTCACTTGGTATTATAGATATTGCGCTACAAGGTGCATGATCTATTGATCATCCCATCACATTTTCCAGTAGGAAATTATCAATGGAAGATAAGAACTATACCATGAAAGAAAGAGAATGACTAGTTATGGTATATCCTCTTAAAAAAATTTGACACTATTTGCTGGGAGTACCTTTCAAGATATACACAAACCATTCTATATTGAAATATATGGTCAATAATCCAGTGTTAAAGGTAATATTGGTTGATGGCTTCTCCTCTTCCAAGAATTTTATTTTGATATTATTGTTAAACCGGGTCAGTTGAATTTAGGACCAAACCATCTGTCGAGGCTAGAAAAGTGGAGAAGAACCGGGTAATATTGATGATAGTCTTCCTAATATACAACTGTTTGTGATTAATATGTTTGATGATCATTACAAAGATATTGTACATCTCTTAACTACAGGGTATGCACCCGAAAGATTCACTACAGCATAGAAGAAACAATTATTTGTTAGAGTTGCAGATTTCTAGTTGATGGGTGGACAATTATACAAAATGGGGCCATATAAAATTCTTCGTCGCCATGTTTTGGAACATGAGAGCCCAATAGTATTGAATGAAGCGCATTAAAATGTCGCAGGAGTTCGTTACATAAGAAAAGAAACATTGTGTAATATTTTGTAGGTTGTATTGTGGTGACCTACTTTACATGCATATGCTAGAGATTATTGTCTCAATTGTGATATATTCCAATGAACTGGGAAACTGTCACAATGAGATGAGATGCCGCTCGTAACCCAGAAAAATTTAAAGGAACTTGAAAAATGGTCTATTGATTTTTTTTGGTCTATTAATCCACAAGGAAAGGGAACAGGTGCACGTTACATTATCACTACGACAGATTACTTGACCATATGGGCTGAAGTAGTGTCGATGAAGGATTATACTGTTGAAACCACTACAATATTTTTTTGACAATATGGTGACTAGATTTGGATTACTGAAGTTCTCGATAAGTGGTCAAGGTACTTACTTTTTCAAACAGTTGATCGACAAATTAACTAAACAATTCAATATTCAGCACTGGAAGATGACACAGTATCATCCATAAGAAAATGGTGCTATTGATACATTCAATAAGATCTTGGAGAACATATTGAAGAAGATATGTAATATTCAAATATATTATTGGGACCAAAAAATGTCTATAATATTATGGAAATATCGCACCACTTGTAAAAGGTTGGAAGGACAAACTCCATTTCGACTAGTTTATGGACAAGAGGTTGTTATGCCGATGGAATATATTGTACCTAGTTTGAGAATAGCTATGATTACAGAAATGAATGATGTTGGTGTTGTCAAAGAAATATTGTTGTAGCTTTTACAATTAAAAAAAGACATATTCGTCATAAGATATCCTCAAAACATCGAGAAGATGTGACATAAAGCTTGGCACGATCGACACATTAAGTGTAAGTAGTTTCAGATTGGAGATCTTGTTCTCCTTTACGGAAATAAATTTTTAAAGACTATTGGAAAGCTTCGAACATATTGGTCGAGTCCATATATTGTCATTCAAATCACCGAAGGAGCAGTAGTGCAATTGCAGAAATTAGATGGAACACCCTTCATAGGATTGGTGAATAGAATTTGGATAAATCCTTATCAGGATAGCCACAATATGGTCAACTTAGATTTCAAAAAGTGAACAAAAATAGTAAAAGAAAACTATCGCATAATTTTTTAATGTTTTGTTACAAATTTCTGAGTGTTTTTTTACAAAGTTATGAGTGTTGTTCACAAACTTATGAGTGTTTTGTAAAAATAATAATTGATATCACAAAAATATCGAATGTTTTTATAGACTAGATGTCTGTCATAGAAGAAGAAAATTGTTGCAGACTATTTATTTATTGCAAAATAAAAATCGTTGTTGTAGACTATTTGTCTATCGCAAGAGAAAAGTTTTGTTGTAGGTTCTATGCCTGTTGTAAGAAAGGAATTTCCATCACACAATGGAATATGGTCACAACTGAAAGTTGGCCTGTAGTTAATTTGAATACACATGATATTTTGGATGCATACATTTTAGTCACTTCCACCATTAGTGGACAATAACTACTGATGATTTGATAGGTGAAGTGATGGTTTGATTGGCGGTTTCCTTGAAATGATTAGAAATATTGCTTAGTTCTAAGGAAATCATTGCCACATTTTCCATTTATGACAAGATCATTCCAATGAATGACTTAGTGAATGAGTAAACATATTTCATCTTCGTGCCAAAGTATCGTTCATTTTATTTCATTTGACTGAGTGATATTTCTGTGTTGAACTGTTTGTCTACAACTGTGAGAGCCGAAGCTATCTTTCACAGAGTATGGTCATTTGCGTATCAAGCACTAACACTATTAAAGAATCATGTGTCAAGACTCCATCACCTACACTGATCATGGAAGAGCATATAGAAGATGTTTCACAACCAGACACAATGATTGAAGTGATTTTACGACCATACCATCCCAATACATTAAAGATGAAATGTTCTACCAATTGAAAACCACAAGAAGAAACACCTCCACCAGGCGATGCAGCAATAATATCTACATCCATGTTCCTAGATTATTTCCTGCCGAGGCTAGTAGATGTGCCGAACTAATGCACCGGTTGAATAATTCTATCCAACAAACTTCTAATAAAAATATGACCAAACTAATGCACCGGTCGAATAATTCTTGCCACAGAGCAGCGCACATTGGGTGTCTAGATGAACTGGTTGACCCATCTGGTAAATGAGTTGTTAGTAGACGTTGAGGATGCACAAGAAAAGGGTAACCCATTTAACTATTCTTGGTTGTTAATTTTTATTTCATTTGTCATATGGGTAGAAACGACACACTACCAAATGGTTGATGTCCCCATCCAATGCCGAGGAGCTCAATAGAAGAATCTCTAGTTTGAAAAAGAGAACATATAGATGTAGAAAGATAATAGTATTGAATTTTCCTTCAAGGAGAGGTGCTTAGGATTATTTTTAGGAATCATGCTATAATTACTGAGGAAAATATCAAACAGTTTTGTAAAATTATCATATTCTCGGCCTTTTCCCATCACATTTGTTTGGAGATATGCCAAGGCCCACAAAATGAATGTTTATCCATGCAGTTTTAGCTATCTGTTGTTGAAATTGATACAATTATTTAGGACTAGCTTGAAGAGTGGAAATTCCCTGTCGTAGAGGATCAAATCTCTGAAGAAGAGGAATAGCAACAAGATGATCCATCAAACAAGAATAATGGATACCAAGGGGGGATCCACCCGAAGAAGAAACCCCAAGAATATCTTCGGTCGACAACAAAAATGAATCTAGTGCGATCCCAACAAATCTAGAGTTGGTGGATAAATGAAAAAAATGCAAGACGATTCATAAGAAGAGAAAGGATGATAGATCATCTAGGATCATTGGTATTACAAATGATTATTATAACTTGATATTTAGTAGAATGGAGGAAGTATCCCAACACAAATGCAAGAAAATGGAAGAAAAGTAGACTGAAATAGTAGGAATGTTACATCAAAATATCATCATTATGATCCATGTATCAACTTTGTGCATAAATCCCTAAAGTTCCCTTAGCTAAAGTACACTGAGTATGAGGTTCTCCCTAGCTTTTTTCCTCCTTTAAGTAAGCTAACACACCTTACCTTCTACGATAGAGCTCTAGACCCTTGGTGGCACACTTCTAGCCTCAACAAGGGGTGCCACTAGCACACTTAGTCCTCTTGTAGCATGTGCCAGCCCTTCTTTGGAACCCTTAGTCATCATTTAGGGTGCACTAGGGGTGATTAGAGTGGATAATTGGAAGCTTCAAGTGATTTTCATAAGCTTGGTGACATGGAGGGATATCCCTAGTTACTATGAAGGTTGGAATTTGGTTCCCTAACCTAATGGGAAGATACTTATATCTCTCCCCTTAATATTCAACTTAATCTATTCCTTTGGCCTTATAAATCTGAAGCCTCACTCCATGAGGAGGGGGGAAGTGTTAGTTTTTCAACATTAAGCTAGCATTATGTTAGGATCTTTACTGAGAGAACAACAAGTACAACAATCAAACACAAGAGACAATGAACACAATGTTTTTCATTAGGGAAACCATAAATGGAGAAAACCCTGCAACTTCCTTAGAGATAGAATCAGCACAAGATGTAAAACCCCAAAACAGTAAGATGCACTCCCAACAACAGTAATCTTCTTCTGGTCTAGCCCCAGTGTCTTCTCCTTCCTCAACTATGCACTACACTTGAGTGTGTGAGTGATGTGTCCTAAATAGAGACCCCAACTCTCTATTTATACTAATCCCGACATGACTAAAACCCTACTAGGGCCGACCTCTACTAGGAGAGTCTAATAACCCTAGTGCCCCAGAATTGCGGGGACTTTAACCCTTAGACAATCAGAGGGTTACCCACTATGAATTGACATGACTTGTTTAAATTATTTATTCTCTCGATTGGAACATCGGGACATGACAACAGGACTCAATTACATAATAGATACATCCCAGAATAAACATCGGGTTACAATACATAATATACATAGATTAATACATTCCAAAGTTACAAATACATCAACACTCCCTCTTAACTAGGAAGGTATTCTTTCAACACAATTTTCAGCACTGGTATTCTTCTCTATATCAACTGGATCATCTCGTCATCTGCATCTCAAGTCTTCTGATTCTTCAAGTCATCTTCATTCTTTGAATCTGGATCATCATCACTAGATCTAGATCATCTCTCGATCTGGATCATCATGGGACATCATCACTGGATCTGGATCATCTCTCGATCTGGATCAACATCATTGGATCTGGATCATCACTCAATTTGGATCATCATCACTGGACTGGATCTAGATCATCACTCGATCTAGATCATCACTGCTAGATCTAGATCATCACTCGATTTGGATCATCACTGCTGGATCTGGATCATCACTTGATTTGGATCTCTCGAAGTCATCATAACTAGATCTGGATCATAACTAGATCTATATCTCATCTGGTCATCATCATGTGTGCTATCTCGTCATAGGAATTTCTACAAAGCCAACCTTCTTTCATGCTAGTTGTAGGCCTAGCCATTAGGTAGGTCTTCGCTAAACACTTACATCTGACCTACTTATCAGAAAGGCATGCCCAGGACTCACATTCACCAGCATGATAGGACATGACATCACTAACATCTGTGAAAAGGATTAAGCACTTCTATCTAACCTGGAAGGAACTGAATCCTCTCACCATTGCCAGAAAGGCTTGCACTCACATCTGACATGGAAGGAACTAAATCCTCCCACCATGATAGAATGGCCCCTAGTCCCAGATTGAGCTACCTGGTAATGGACCAGGTGCCTCCATTCTCTCGGAGAATGGCAATTTCCCTTATATCTGACCTGGTAGGAAACAAGTCCTACACCCTCGCCAAAATGGGTTGCACTCACATCTGACATGGAAGGAACTGAATCCTCTCACCATGACAGAATGGCCCCCAGTCCTAGACTGAGCTACCTGGTAACGGACTAGGTGCCTCCACTCTCCCGAAGAGTGGCAGTTGCCTTTACATCTATCCTACTCGACAGAATGGCCAGCACTCATATCTGACATAGAAGGAATTGAATCCTTTCACCATGACAGAATGGCTCAGGCCTTACATCTAACATGCTCGTCAGAATGACTTTGGATCTTAGCACTCATATCTGACATGGAAGGAACTAAATCCTCTCACCATGACATAATGGCTCAGCCCTTACATCTGACCTGCTCGTCAAAATGGCTTTGGGACTCATCACTTTCCCTTGGAGGAAACCTCAATCTGGAGAACACCAAGATTCTCCCTGAAGTACTCAAACTTCACTCTGTCCAATGGCTTCATCAGCACATCATCTATCTATTCCTCCATCGCAACATACTGGAGCTTCACTGCTCCTCTCTGCACCATATCCCTAATATAGTGATACTTGATCTCGATGTGCTTTGACTTGTCATAGAGCACTGGATTCTCTGAAAACTTCACGCAACTCTGGTTGTCACAATGTATACAAGTAGCACCCATCTAGAGATCAAATAAATTAGACAGTAGCTTCCACATCCATACTGCCTCACAACTAGCTGAATAAGCTGCAACATACTCTGCTTTAGCTATACTCAGTGCCACATAGGATCGCTTCCTGCTAAACCAAGAGATCACACCTGATCCCATACTGAAACAACACCCTGAAGTGCTCTTCCTATCGATGGCGCTGCCTGCCCAATCTGAATCAACATAACCCTCTTGGTAAATCTTCCGATTCACATCATACTTGAGGCCATAATCAACTGTACCCCTCAGGTACCTCAGAATATGTTTTGCAGCAATCAAGTGAACATTTCTCGGATCTGTCAAGAACTGGCTCAAGTTGTTCACAGCAAAACAAATGTCTAGTCTCGTGTTCATTAGGTACACCAATGACCCAATCATCTGACGATACATCATAGCATCAACCAACTCTGATGAAGCATCACTCAATAGCTTCAGGTTTGATGCCATAGGTGTGGCCATAGTATTGCAATCCATCATCCCAAACCTCTTCAGGATCTCTACTGCATACTTCCCTTGTCCAAGGAAGATTCCACCCGTACTTTGCCACACCTCCATACCTAGAAAATAATGCATCATACCCAAGTCCTTCATCTCAAACTTGGCAGCAAGATTTCTCTTCGTATCAGTAATCAACCCATCCATACCTATCACAAACATATCATCTACATATAGTAGAAGCATCACTGGGTTGCCATCTTCAACCTTGTAGTAAAGGTTGGAATCTGCTTTACTCATGGTAAAGCCAAAACTGGATAGAAAGCTATCAATTCTATCGTACCATGTTCTGGGTGCCTGTTTCAAACGCTACAGGGCTTTCTTCAATCTGCATACATGAGACTCCCTATCATGTGTCTCAAAACCGAGTGGCTATTCTACATACACTTCCTCTTCCACTACACCATTCAAGAAAGCGGTCTTGACATCCATCTGGTGTATCTTCCATTTCATCACTGCAGCCAAAGCAAGTACTGATCTGATGGAAGTGTATCTGGCTATAGGTGCAAAGTTTTCTTCATAGTCTATTCCATCTTTCTGAGAGAAACCCCAAGCTACAAATATTTCCTTATATTTTTCAATACTACCATCTGCAGCATGTTTGATCTTGTAGATCCATTTGGAATTTACAACTGACTTCCTGTCTAGTCTTGGGACAACATCCCAAACATCATTCTTCATGATCAATCGGTACTCTTTGATCATAGCATCCTTCCATTCTTTCCATTCTGCCGCTTCTTCATAACTAGAAGGTTCTTTATCAATGAAATCACATAGTAAAGCTACATACCCAGAACAAGATCTAGTCCTCTTTCTTTCTCTGTGATTCTCTTCTGGAGCCTCATATCTTTCCGCACCTTGGATAAGTTCTTGTACCCAAGCAGGTTTCCTCTTATGAGGATTCTTCTCCAGAGGTGGATCTACAGGTCTTTGTGGTTCTTCAAATTCTTGATATTCTTCTCGAGTTTCTTCATTCATGGTTATATCATGAATTTTGGGTGCTTCTGCTTCTTCAAGTTCTTCAGTAGGTCTCTTTTTGGATTTTTTGTAAGCTGTCTTCATCAAATGTCACATCCCTGCTGATGTCAATCTTCTTGTATCCTGGGAAATATATTCTGTAAGCCTTCGAGCTTTAAGAGTATCCCACAAATATACCCTTCTTTCCTGAAGGATCTAATTTAGTCATCTTCTCCTTTGGAATGTGGATGTACACAGGACAGCCAAATATTTTGAGATGGCTGACTTCTGGTTTCTTGCCTGAGAAGACTTCTTTAGGAGTCTTGTTCTCAAGTACTCTATGTGGAGTATGGTTCTGTACATACACCGTTGTTCTGGAAGCTTCTTCCCAAAGATGCATAGGAAGGTCTTGATCATGAAGCATTGATTTTGCAGCTTCCATGATAGTTATGTTCTTCTGTTCCGCAATCCCATTCTATTGTGGATTATAAGGAGTGGACAACTCCCTCTTAATCCCTAATTCTTTGCATAGCTCTTTGATTCATTTGAAGTGAATTCTCCACCATTATCTGATCGAATGGTCTTGATCTTTTTTTCAGCATGGTTCTTGATCAAGGTTTTGATTTCCTTGAACTTACTGAATACTTCATATTTATTCTTCATGAATTAAACCCATGTCTTCCTAGAAAAGTTATCAATAAAAGAAACATAATATGCATACCCGCTTAGAGAGTTTGATGACATAGGACCGCATACATCGGAGTGGATGATTTCCAAGATTCCTTTTGCTTTGCTTTCGCTGCTTGGAAATGTCTTCTTTGTATTCTTTCCTTTTGCACATCCTTTGCAAACCCCATCATGTTTTGCTTAGATTTCTGGAAGACCTTCGACAACTTTGCTTGCAATAGTTAGTGCTCTGTAATGCACATGTGCAAGCCTTCTATTCCAAAGTTCACTTGGATCTACTGTGTCATGGACGAAGGCTTGTTCTGGATGGCTCTTCAATTTGTACAATCCTCCTTCTTATTCTCCAATCACTACCGCATCATCAATAGTCTTTCCTTTTTGCCACATTATGACTTGACCATCTATGAATGCAACCCGCATTCCTTTTGCATCTAGCGCTGATATGGAGAGAAGGTTCTTCTTGAGTCCTAGCACAAACAATACTTCTTTCATTATTAGATATTTTCTAGAGTCTATTTTATAGGAAGATTCCCCACTACCTTTTATTGGATATTGGTAGTCATCTCCTAGCTTTACCTTGTGAGGTGATTCATGTTCTGACAGTCTCACAAAAGATTCCTTGAATCCAATCATATGTTTGGAATCCCTACTGTCTATAAGCCAATCATCACTTCCATGAGTAATGTTACCTGTGAGAGCGGATATTAGAACATATTCATCCTTGCTTGAAGAATCTTCACTTTCATATCTGGATCTCTTCCTGGATGGTTCATCATCCTCTGCAGCATGAGCATGATGTCTTCTTTTGTTGCTCTTCTTCATTATCTTCTGTTTGTTAGGACAATTCCTTGCATAGTGTCCTGCTTCATCACATGTATAGCATATGATCCTAGATACATCTTTTCTAGTGTTATATTTGTGAGAGTGCTTACCTTTGGAGCTATGAGGTCTTCTTTTGTTTAACTTGGAGTGTATTGTGAGAGCTTGGTCTTCACTTCCCATCTTCTCTTCTCGAGCTGCTATTCAAGCTTGTTCTTGAGAGCACTCTTCCCATAGTCTGTTGAACTTGACTAACTTCTTTCTAGCACAGATTCCTTGGATGAAAGAATCCCATGACCTAGGAAGGCCATTCAAGGTAGTCATTACAATCTCTGCATTTTCCACTTCTTCATCAACTGCTTCTAGTTGCTCTTTGATCTTAGAAACTCTTGTGAAGTAAGACTAGATTGTTTCTGCATTCTGAATCTTTACATTCTTCAGTTGGTTTCTCAGGGTCATCTTCTGTTTTATGTTCTTCTTTTCAAACAATTTGGTTAGGGCATCAAACATAGATTTAGGTGTCTTGAGAGCGGACACCTGTGGGATAAGGTGATCCTTGATAGAATCAGCAATGATCCTCTTTTCCATAACCATCTTATTCTTATGTAAGGCCTTAGCCTCATCTCCCTCTGGAACTGGAACCTCCTCATGGATGTAGGAGTCTAACTCATTCTCTTCCAGGACCAGGGAGATCCTATACTTCCAGGCTTGGAAGTTATCAACTCCCTCAAGCTTTTCATCAAGCTTGGTATGATGAGACATCTTCACTGAGAACCTCAAATGGAAATACAAAATATTTTAGATCTTACCAGGTTCAAGATGTCGGATCTGAAACTTGAGATGAAATCCTATAGAGTTGGTTCAAGAGCAAATTGGGGTTTTTCTTTTTCGGAGTTCTATCCACCCAAATGCCTTGAAATTTGTCCCTAACTTCGATTTTGGAGAGGAGATCAATCCAGGAATGGCCTCACTAAAAAATTCCTCTTCTATAAAAAGCCTTAATTTCCGACAATAGTGACAGGTCCAAAACTGAAAAACCTCAGAATTGGATTCTACTTCGACAAAAAGATGCGCCCTAAGGAGGAGAGTTATTCCACCTTACTTTTGCTGAAAATATATGGAGGAAGATCCACAAACTAGGAATCCCTAGTTCCCATAGCTACACAGTGTCTTGTTTTAAGGTTAGCTCTGATACCATGTTAGTTTTTCAACATTAAGCTAGCATTATGTTAGGATCTTTACTGAGAGAACAACAAGTACATCAATCAAACACAAGAGACAATGAACACAGTGTTTTTCATCGGGGAAACCATAAATGGAGAAAACCCCACAACTTCCTCGGAGATAGAATCAGCACAAGATGTAAAACCCCAAAATAGGAATATGCACTCCCTACAGCAATAATCTTCTTCTTGTCTAGCCACAGTGTCTTCTCCTTCCTCAACTATGCACTACACTTGAGTGTGTGAGTGATGGGTCCTAAATAGAGACCCCGAATCTCTATTTATACTAATCCCGACATGACTAAAACCCTACTAGGGCTGACCTCTACTAGGAGAGTCTAATAACCCTAGTTCCCTGAAACTACAGGGACTTTAACCCTTAGACAATCGGAGGGTTACCCACTATGACTTGAAATGACTTGTTTACATTATTGATTCTCTTGATTGGAACATCGGGGCATGACAACATGACTCAATTACATAATAGATACATCCTGGAATAAACATCAGTTTACAATACATAAGATACATAGATGAATATATTCTGAAGTTACAAATACATCAACAGGAAGGTATATAGTACTCTTATGCTGGTGGAATGTTCTGGGTGATCCCTACCAGGGTATTTTTTAAGGATTCTAATATTATACTTAAGTATAGTATTATAGGTGATTGTTCTGGATTGAAAAAAACATGTTTATAGATATGTAGGTGAATATTAAATATAAAAAATAAAATTAACATTGAAATGTGTAAATTTTGGCGAATATTATGATAAAAAAAACATATTTTATGTAAATATAAGCGATATTAAACCCTAAAAATGACCAAATAGCAAATTTATTTTTTGGAAAAAACCCAAAAAATAGCCAAGTGGTGAAATTTCACCCCTAAAAATTACCCTGAGATTCCCTACTCATCCTTTGGGAGGCAAACTATCATTCTTCTAAGGAATATATTTGTATTGTTGGATGGAAGGTTGCAACGTTGAGGCTTAGGTTGTAACATTCTTTCTCTATGTATTTTCCATTATTACAGTAATACAAACTTTTTCCACAAATATTGTTGTGTTGATCATGTTTAGATATTTCTTCCTTAATTATTAGCTTAGATCAATTCATATTTAGATATGCTTGTACTGTTTGCATGTTTCCATTTTCTCTACAGGGTTTTGTAGCTCAAGATATGAAAGCTCTAGATCTTGGATCAACAAAGAGGATAAGGATTTGCAAACCTAGGGTAGGTGATCTATCTGTTAAATTGCATCTATATTGATCTAGGAAATTAGATTGTATTATGTACTTATTTGTTCTAGATCCACTTGAAATAGGGCGATCTTTCTTGAGTCTGCTTGGGTAGATTAATCCTCTAACAGGAAACATTATTGATTTACTACATAAGCTTTGTACTACAATAAAAGAAGTAATAATAGTGGTCGACCAAACTCCATAATCGATTGTGTCGTAGGGCCAAGTTGTCTCGTCTGAAGAGCATCTTGTTGAGGCATCATCAATGACCCCATGTACAAAGATTCAAGTCGTTTTTTAAGAACTTAACATGGGAATGACATAGCTTAATGCAGTGATCAAGGACCTTGGTGATGTGGCTTTTAATTTTTCTACATTTCATATGTATCAATTGCATACTATTCAGCATGCTGCAATGGAAGAAATGAAGACACGAGAACGTAATATCTTTGATCAATTGAAATCATCAAATAAAACTGTGTTATCACTGAAGCATCCAGTGAAGGATACTGAGAATAAAGAAATGACCTAGAAGGATGTCAGGAAACAACTGAAATCAATAGCCACACTGACTTATAGCAACTTCACATATCAAGGAATTGCACCAGAGATGTTCGCAGAAGAAAAATTATTTAGACTAGGTGAGATTTTCGAGGACCTCCGAAAGAGAGTCGTGAAGTTGGAATCAAAGATAATTCCTAGTACACTGCCAGAGGTACTGGTAGAGCGGAAGAAGGTAGAATATGAGGCTGCACACATTATTGGAGAAGGTGAAGAACTGTGCTAAAGGAGTCAAATAGGTTTCACATACATGGGAATCCTTGATTGACGATGAAGATATGGAACATGTTACAAAGTTGTCGCATACTATGAAGGAAGAATTTAACAAGTTGAAGAATGACCTGAAGAATATGCCGATAGTAGAGAAAATGACCAAGGATATCAACAAGAATAAATTACAGCAGCAAGTAGCCAAACTATGAAACTAGTAGCAGAAAAGAACCGAAAGGGTTGCAGAGTTGTAAGTAGAGGAATAAAAGGTAACATGTATTATTTAAACTGTTTATGAAAAGGTGTGAAAAAATATGGCTTCAACATAGATTACAACTATCGAACACATCAATTCCGAACTTGTGGAAAAATTGAACATAATGCAGAAAGAAGTGTGGCAAGAAACAATACAAGTTGTCAAAGTCTTTCAAGATTTTCAGGGAAAGGTTGCACTGGCAGATATTTTAGACTTATGTCGATCGGGATGAGCCACATGTGAGTGTTGGGGGCCCGTTGTCCCTAGGAATAGTTAGAGATAAAAAATATATAAAGGATGAATATTCTGGTTTCAAGATGAGTAAAATCTGCGACAGAAGGATCCGTGACGAAAGAGGAATAAAGCAAGTCGGAAAGAAAAGATTGACTTAATTTTGGTAAAGAGTTAGTTAGAATAAAAGATTTCTTTTAGTAAGCATGATTGTAATTTGGGTTGATAGTGCCTATTTTTAGATGTAATGAAATGTATTAAAATAGAAATACAACTTGTCAATTGAACCAAGCTTTGTATGGGTGGATCATCGGTGTCCATTCATGGACAAGAGGAGATAAAGAGAAAAAAAACAGAGATCATGAGACTAGAGAAGAATGTATGAATTATAAATAAGATCCAAACAAGATTTTTTTAGCTGAGTTCACAGACCAAAGGTTCCAAACCATTTCTCATGCCAGACGAATAGCAGCATTGTGGTTTTTCCCAGATGGGTTTCCACATTATATCTTGTCTTTGCATGTGTATGATATTTATGTTATTGTCGAATGCATAATTATTATTAATGAGATGATCTAAACATGTCGAACAAAACCTGTTATGAAATAACTAATATATATATGTTGCACATCTATTCATATGATCATATGGAATGTTACTTAATATGTTTTAAATGCTTTATGTTATATTATGTTATATATGTTGATGGATCTGAATGTTATGTCTTGATTGAATATATGATAACAAAAGTGTAAGTCCTGGGTTTCACTCGAAGTGACTTGATAAGAGTATGATAAGGAAATCCCCCTCACTAACCGGAGAAACTTGGTTTTGGTAGTTCCCATAAGATATCTTGGGTGAGACTTCATCTGTGTTGCAGGTTTTGCTAAAGGAGTTCTCATTTTTCGGCTTAATATATTGGGTCTTGTTGACAAAAAAAGGATATGAACCTATCCGACCAAAAGTAATCCAACAGAGCTGATAATATCCATAACTTGTTTTGATAAGGTGCAGAAGAGGAAAAGGTAGTCGATGTTCTGCACCTATAACTGACATAGAGGAAAACGACATGACCCCTCCTAGATATTTTTCTGAAGAAATGCCCATAAAGGAATGTTATTTGTTAAAACCAACCAAATGAATATCTTACATTTCAGGGGGCATTTTATCACCCTTTTTAATGAAAACCACTACCGATGAGTATTAGATTCTGGAAGGAAGATCTTGGGCCAAAAACAATCTTCACGTAAATTGCACAAGAGAAATAAAGAGGAGAATAATTGAAGAAAAATATGAGAAATATTCCATTAATTGGTTATTCACATTATGAATGAAGATATAATACAACATCAATGAATAATTCTAATACCTTCTCACGCAATGGAATCTACCAACCTAGACTGACTCTAGATCTAAGTAGAGTGAGAAAATCACCATAATAACTAACTAGTGCAACAACAAATCATCAAATCAATTAATAACCAGTTACAATCAGTTAACTAAAGGGGGTAGGTGAGAAAAGGAGCCCATATTCCGATGAATCATGAAAAATGGCACTATAGACACTAGAGTGATCTAACTGATGGGTATCACAATTTAACTAAGGATAATTAACGACCTACTGGGGTGAACTACTGGACAATGCTAGTGGCCCTTCGAGTGGGTTCCTATAAAATAGGGGTTGATCCCTGGAGCTCTAGAATGCATGAAAATAGGTGCAGTAAGTGGAAGATTCCCATTATCATGTCCCCCATATTGCACTAGTAAAGTGACGAGACCTCCCAAGATAGGGAAATTAAACAAATAGATTTTATGGGGTGTAAAGTAGACAAAGGGAGGATTAATAATAATATTAAAACCCCCTTTAATCCTAAATTGGACAACCTGGTCCCTGGTAACTAATACCAAAGGTCACCCATTACAATCTAAATGCAAAAATTATTTGTCCATGAAAAAATGAGGAAAAAGGGAAAACTGCATGGAGAAAATATTCCTAAATAATGGAGGACATGGCACATAAGTTAAATAAATATATTCACTCCATCTTTGTTCTTCACTTGCATAATCTGGATATATTGCTTATTGGTGAAAAACTTTGTATATTTGTTGTAGATTCCTTGATCATGTATCAGATTTTCAATGTTGTGTAGGCCAAAAGCATAAGGAGAAGCCCCTTGTAGCTCATATTTTGGTGATGAAGGAGCATCATATGAGTTCTCTTTGATATGAAAACATAAAATATCATATTTGAACATAAAATCTGATATGGAAAAGAGATTTGTGCAATCATCTCCTAACCAAAGAACATTAATCAAATCGGTAGGCACAATTTCTAGTGTAGCTGCATAATGGTAAACCCAATCATGAACCTTCTTTCCAACCTGATATGAAACCTTTATAATTATTTAATAGAGCTTATTAGGCTCTGATATATCAGAAATTAATTCATATGTAGAATCAATAAACCAAGGTATAGTGGTTCCAAAATCTTGTTGAGTTACAGTAGGAATACTAGGTTCAACTAGTCTACACTGACAATTGGGAAAATCTAGTGACCACAAGGATCTAAAATTTAAACTAATAAAAGTTATATCAGACCCAAATGTTTGTATTAACAGCCCAATTATATCCAATGATAATTAAAATCAACCAATTATACAAAGCAAAGACATGATAACAACTTTCACCAGTGAGATAGAATATGAAACTATGAAATTGACTAGTTTACCAACTCAGGAGCTTGGGAGTTGTAGGGTATTATGAGTATCAAATGGATGGGAAATAGGTGTAATAACATGTATATCATCCTGAAAATCATCTTCTAAATCATATAAATAATAATCTGAATGGATTTTAAAGGATTCAAAAGAAGACAAGTCAAAAACTAGTGGCAAAAAACTAGTTTTGAGAGGAGATCGCTCTGGGAGACTGATAGGTATTTTTTCAAGGGGAGGAAAATAGATTTATGATTCTGATATATCAGAATGAGAATAAAAATCAGATACATCAGAAACATACTTTATTATAGCAACCAATGAATGAGCATCATTACCTTTGAATTGCATAATGTTATAGTTCCCTTAGGGATCAACGAATTTTTCCCTTCTTGCAAAATATGGCACATCAATGTCGTTTTTTTTTAGCAACCGAGTCATGATGTCCATTTTATTTTTAAAGAAATAAATTTCATTGTGAGAATATTTTCTGCAATAGGTACAGCGATACCTTCCTTTATGTTTTCCCTTCTTGAAATTCGAGCCTTCATCAGTAGAGTTAGAACCTTCATCTTTAGAGTATGACTTTGGATTTTTCTTCTTCAATTTTATCTTTCCTTTGGACTTGAGATTCTTGATTCCAAGATAATAAAGCACATGATCCTTTGAGGTCTTGAGAGTCCCCATTTGAATCATCTTGACTTTTTATTGTGTGAAATAATCTATGAATGCATCCAAGGATGTCATCCTCCAATTTTGAACTGCAAGATTAGTAGCATAGAATGTTGACACAAAAAATGAGTATTCTGGCCCCAAATTTGATAGAATGGAGAGGATTAACTGATATTATTCATTCTTAATCCCGCACTACTTGAGAAAAAGCACAAGCGACTTAAACTTGGTGATGAATTCCTCAATGGTTTCGAATTTACTTGGTATCAATGAGATCAATACATTCTCTAATTGATGTCCTATAATATCATCTTGCTTTCCGAAGAGGGATTCAAGTTTGATCCACACTTCACTAGGTCCTATCAAGCCATCAAGATGAAAAAGAAGTTTTGGAGAGAGAGAGAGAGAGAGAAAGCCATCAGCTTCATCCTTCCTGTTATGCCACCTTGCTTTCTCAACAAGAGCATTAGGGTCGATTTTTAAATCCATAATAACTTCGTAGAGACCTCTATTGCACAATAGTATCTCGATCTTGGATTTCCATTCATAATAATTGAATTAATTTAAGGTTACTATCTTATATAGATCCATGCTCTTCTGTTATGTTGCTGGTGAGAGAATTGAATACTTGCACAAAAATAGAAAGACAATTTTTTTTCAGCCTCATCAGGCTCTGATACCATATTATATTATGGCAGGCAGAACTTGGGCCAAAAACAATCTTCACATAAATTGCAAAACAAAAATAAAGAGGAGAATAAATGAAGAATAATATGAGAAATATTCCATTAATTGATTATTCACATCATGGGTGAATATATAATACAACATCAATGAATAATTCAAATACCTTCTTAGGAAGATGAATCTACTAGCCTAGACTGACTCTAGAGCTAACTAGGAGTGAGAAAATCACCATAATAGCTAACTAGTGTAACTGCAGATCACCAAATTAGTTAATAACTAGTTACATCGGTTACAATCATTTAACTGAAGGGGATAGGTGAGAAAAGGATCTCATATTCTCATGAATCATGCAAACTGGTGCTAGTGACACTAGAATTGATCTAACTGATGGGGATCGAAGTTTAAGTGAGGATAATTAAAGACCTACTAGGGTGAACTGCTACAGACTACTGGTGGCTCTTCGAGTGGGTTCCTATAAAATATGGATTGATCCCTAGAGCTCAAAAATGCATACAGATAGGTGTAGTAAGTGGCAAATGTCCATTAGTCATGTCCCCCATGCACTGGTAAAGTGATGAGGCCTCCTAAGTTAGGGAAATTAAACAAATATATTTTATGTCGTCTAAAGGAGACAAAGGGAGCATAAATAATAATCCTAACAATGGGGGGGTAGTTCTTTCATATATCAAAGAACATGATATCCTAGTTTAGGCTTGTAGCAACCACCATTCATATTTTTTTACCATATGATCTTATCATTGTAGTACGATAGTCGGATGATAGAGAACCTTGATGCCTGAGTATAAGAGTCACATGGCTTCCTATGATCATGTCTATTGATTCTGAGAGCGTTGGAAGATAACCATGATTGGTGAAAGAAAGAGATGTTGATAGGATAATGAACATGTTGGAGGAAAAAAAAACTTTTTCTATTGATATTCAAGCAACAGAGGAGGGAGAAAGTGTTTCCCAGAGCTTCCTAACCATGTATCTTGTCCAATACAGATGCTTCTACCATTCCTAGTATCCCATTCCAGCCAGTCACCTACCAAATCAAATTCTTGTAGTGCCTCCTTCCAAACAATAGAGATATTCCTTTGTGGATTGTCCTTGATGTGGAACCACTCTTCCACCGATATGGGAGATTTATATTTGTTAATAACAATAGTGGATGAGAGAACTTCCCATTTATTAATGTGTCGAACACCCTTGGTAGCCAAATATTTTGAGAAACAAGGTAAATTCTTCAAGCCCCATCCCCTTATATATTTTGTCCAATAGATTTTTATCCATGTTGTCCAATGGAAATATGTCCTATCAGTAAATCCCTTTCAAATGAAGTTGAAACATAATTCCTTATGTTTTCCAGAATAGCACTCAGAACATAGGCTAGGGAAACCCAAGATACATGTATGGCCTCAAGAACTGACTTAAAAAGTATAAATATACCTACTCTTCTCAACCACTTATTGCACCAAATGTTTAATCTTTTGTCGATCTTTTCTAGTAGCCATGACCAGGCCTTTTTTAAATAAGCATTGGATTTAAAGTGAAACCCAAATATAGAATTCCATCATCAAGATCCACCAACTGGTAAGATAGTTGTTCACATATCCATATTCTATCCTCCTCCGATATTTTCAAAATAGATATAGATTAATTATTAATACTAATGATCATACCACTGGATGCCACAAATAAATCCATGAATATTTGAAGGAAAAAAACTTCGCTTCTAGAACCATTTGAAAAAATCATAATATCATCTACAAATAAAAAATGAGAAATGAATACTGTCACGTCCCCATGCCTCTGACCAACGTAGAGGACGCGACCCAAACTTTAAGCACAGCGGGCTAAGTGCCCCATGAACATATGTATGCACTAAATTATGGAAAATAGAATGCTAAGAGGAAATGCATTGAAGTAAAACATGCAATTCATCATCATACACAGCGGAAACCAACAGCATTCATACATGCATGCATTCATTTAACATGTTCACCATTTTTATTAATAGAAAATAAGGTTGCAGAAGTAAAATGAACAAGATCACTTATCTTAGGAAGAACTCGATCCACAACCAACTACGTTGCTGCAACATTCCACCCAACCATAGGCCAGCGTGCTCCTTAATCTCTCAGCAGCGCTGCCACCCCCAAGCTAGACATGATTCTCCAAGGAATAAGGGAACTAGCAGGCTTACACGTAGCCAAAGGTATACAAGACACAGCCAAGCCAACACAGTTGGGTTTATCAGGCCATCAAGGAGTTGGGAAAGGCTCAATGCTAAGCTGGTGAGCTCATTACAGAGTCAAGAACACCTACACCAGAACTAGCCTGACCTATAAGACACCCACCACACCCAACACAAGGAATCAGTCCCTTCTCTGCTACACAGTCCCTCAGGCCCTGCATTCCCTTCCAGTGCTATTCAAGGGTGATGGAGAAGAAGGCCAGCCCTATAGCTCTGTCTGTGTGGTTTTTAGCCACCAGGTTTATCGAGCAAAACTAAGCCCCCATCCCTGCTCCCAATACATTCTGAAGACCAACCATGGCACTCAAGCAATCAATTTAGCTATCACAGATTAAATCAGGGAAAATGACTTCAAACCATCTACAGTAGTCCCCAAATGTAACAGCAAACACAGCTCATGGCCTGGGGAAATTAACAGCCCCCGAAATGCATTAGTGGACACGGCTCACAACGTGGGGAACTCAACCCGTCCTTGGGAAATGAAGTCACCGGGAAAACATACATAGACCATGCTAGGAAAGAGATTATAGTTCCCCAGCCTGGGCGTGAATGAAAATGACAACGCATGACCCACGAATCAGTCCGTGAGGGAAGAATACAACCAAACCATCTGTAGATCCGTAGAGGAAAAATACGTGGATAAAAACTAGGAAAATCCTGTGCGTGGAAAACAATCTGACCCTGTGAGGAATGAACAGACAATAGGGGTCCTGCGTGAGGAAAAACAACTCCGTTTTTGTTCATGGATGAACAAACAATAGGAAGGACGCGAAAATTGGAAGTGTGTGAGCCTTCAGCACAGTCGTGGAGAGAAGAAGATCTGCGTGAGAGGATGAACAACAAAATCATGGGTAGAGTGTGCGTGTGGGTGAGGACTGACAGTCCTGCCACCCCACTTCCAAGACCATAACTGCCTCAACCACCAGCAGCCTTTCTTAATGAAAGTGGTTGGAATAAAACAAAGGAAGAAGACATATGGGTTTTTCTCTCATTGGCCAAGGTTGACAATTTCCCCCACCCCTATCCTTGTGAAATTCATGCCCCTTTCTCATTTTAGTTTCCATGATCGTAGATGGTCGAGTTCATTTTTAATTATAGATGCATATTTACATGATGACCGTCATAATATATGCCGCATGCCCCGATATACCATCGGTGACAATTCAAATCCAAAACATAACATAACTGATCAATGGTGGGGACTTGGCCTTTAGCTCCACACCCTGATCATTTACAATTTATACATCATATACATCTAATGTAACGGGGTCAAAACCAGGACATTACATTCCCCTCCCCCTTCAATAGCACTGTCCTCGGGGCTTTACAAAATTTGAACAAAATGCTACACTGGTATCGCCTCAGTGTTCCGCAGAATTGAAAAAAAATGGATGTGCCAATCGCATGGCATCCTCCAGCTCCCATGTAGCCTCTTCAGGCCCGTAGTGCTCCCATTGCACCTTTACCTGCCCTATGGCTCGGTTCCAGAGCATTGTGACCTTCCTGTCGAGGATGCGCATTGGATCGATTCGGAACTCTCCCTCGAGTTCCACCTGAATCACATCCCAATTTATCACATGGTTAGGATCATGTACATATCTCTTAAGCAAAGAAACATGAAAAACATTATGAGCTCTAGTGCTAGCAGGCAATGCAAGTCTATATGCAACTGACCCTATTCTTTCAAGCACTTCAAACGACCCATAGTATCTCGGTGACAACTTGGCACAACTAACAAGCTTCAAGGAACTCTTCCTTTCGCTCACTCTGAGGTACACATGATCCCCAACACTAAACTCTCTGTTCACCCTATGCTTATCTGCATAGCTTTTCTGTCTGTCCTATGCTACTTTCAGCTTCTGCCTAATCTTTACTACCTCTTGCTCCATTTCCTTGAGCAATTCTGGCCCAAGCACAATCCTATTCACTGGATTATCCCAAGTCACTGGTGTCCTACACCTTCTCCCATACAAAGCTTCATATGGACTCATCCCCAAGGATGCTTGATGTCCATTGTTATAAGCAAACTCTACCAAGTGCAAGTAATCTTCCCACTTGGTTGGTTTGTCCATCACATACATGCGAAGCATATCTTCAAGCACCTGATTAACTCTCTATGTCTGCCCATCCGTCTGAGGATGGTATGCAGTGCTGAAGTTTAGCTTTGTACCCAAATCTGCAAACAACCCCTTCCAAAAGTTGGAAGTGAACTTGACATCGTTGTCAGAGACTATTGCCTTAGGAAATCCATGCAATTTGAATATCTCCTTCATGAATATCCTTGGAATGTCTCCAGTCTCATACGTAGACTTAACTGGTATAAAATGTGCTCCCTTTGTCAACTTGTCTACCACAACCATGATGGAATCATGTTGTCTCCAAGTCATCGGAAATCCTGTAATGAAATCCATGGAAATAACTTCCCATTTCCATTCCAGAACTGGCAAAGGATGCAACAAACCTGCTGGATGTTGATGCTCAACCTTTACCTGTTGACATTTCATACACCTTGAAATGTATTCAGCCATGTCCTTTGTCATTCCTGGCCAAAAGTATTGCTTTCTAGCTGTAGCAATTGTCTTCTGATATCCTGGGTGACCAGAATATGGAGCTTGATGGATTTCATCCATAACAACTCTCCTCAAACTTGCTACATCAGGAATATAAATTCTACCTTTATAAGTGAGAAGTCCATCTTCTTCCAATTTATATCCCTCATACCTCTTCTCAAGACTTTGCTGCTACAATTTGTCTTTTACCTGCTCATCCAATTCATCTCCAGCAACATGATCAATAATTTGCTGCCTCAAATCTGATTGGAAAATACTAAGAGATGCCACATGCATTTCTTACATCTTCCTGCTGAGTGCATCAGCTACCTTATTTTCCTTCCCTTTTATGTGCTTGATTTCAAAATCAAACTCACATAAAAATTCCAGCCATCTTGCTTGCCTAGCATTCAGAGTAGGCTAATCAAACAAATACTTCAGTCCACTATGATATGTTCTGAGCTCAAATATCCTACCCATCAAGTAATGCCTCCACATCTTGAGAGCATGTACTATGGCTGCAAGCTCTAGATTATGAGTGGCATAGCTCTTCTCATGCTCCTTCAACTTTCTTGACTCGTAACATATCACGTGGTTGTCCTGCATAAGGACTCCTCCAAGCCCTTGTCCGCATGCATCAGTACACACCACAAAATCTTTCTCTGGATCTGCAACCTTCAATACTGGTGCACTGGTGAGAAGACTCTTCAACTGCTGGAAGCTTTCTTCACACCTCGATGTCCATTCGAACTTCATCCCCTTCTTTTGCAAAGAAGTGATAGCATGTGCAAATTTGGAGAATCCCTCAATGAATCTCCTATAGCACCCTGCAAGTCCCATGAAAGATCTCACATCTGTCACATTTCTTGAAGTAGGCCAATTCATAATGGCTTCAATCTTTTCAGGGTCCACAGATATACCCTCCTCTGAGATAATGTGACCCAAATACTGAATTCTATCTCTATAGAAGTCACACTTGCTCAGTTTGGCATACAACTGATGCTCCCTGAGCAAACTCAATGTCAATCTCAAATGCTCTTCATGCTCTTTCTCATTCTTGGAATAAACAAGAATGTCATCAAGGAAAAAAAGAACAAACTTGTCCAAATACCTGTTGAATACGCTATTCATAAGGCACATAAATGTAGCTGGTGCATTTGTGAGACCAAATGGTACCACTACAAACTCATAATGCCCATACCTTGTCCTGAAGGTTGTCTTATGAATGTCTTCATCCTTGATTCTCACCTGATGGTAACCAGACCTCAAGTCAATCTTGGAAAATACCCTTGCTCCTCTCATTTGATCAAAGAGGTCATCAATCCTAGGCAAAGGATATTTATTCTTCATAGTAACCTTGTTTAATTGTCTGTAATCGATACATAACCTGAGTGTACCGTCTTTCTTTTTCACAAATAGAACTGGTGCTCCCCAAGGAGACACACTCGGTCGAATATACTTCTTTTCCAACAACTCTTGCAGTTGCATCTTCAACGCAAGCATCTCTGGTGTACTCATCCTATAGGGTGCCTTGGACACTGGGGCTGCTCCTGGCACAAGTTCAATTGTGAAATCAATTTCCCTCTTTGGAGGAAGTCCTGGAATCTCATCAGGAAACACATCCCTGAATTCCTGTAACACCTGATAGTCCTCCAACCTCAGAGTTTCATCTCTCGTTTCCTCCAAAACTTGAGCTACATACAACTGGAAACCCTTCTTACAGAACTTCTTTAACGGCATTGCTGAAACCTATCATACTGAAATCACCTTTGGGATACCTTTCACAACTACTAGGTTCCCTTCTTCATTTATGCATTCAAAAGTCTTATTGTAACAATCAAGCTTCAACCTGTGAGCTTCTAACCAATCCATTCCAATGAGAACATCATAAGAACCAAGCGGTAGAACATTCAGATCTACACAAGTGACCAATCCATTCATGACCAATGGACATTTCTCTACCACTTCACTGACCTTTCTCTTAGTTCCAGTGGCTAGCTAAACTAACCAAGACTTCCTATGCTTTACTTTCTTAAAAGCACAAATCTCCGCTACTATAGGAGTGATTTAACTGTGCGTAGAACCAAGGTCAATCAAAATAGAAACAGATTGCTCAACAATCTTACCTGCTACTTCAACCACAGCTGACTGGTGATTTTCCTGGCGGTCCTCCAGTGCTGCATAGATCCTAGGAACTGCCCTTGCTACTTGACCCACTGTTTCTGCTTCTTGAACATTATAAGCTGGTCTTTCACTCTCATTCTCGAGTGGGAAATTTCTACGCATGTGGGGCCCTCCACATTTCCAACATTGAAGTGGCCCTCTATTCTGTTGTGGATCCTTAGGCTTTTCTCCTATCACTCCAACCGGCTTACTCGCAGCTTGGGAGGGCTGCTTCTGCTGATTCTTGAAGCTAGAAGGTTTGAAACCTTTCTTTCTTTGGTCAAACTTCTCGTTCTTCTTGTCCTTCCATGCCTTATGGAAATCCGGCTTACCTTTGCTTTGCTCATATCAATACTTAGCCTTCCTTATTGCTTCTTCAAGAGTTCTAGGCTCATAAAACTCAATCCTATCTTTATATGACTGAGGTAATCCACTCAGAAAATGTTGGACCTTCACTTTTTCATCTCTAATGTACTGGACATACCTCAATAGCTCCAAAAACTTATTTGCATACTCTTCCATGGTCTGCTATCCCAATCTTAGCTCATGGAATTCCTTAATCTTATCATCGTAATACCTGTCAGAGAGGTATTTCTGCTTGAAATACTTCTTGAACTGTTTCCACTTAAGTCTCCTTTCACTGATCCTCTTTACCTGCTTGAAGTGTTCCCACCAAATGGATGCCCTTCCATTCAGATTGAATATGGCCACTCTTGCCTTCATGTTTCCTGAATAGTCATGCACTTGAAAGTACTTTTTTATCCCAAGAAGCCAAGCTTCAGCTTCTTGTCCATTATTTACCTCACCATCAAATGTAGGAGGTTTAGCTTTCTTAAATTAATCTCGAGAGTGATCCCTATGGTGTCTCTTTCTTTTTCTTTTATGAGAAGAAGAACTTGAATCCCCACTGGATTCTTCAGAATCAGATGATCCACTAGAAGTCCTTCTCCTTCTCCTGGTACTGCTCTTACTACCTTCTGGTCTTGCTGTACCTCGTCTAGAATCTATCTTCCTTTGCAAGTTTGTCAAACTCTGCAGCATTGCAGTGTTCAACTGATGTTGTTCTTCCTGGGATTTAATCAAGCTTCTGATGGTAGCTGCAACATTTGACGGGGTCTCTTGGAATCTCCTTCCATTTGACTCAATGTCATCATTCCTATTACAGACATTTTCTCCCATGGCACCTTCTGCTTGCTCGTAGGAATCCCGAGCATCATATCCATCATGGGTTCTCATATTGAACCACCACTTACTTGTCAAACTGCACTACCTAGAATACTTCCCTTCAAAGTGACTATGATTCTGCAAACGTGTTAATAACACAATTGTTAGATGCATAACATATAAATCAGAATCACTTACCTTCTCTTGGAATAACCATAAAACAACAATTTTCCCAAATACTAGATTTTCTTCATCAAAGAACATCTATCTGAGGGGGATGACAGGGGTCAAGGGGGCTTGCCCCCTTATGGCTTCCGCCACTGCAGGGCAGGTCGAGGGCAGCGCCCTTGTTTTTTTTTTTGTAAATTCTTTATTTTCGCTCAATCTGGCGCATAATATCACTGCCACTTTTCTCCTTCTCAGCCCATGAGAATCCACTGGAAAACTACTTGAAAATCCCACTGAAAACCGTCAAAACCTGCTGGAAAAATCCCACGGAAAAACTCGAATTTTTTTTTTCCTGTGCAGAATCGGCTCTCAGCCAACTAACCGTTCTGCAGAATCGGCTCTCGGAACCCTTATCCCATCCGCTGAATCGGCTCTCATTTCACTAGATCTTCTGCCGAATCGGCTCTCGGAAGCTTTAATCGTTCCGTGGATTATAACTCATCGGCTGTTGGAAGCTTTTGTGCTTCGGGTGGTTTAGTCATTTAGGCAGCCGCAACGGCGGAACATGATCTCTTTCTTCTTCCAATCGACGGCACAACCTGATTGGCGTCGGCAGACTTTTGACATCGGAAGAATTAGTGCTTTCACTTCCACAACAACGGCACACAAATCACTTCTTCTTCTGATCGGCACTCTTTTTCTTGCGGCGTCGGCTGTCTTTCTCATTGGCCAGCTAACGCCTTTGGCTTCTGCAACGGCGGCTCTCGGAACCACTTTCCCTTCTGATTGGTCGCTCCTTCCTTAAAGAAATTTTTAGCTTCGGCATCGACAGTCTTTTCGATCGGAAGCCTTAACGCTTCCGCTTCCATAACGACGGCCCGCGAAACGTTTTCCCTTCCGATCGGTGGCTGTTTACTTGGAGTAATTTAAACTTTTATGTGGCGTCGGGGGTCTTTCCAATCGGAAGCCTTATCACTTTGGATTCTGCAACAGCGGACGCTCAATCACTTTCTCTTCTGATCGATGAACTGATTGACCGATGTCGGCAGTCTTTCCAATCGGAAGCCTTATCACTTTGGCTTCCGCAACGGTGGACGTTCAATCACTTTCTCTTCCGATCGACGAACTGATTGACCGACGTCGGTAGTTTTTCCAATCAGAAGCCTTATCACTTTGGCTTCCACAACGGCAGCTCGCCAAACCTTAACTTCTTCCAATTGGCACTTAGAACAATTTTAACGTTGGGCGTCGACAGACTTCTTACATCGGAAGACAAATGACTTTGGCTTCCGCAACGGCGGCTCGCCAAATGTTAACTTCTTCCGATTGGCACTTTATTAGAACAATTTTAACGTCGGGCGTCGGTGGATTTCTTACATCGAAAGACAAATGACTTTGGCTTCCGCAACAGCGGCTCGCCAAATGTTAACTTCTTCCGATTGGCACTTTCTTAGAACAATTTTAACGTCGGGCATCAGCGGACTTCTTACATCGGAAGACAAATGACTTTGGCTTCTGCAACGGCGGCTCGCCAAACGTTAACTTCTTCCGATTTTTCTCAAACTGTTCCGTCGGCCAGGCTTCCGCTACGTCGGAAGTCCTTCCCCATCGGAAGACTTAGCGGTTTGGGCTTCCGCAACGGCGGATGGGAGACTTCTAAGCCTTCCGCAATGGCAGAAGTCTTTCCGCTAATGGCCCGACTGTTCCATACTTAGCCAAATTTTCTCAATTTTACAGTCATTCATATTATGACTTCTGCTGGGAAGAATGAAATACAACTTCTGTCAGTTGCTTCTTCTTGGCCCATAGAGGCCCTTTGTTGTTAACATTGCTCTGATACCATACTGTCACATCCCCATGCATCCGACCAGCGTAGAGGACGCGACCCAAACTTTAAGCACAACGGGCTAAGTGCCCCATGAACATATGTATGCACTAAATTACGGAAAAAAAATGCTGAGAGGAAATGCATTGAAGTAAAACATGCAATTAATCATCATACACAGCGGAAACCAACAGCATTCATACATGCATGCATTCATTTAACATGTTCACCATTTTTATTAACAGAAAATAAGGTTGCAGAAGTAAAATGAACAAGATCACTTATCTTAGGAAGAACTCGATCCGCAACCAGCTAAGTCGTTGCAACGTTCCACCCAACCATAGGCTAGCGTGCTCCTTAATCTCTCAGCAGCGCTGCCACCCCCGAGCTGGACATGATTCTCCAAGGAATAAGGGAACTAGCAGGCTTACACGTAGCCAAAGGTATACAAGACACAGCCAATCCAACACAGTTGGGTTTATCAGGCCATCAAGGAGTTGGGAAAGGCTCAATGCTAAGCTGGTGAGCTCATTACAGAGTCAAGAACACCTACACCAGAACTAGCCTGACCTCTAAGACACCCACCACACCCAACACAAGGAATCAGTCCCTTCTCTGCTACACAGTCCCTCAGGCCCTCCATTCCCTTCCAGTGCTATTCAGGGGTGATGGAGAAGAAGGCTAGCCCTCTAGCTCTATCTGTGTGGTTTCCAGCCGCCAGGTTTATCAAGCAAAACTAAGCCCCCATCCCTGCTCCCAATACAGTCCGAAGACCAACCATGGCACTCAAGTGATCAATTTAGCTATCACAGCTTAAACCAGGGAAAACGACTTCAAACCATCTACAGCAGTCCCCAAACGTAACAACAAACACAGCTCATGGCCTAGGGAAATTAATAGCCCCCGAAATGCATCAGTGGACGCGGCTCACAACGTGGGGAACTCAACCCGTCCTTGGGCAATGAAGTCACCAGGAAAACATACATAGACCATGCTGGGAAACAGATTATAGTTCCCCATCCTGGGCGTGAATGAAAACGACAACACAGGACCCACGAATCAGTCCTTGAGGGAAGAATACAGCCAAACCATCCGTAGATATGCAGAGGAAAAATACGTGGATAAAAACGAGGAAAATCGTGTGCGTGGAAAACAATCCGACCCTATGAGGAATGAACAGACAATGGAGGTCCTGTGTGAGGAAAAACAGCTCCGTTTTTGTCCGTGGATGAACAAACAACAGGAAGGATGCAAAAATTGGAAGTGCATGAACCTTCAGCATAGTCGTGGAGAGAAGAAGATCTTCGTGAGAGGATGAACAACAAAATTGTGGGTAGAGTGTGCGTGTGGGTGAGGACTGACAGTCCTACCACCCCACTTCCAAGACCATAACTGCCTCAACCACCAGTAGCCTTTCTTAATGAAAGTGGTTGGAATAAAACAAAGGAAGAAGACATATGGGTTTTTCTCTCATTGGCCAAGGTTGACAATTTCCCCCACCCCTATCCTTGTGAAATTCATGCCCATTTCTCATTTTAGTTGCCGCGATCGTAGCTGGTCGGGTTCATTTTTTATTATAGATGCATATTTACATGATGACCATCATAATATATGCCACATGCCCCGATATACCATCGGTGACAATTCAAATCCAAAACATAACATAACCGATCAATGGTGGGGCCTTGGCCTTTAGCTCCACACCCTGATCAGTTACAATTTATACATCATATACATCTAATGTAATGGGGTCAAAACCGGGACATTACAAAGACACGAAAGGGTATATGAATACCTTTGCAACTTCCATTCATCCTAGATTGATGAATAAGTATGCCAAGACATTCCACCACTAGGAGAAAAAGAAGAGGTTCTAGCAGGAAACCTTGACACATGCCCCTTCATGGTCAGAAAAGAAGAGAGGAAGACCCAGTAATGAGGACAACAATGGATACGATTTTGAAAAATGCCATAATCCAATTTACCAATTGAAGCTTGAATCTAATATGAATAATGAAAATCCATAAGAAAATCCATTTGATGTGATCATATGCTTTAGATATATCTTCTTTAACATCAACCAAAGGGATATTTTTTATCTTTGCGGAATGGAGAACTTCTTGGGAAATGCCAATGGCATAGTGGATTTGACGGCCTGACAGGAAGGAAAATTGTTCATGGGAGGCTGAGAATGAAATAATAGTCTTTATCCTATTAGGAATAATCTTCGCCATAATCTTGTAAACACATTTTCAAAGAGATAAGTCTAAAGTTTCCCAGATTGTCAAAGTAGTCACATTTTGGGATGAGGGAAGTGAAGGTAGAGTTGAAACAACTAAGAGGTTTCCAGATATTCTAGAGTCCTCACTAAATTCTAGGATATCCAACTCGAAGAGGTCTAGGAACGTAGAAAAGAACTCCATAGTCCATTTATCTAAACCAGGGCTCTTATCTCTTTGAAGGGATTTGACAACCTTTCATAGATCCTCTAGGGAGATGGCCTCCATAGGGACATCATTATGTTCATTGCTAGCATAAGAAGGATATAAATTAATAACTTTCATCATCTGTGCAATAGATGGTGAGATATCCTCTTTGTATATACCATTGAAATGTTGGACTCCTACATGATCCAGGTTCTCAAAACTAGAGATGACTTCACCATCATTGTTTTCCAATTTCTAGAGGGTGTTCACATTCTTCCAATGATTGATAAAATTGTGGAAGAATTTCTATTTCTCGTCAACCTTTTCCAACCAAACCACTCAGAACTTAAGTCTCCATTTTTCAACATTTTCAACTAAGATAAATTTCCTTTTAGACACTAAATTTTTGAAAACCTTCTTCATTTTGAGAGAAGAAAAAACAAAAAGTTCATTTCCAACCATAACCCAAATTTCTCTTTGAATAGAGGCCAGTTTCGATTTCCTTTGTCGTCTTTTATCCCTGTTCCACTGCATGGAAATCCTTTTTAGGGATTTCAAATTTTGATGAAATTGAATGGATTTGGATTCTCTAAGCAAGGAATTGTATGGAATCCAATGGTTTTGGACAAGTTGATATAAATCAGGCTCATCCAATGAAGTATCCCAAAATTTGAAAAGGATAGGTGGTTTGCATACAGAGGAATAAATCTCTAGAATTAATAGGAAAGTGATTTGAATCACTGTCCAAAATGGCCCATTGTTTGATGCAAGAGGAATTATGTAAACAATCCTCATATACAAGAAACCTATCAATTTTTTTGACTATAGAAGCATGACCCAGACACATATTCTTCCAAGTGGGATTGAGTTTAACTAGGGTAATATCATACAGATAATTTCCTCCAGCCTTCTAATAAATTAATCCGTGAGGGGGTCTTTGTGGGAAGTGTCTCCCCAAATTTAACTATCCCCTATAGTGAAATTTAAATCCCCACCAATAATAAGCCTTTCCAGGCTGACAATTTGCAGGTTAAAGAAACGTTCATATCAAATATGTTGCAGTATGGGTCATAGATGTTAATCAAGTTTAAACAGAGGCCAAATTCTCTAGTAAAAAGGGTGGATCCCAGAATAGAGGTCAAAACCCATGAGCTAAAAAGGTGAAAAGTGATTTTGTTCCATCCAATCACCATGCCCCTGGATCTTCTGGAAGAATCAATCCCCACAAACTCCCATATGGGTAGGAGAATCCTAAGATCCTCAAGGAGGGTATCACCAGAATGAAGAGTTTCCTATAGGAAAAGGATATTAGGCCCTTCACGATTAATGATTCTCTTCAAAGAAGGTGGTTTGGAATGCATCACAAGGCCACAATGAGTGTAGGATAATATCAACATTATAGTCCTCTGTATTTTTGTATGTAGAATAGGAGGGTCCCAGGAATGGTTTTTTGAGATCCAGACCGAATATCTCATAGAGATTTATCCCTAGAAGATGCAATAGTGGATATGTTTCCTGTTAATCTCAGGGAGTATTTTGAGGAGAAACATAGTGGTTTATTGTAAAATCCTGAATTAGGGTCCAATGTCTTATTGGATCAAATATTGTATTGTCTTGGGGTAGATGGAAGAGAGGGAAAAGACAAGGGCGGGTGGGGGGGGTTGGTAGGATGAGGTGACTTCTTTTCTATGCCTATAGGCTCCTATAGGAGGGGCTTTGAAAATATGGTGGGGGGAAATGCTAGATCATAGAAAGTGACAGGGGAGGGAATTAATTGTGGGGGTACTTCTTCAGACATAAAAAGGGAGGTCACTAGTATTGCTTTACCAACCAAAAATGGTTCCACCCATAGAGGGATTGGGTTAATCGAAGGGGTGGCAGCAGTAGAATCCTTAGGAGAAGATAATGATGACACCTCTAAACAAAAATGGGTACAAGAAAAATAAGAGACAGAGATGAGATATCTTTAGAAAAATATTTTCGGATACCATTAGAACTTAACAATCAAGACAATCCAGAAAATGTTGAGCACCTTTATCTGATGATACTTGAAAAGAACTGTTATTATATTCCTGAAAATTGACCTCTGACTGTGGCAACATAGATGCTGAATACCTGGATGGAGAAGGAACTTATAGGGAGTGGAAATCAACTAGTTCCACTTTAACTGATGATATCTGATAGGAACTATTATAATGTTCCCTCAAATTGGCCTCTGATTGTGATAGCGCATATGCCAAATGCCTAGATGAAGAAGAAACTTCTAAGGAGTGAGAGATAACCAGATCCCCTGAACCAGAGGGTAGGGAGGCACATGAAGTGGAGAATATTTAAGAGGAATAGGATCCTTTCCCTTATTGTTAGGGAAAAAAACTAGAATACAATTCTTTGCTACATGCATGAGCATGGCACTTGAAACAACAAAAACAAATTCCTAAGTAGTTAGTGATCTGGGAGTAGGAATGTGGTCGCACCATAAGCTTTATTTCTTCTAGTATACCATCCCTAGGATCCACATCAAATTGGATCCTTCCCACTAACATCAAACTGGATTCTTAGAAGCTATTGTCAGTTGAGACATATTTTCCAATGGCCTCACCAATACGCTTGAAGACCCATTCAGTACAAAATATCGGAGGAAACCCTATAATCTTTTCACGCATATGTATCTGGTACTGTTTATTTTTACGGGCAGAAAAAAAAGGGTTCCACCTCTGTAACTTGAGATTAATATTTCCCAACATCCAAACCCCTTTGGTAATGGAAAGAGCGTCATATTTACTAGGGAGTGTTAGCACCTGTGCTAAATTTTGAGGATTTCTACATATGCATTTGTACTAAATCCCCCTTGCAAAGGTCTAGACTGGTGAAAAATGAGCGGGGTATAGGAAAAAACTTTTCATGTATTGTGACCTAGAGGTATGTAGAGGAGGGTTGGAGGTTGCTTGGGAGGCTTATCTTAATCCTGAATGTCTAAATATATTATTCCATGGCGTGGCATGAAAAAACATCGAATATACTGGAGTTATAACCTTGCATTTGGGCTCAGACATAAACATACGCTCATAGTTATCTAGTGGAGAAAATGAATGGCGTCAATATGTAGCATATAAAATCAACGGTTGCTAAATATTTTTCTGAAAAAATATGCATGGTTTTAAAAGAAGTTGGACATTGGCAGAGAAAGTTTAAATGTCATGCAGGATCAACCGTCAAATGAATAGGAAATGTAGATCGACGGATGAGGAATATTCACTGAGAAAATATGTGTGGAGAAATAAGTTGTGGAGGATTGAAAAATTTGATATATCCTTCAAGTTTCAATGTATGATATCTAAGCAGGTTGAATATCTACGGTCCAAATGGATTTCACAGAGGCAACATGCACGGAGGATAAAACATGTCGAGGCTGCAAAATTGTGTAGGACCCATAGAGCTGAACGATCAGCATTTTAGATTGAGAATATCCACATATGAGAGGTATTCCGCATCCCAAACATGCGTGGAAGATAAAACAATTTCAGGCTGCAAAATTTGGTAGACCCTGCACCTTTAAATGACGAAGATCTAGCGAAGAGTTGATCAATGGTCCTTGTTGATTTCATGATGAGCATGTGCACGAAGTTTAGTAGGATGAGGCACTGAAAAATCTTGTAGACCCTACACCTTTGGATGGTGTAGATCTTGACGTAGATTGGATCTATGTTCCATGGTTAATTTCATGATGAAAACATGCACGAAGGTTAACAATATGAGGGATTGTAAAACTGGGTATGGGCCACATCATGGGATGGTTGAGATTTCTCATAGAAAAGATGTATGGTTGTGGTTTGTTTCACAGTTTAAAGATACGAGGAGAAATAAAAATAATATGGCTGCAAAATGGAGTCAAAGGTCGATAAAATCAACCACGCAAATTTAATCTTGGAAATATCAATTGCTCAGAAAGGCCATATCCAGATCTATGGAAACAATTTGATTTCAGATGGTAAGCTACAGGGAGAATAGGGAAACTAATGTCATATTGGAGAGAAATGGTAAATTAAGTTGGTAAAAGGATCTAAGGCATAGAATCGATCAGGCTGAATAGAAGGATGAGAATTGTTTTAAGTGAAAAAGATGTGAGATGGATAAGTATAAAAAAAGTTATAAAATACTGTGCACATGAATTTGAGGTATTATTTTATTCTCTGGAATCAGAAAGTGAAATATGAAACAGTGCAGAAGCAAGCAACTCATATGGCGTCCTTTGGCCACTTTTCAAATATACCAGGTAATCCTTTGTCCCATCTGAAACCATATAAATGGTTCAAGTTGAAAGTCTGGAAGTTCAAAACCTAGAATATAAGAAATTGGAAGAAGTTTTTGAGGATAGGGATGTTGAGGTGTTTGATACGCTTTTGCTAAATGGACCCATTGGTGATGTTAAGGATAATATAAGAATGCTTAAAGAAAAAGGAACTGATGTACATAACATTTGCCAGTCTTACTTCCATTTTTTCACAACTGACCAAACCCCAAGTTGCTTAGAATTTGTTGATTGGTGTGCCAATAAGTATTCTCTTTATAAGAGAGTGATAATTGAAAAACCTTGTCAGTCCCTGAGGATTTTACCCTAAAAGACCAGTATTATAAAGAGGAGTCTATAGTTCAATGTTTCACAGAGTCTTTGGTAGAAAAGAAACAATATTTTTTCAAGAAATTCTTCAAACATGATATAAATCTATTAGACCAACCATTTCCAATCGATTCCATCCTGTTCAGTGAAGAAAACCAGTGTAATGTTACTATGTTGAGTCAGATCTTAGGTCTCGACACTGACAAGTACATTACTAATCCCCTCATGAGTTTATTTTTTGTCTTAATTAATTTTCCAATTGAGTCAAATGAGACAAGTAAGGCAGTGCAAGTTTCATGTCTTGGGTTTGATGAGTTCTTAGCTGAGAATATTCATTCTCAGTCAATGGAATTCCATAGGACCAAAACCTTTAGGTTTCAATAATATTTTCTAAAGATGTTCCTTTCTTTCAATGAGGATAATTTGCAGTTACCAGAAATGGTATTGACTGAGGAAATCAGTAAGGATTACACAAAATTTATGAACTTCCTCATGTCAGATATATACAATGATATTTTTTGGAAGAATCTTCCTAGAGTATTACCAGAGATGAGAACTATTTTGCAGTTTTCTATAGATAATAGGATAGGTGATTGGTTCTTATTTGAGAATGGAGCATTGATTACATTGTATGGCTTTACTCATCCACCATATATGTTTCCAAATTTCTTAACCCCTAGAGTGTTCTCCATGGAATTCATCAGACAAAATTTAATAGTATAAACATAACACTTCTTAAAATTCAAAAATTCTACTGAAATCAAGTATCCTTGGATGGTAGAGCCTTTTATCATAAAAAATAAAACTTCTTTACCAATGATTGAGAATTTATTAAAGGAGATGGGATTTTTATAAATACTGCAGTTGATTATGATACTCATTAGGTTAATTCAAACAAAATACAAGATTTGAAGAGAAAACCTTCCAAACATGTAGAGGTTGTTGGGTTGGAAGATGCTGCCAATTGGGATGACTATCCAAAGGAGACTCCCAAAGAAACTGATAGGAAGGAGGTTTCAATTTCTTCTATAAAGGACATTACTTCATTGATTCCTAATATTTCTAAGTTTATTTCAGCAGCTGAAAAAACTACACCTCTAGCCTATCACTCAAAAAGAACCAACAAACAAGATTTTTCGGACGCTATGGACACTGAAGAGGAGGACAATTCCAGGACTCCTAAGAGGAAGAAAATTGAAGCAAGGGGACAACTGGTCCAAACTAGAACAAAGGATAAAGGAAAGAAGAAGATGAAAATAATAGGACCTATTTTTGAGGTCAAGGAATATGCCTTTGCTGACATACCAGATGACTCTACATCATAATTTAGGAACAAGATATAGATGTTGGAGAAGCATAAATAAACAAAGGATATGACTTCAGAAGAAACTCTAAATGTGTACGCAGAAGTGAAAAAGATTTCCAATCAAGATGTGTCACTTATTGTTGTCGGAGACTAGGCCCATAACACTTTAAACTTCGCATTAGAAACCAATAACAAGGTTGTTGAAATGAAGACAGACCTAGAGAACATTCCTATCCCATACATGATTAATTTACACAAACATAATGGGGATATTTTGTTTACAGATTTGTTGAAATCCACATTGAAGTTGTCTAACCTAGAAATTACTAAAAGAAATATTTAGAATCAGTCGAGACAAGAAAAGGTGGAGAGTAAAGCACATCAGACACAAATAAAAAAGTTGCAAATATATTTTCTAGATTATGGGGGCCAGGCCAACTAGGGAGCATGCATGCAAAAACTATTAAATGAAAAGGAGAATTCCATTCAGTTACCGAAAATGAAATTAAAAATACCTTCTACTCAGTTGATACAAGGACCTGAATTACCTGAGATAGAGAAATAAAAAGAAAGTCTAAAGAATGAGTTGACTGATTGTAAAGAAAAATTATTAAAATTTGTTGATAAGGAGAAACAATGGCATAAAGACATGGATTTGGTGACAGAAAGTGAAAATACTTTGCAAGGAAAATATGATGAAATTGAGAGTAAGTTACAGGAGAAAGAGAAAGAGCTTGAAGAGAGGATTATTTATTCTGTAGCTCAATCCAATGAACAAGCCATATTCCAAGCCATGTCATAGGTAAGATTAAAATATTTAGAATTAAATGGGTTGAAAAAACAAAACAAGACCCTGGAGAACTTGGAATTGCAAAGAGAACGAGAAAGGAAAACTTGGGAATCCAAATCTCAAGCTTGGGAGGCCAAATGTCAGGAGCTGCAAACAAAGAATGATGAATTAATGAAATAGGTGACAGGTCAACAACAAGATCAAGGGGAAAAACATATTATATGGGATGCCATCATGGAAGAAGCAGACAAATTCAGGCCCTACCTGGACTATATTTTAGATAAGGAATTGGTGATACATTCATCCAGACAGGTTTTGACAGTAGCAATAGAAAAGTTGAATAAGAGACCAGTTGACTACGCCAAAAATGATATCAATTTTATGAATAATTTGTCAGAGGATGATTTAAAAAAATATAATGTCAATGATAGAATCTCAATCATGACTTCGGCTAGGAAGGTTGTAAACAAATATCACCACTTAGACACAGTCCATGCAAAGGTTGATATTTTGTCCCATCAAGTGAAGTTGTTTATTGATATGTTTGACCCATTGTTTAAGAAAGGACTCCCTTTCTACTGGAAATAAAATGGTGCAATGTTAACTCAAAATGAGTACAATGAAAAACTTATTGCATCACTAGACCACACCAATTTTTCTGATATGAACTAGTCATGATCTAGCAGGGTAATTGTGGATAAATTAGATGACGAATTTGAAATATTGTTTTCCTTTAAGGAATCATGTGCACATTTGCAAAGATATTCTTGCAATGACCACACTGAGTTACCCGTGTTGGAAAAATAAATATCCACTCTGGAAATCTTATCTCTAGATCAGTGGAAGACAGTCGAGAGGTTCAGAAGGACCAAATACGCACTACACGCCCAAGTGTTATGAGGAACAATTTAGGGATGAGTCAACATAAAACCATTGAGGGTGCTCCTAACCATCGTTTTTTTATCAAGTGATCCTGATCCCCAGATGTCTCTTTACCATTTTTATCAAGCATGCGCATTATTCCATTTTTCCTGTTATATGTTGAAAACATGGCGAATGTGCCACCTCAAAGTTGTTAGGGTTTGCAATGTTGATTCGGGATTGATTCCCAAAGTTTTGTAACTGAATTTGGCCTTGTTTTGGGGTTGGCCTCAGGAGCCCAATAGCACTATAAACGTAACCTCTATGGAGGATTAATGGTTCGACTTTCATTTTTTGAATCCTCTATGCTCGGATTGTAGCTCTGTAAACTTTCTTGGAAGTGTTAATGAAAAACATTTTCTCTAATTTTTTGAGATTCATCATAGTGTTCATATTTAGTTTGTATTTCCTATTTGCATCATTTTCATATGTGTAAATTCCTACTAGTGATTTCTAGTTGTATGTGAGGAATTCGTTTGATCAAGCGCTCATTTCATCAGATAGATAGGTTGTAATGCGTCTGTAATTTTTTTCCTGGAATTAATCTTGGTTAGATGCTCCATTTCTATCACTACCCTTATTGTTGTTTCTACTAAATGTGTTTCCAAGAGATTCATCCATAGATAGGTGCATCTTGTTGCACTTGACTTTTTCTACTTTATACTACCACCACTTGAATATATTTAACTTAATATTGCACTCATGTTGCCTCATATTACAAATGGGGAGAAGATCATTTCTCATTATTTGTTATAATATCCTTGAATGATTCATACTGTGACTCGATTGCTCAATAGTGTTTCAGATATGTTTGTCTTACAATATTTAAATTTAAAAACAAATATGTTCTCATCATATATCTAGCCTTCTGAATGTTTTCTTAAATCCATGTGTATGTGAATGTTCTTGTGACAAAGAGAGATCCCTATCTGTTTGTATAGGCTACAATACAGTATAAATATTGGTTTGAAATGGTTACCCCAGTGACTTCCTAACTCAACCATAGGAAATTCATTGGCTGATAACATGTTGGCGCCGTTGTCGGGGAGTAATCTCTATTATCCCCTTGGGAAAACAACATAGTTTTAGTTCTACGACTTGGTTGAGAAATCAGTCCTAGAAACATGTTGGTTGAATATGATTTGGTGACTCCACTCAAAGCCTTTGGAAGACAAATCCACTAGAAATAATGGCGGCCAAGAAGCTCTGAAGAGTTTTAGTTTTAATTGTTGATGGCGAACAACGGTCAAACATCAAGAAGGTTGTGCAGATTTCACCTGGTGAATCCACCTTCAAAGAATTTAGTCTTCAGAATTTTTTATGGTGAATCTACTGAGAAAATGAGCTCACTGCTAAGACATGGAAGGGCATGTCAAGAGAATAAGGTACTGAACTGTGAATATTCTTGAGATTTCTTATTCTTTCTTGTAAATTTTTTCCTATCATTTCCTAAGTTTGTCAAAACAACTTTCCATTGTTTAATGCACACCAAACAAGACCATAGGTTTACCCATGTATATCCTTCTTTAAGAGCTGAAAGTATACAGTCATCTTGTACATATAATTTTGACCAAGATCCTTTAGTTGAGCCAAATAAGAACGATAGTCATCCCTGTAAAACTCATGACGCTATAGTTGATACTATATCCTTTTATGAGTCTCTGGGCAGGGATCTCCAACCCTTATATGATCAAGAGTTCCTCCTAATTCCCTCTGAACTAGCCTCATTTAATTCCACCACTACAGAATAATCTGGTGCCATATCCTTATTTCCCACCACTTTAGATCTTAAGTAGCCTTCATCATTTATTTTTACAATCCTTCATAGCTCTGCAGTTCCTCATAGTAGATTGATATTTTTTGTCACACCACCTTCAATCCCTATTAGAAACCCTACTATAACCCCAGGAAAATCTAAAAGGTTCACCCCTATACTTCTCCCTGGAGCTCTTCATAACCTCCCCCGGGGATACACCTAAAAACTCAAACAATTTAATGGGGAGAGGGGGTATTTAGCTGATGAACACTTAGGGTGGTTTGAAGAATGAACAAACATGGAATAAGTATACCATGAGGATGTTAAAGTTAGATTATTTTCCCAAATTCTTGTTGGAGAGGCAAGAAAATTGTTCACAAATATTCTGGACAACTCCATTCTGAACTATCAGGTTTTTGAGGATTCTTTCAAGGATAAATGGGAAGAAAATAAAGACCACAAGAAGTGTTTGTCCCAATTTCATTCCATGAAGACAGGGGAGGATGAATCATTCCATGATTTTTTTGATAGGTTTATGGAAGTATATAATGCAATCCTTTCCCAGTTCAAGCCTCCCCCTAGGCTGCCCAACTCCAATATGTTGAAGCTTTTGATAGTGAATTTACCTTGTGGCTGAGTGAAAGAAAATATACCCCTGGTTGATATGACGAATGATACCCTAGAGGGAGAAATAAACCCGACTGCTGCTAAAAATAAGTGTAAATAAGAGGGAGACAGAAGGAAGGATAGAGAGCCTGAGAAACCCTTTTCCTCTAACTCACATGATGCTAGAATGGACACAATGATAAAGGCTATGGAAGAGTTGATGGAGAGTCTCACTATGGGAGATAGACCACTTCCCAGAGAGAGTCAAAGAAATTGAATGGGAATCAGACCTTTAGAATACCCCTCCCACCTCTAGGGAGTCATAGAATTCCTCAAACACCTTTCTAGTTGGAATTAAAAGAGGAATAAGATTCAGAATTAATGGCTGAAAAAGGAACTTTGTGTGTTGTTCAAACTCAAATTTCACGTTAAGATTTACATGAACATACAAATCCTTCCCTACTGGTGGAAGATGAGAAGGATGCACAACTAAATTCTACCTTGCAATCCAAACCTTCTTTTTATGAATATTACAATCAGTAGGAGGAAAGCAACTTTTTTCCATTATGTTTTGCCTCATTTGATTTTCTGAAACAAAGATTAAGAGTTTCTAATCAAACACAAAAACTTGAGGTTATGGATAATGTAATGGAATTTGTAGGAATGCATAATGAGAAAGGTAAGCTAGTAGAATCCACTTTACATTCAAATCCTTCTCTTTATGAGCAAGGAGATAATTATCCTAGATTTGTACAGGAGGAGTGTTACAATTTGTTTTATGAAGAATGTATTCAACCGATTACAAAATATGTCTGTGGAGGAAGAATATTTTGTTCCACCTATATATGATGAATATGAGGATGGCTACTTGGAAGGGGAGGGTCCTAAATGGGATGTCTCTTCATTCTCTTCAAACTCAGAATTTCCATGTCAAGAAGAGTTTATTTCACTTGTTTTTCTTGAAGGAGAGGATGATATTGCTGTTGAAACACCTAAAGGGAATCAAGTTGTTACTTCAGAAATTTTAAAGAAGATGGTTGGTGCCCCTTTTGAATAATGTCATGAACATTATTTTCAAGGCCCTTCTGAAAAAAATTCTGACAGTATGCAGGTGGAGCTGCAGTTTGAGCATCATTGTTGGGGCAAGAAAATGCCATAAAATTTTGAAGACAATCATGGATTTTATGACCTAGTGGCTGAATATATGGAGCAGCCGTGTCATGATAAGCATGCAACAATAATTTTTGAAGGTTGTCATGACCCATTGGATGAATACGTGTAAAGGTTTTGCAGTGATGATAGTTGGTTATGTCTTTCTAGTAAATATCAATTTCTCTATCATAACCTTTTTCCATTTAGTCCTTCATTTCTATTTTTATCAAGCATGAGGAGAAAAATCACCTATGGAATCATTTGCTTGATTGGCTTCACTGGGAGTCGGAATTTACTTGATTGGGAGTTGATGCCCAGCAATTAGGGTAGGTAGGTGTGAATAAACTCGATTTGGTAGGCATTTATTTTAATAAATTATTTTTATTTTGTTTTCAGTATCTGTTCAATTTTCGTTTTCAGAGCATGCCAAGGGATTTCAGGAGATGATTGGGATCAGACCAATGGATCAGGAACTTGGTCTATGTGGTTATTTGCTACCTCACAGGGAGGATAGAATCCTTGAGTTGGAGCCGTTGATAGCACCTGTGCTAAATTTTGAGGATTTCTACATAGGCATCTGTACTAAATCCCCCTTTCATATGTCTAGACCAGTGTAAAATGAGGGGCGTATAGGAAAAAAAAATTCATGTCTTGTGACTTGGAGGTATGCAGAGGAGGGTTGGAGGTTGCTCGGGAGGATTATATTAAGCCTAGATGTAAAAATGGATTATTCATGGTGTGGCATGAATAAACATAGAAAATCTTAGAGTTATAATCTTGCATTTGGGCTCAGGCATAAAACTTCGTTCATAGTTATCCAATGGTGACAAATGAATGGCGTAGATACGTAGCATAGAAAATCAATGGTTGCTATATATTTTTCTGAGAAAAGATGCATGGTTTTGAAAGAATTTGGATGTTGGCGGAACAAGGTTAAACAACATGCATGATCAACCCTCAGATGAACAAAAAATGTAGATTGGTGGATGAGGAATATTTCGTCGAGCAAATATGTGCAGAGAAATAAGTTCTAGAGGATTGCAAAATTTGATATATACTTCAAGTTTCAATGTTCGAGATCTAAGGAGGTTGAATATCTACAGTCAAACGGATTTCACAGAGGTAACATGCACAGAGGATAAAACATGTTGGGGCTACAAAATCACATAGGACCTGCACAGTTGAACGATTGGTATTTTAGATAGAGAAGAGCAATGGATGAGAGGTATTTCATAGCCCAAATATGCATGGAAGATAAAGCAATTTAGGGCTGCAAAATTTGGTAGATCCCGCACCTTAGAACGACGGAGATCTAGTGGAGAGTTAATCAATGGTCCTGGTTGATTTCGCGATGAGCATGTGCATAGATTTTAGCAAGATTAGGAACTGTGAAATCCTGTAGACCCTACACCTTTGTATGGGGGAGATCTTGGCGCAGATTATATCTATGGTCCATGGTTAATTTCATAGATGGAAACATGCACAGAAGTTAACAAGATGAGGGATTGCGAAATTGGGTAGGGGCAACATCATGGGACGGTTGATATTTCTGGTAGAAAATATCTACGGTTGTGGTTTGTTTCGCAATTTAAATATGTGAGGAGAAATAAGAAGAAGATGGTTGCGAAATGGAGTTAAAGGAGGATAAAATTGATGGTGCAGAGTTCATCTTGGAAAGATCAATGGCTCAAAAAGGTCGTATCCATATCTACGGACACAGTTTGGTTCCAGATGGATCTTTGTAGGGAGAATAGGGGAAGTAATGTCATATTGGAGGGAAGTGGTAAATTAAGTTGGAAAAAAGATATATGATGTAGAATCGATCAAGCTGGATGGAAGGATGAGAATTGTTTCAAGTGCAAAAGGTGCAAGATGTATAAAAATACAAAAAGTTATAAAATACTGTGCACGTGAATTTGAGATATTATTTTATTTTCCAGCATCAAGAAAGCGAAAGATGAAATAATGCAGAAGCATCCAACTCATATAGCGTCCTTTTTCCACCTTTCAAATATACGAGGTAAGCCTTTGTCCCATCTGAAACCATATAAATGGCTTAAGTTGAAAGTATGGAAGTTTAGAACCTAGAATATTAGAAAATGGAAGAAGTTTTTGAGAATGGGGATGTTGAGGTATTTGATACGCTTATGCTAAATGGACCCATTGGTGATGTTAAGGAGAAGATAAGAATGCTTAAAGAATAAGGAACTGATGTAGATAACATTTACCAGTATTACTTCCATTTTTTCACAACTAACCAAACCCTGAGTTGCCCAGAATTTGTTGATTGGTGTGTCGATAATTATTCTCTTTATTAGAGAGTGATAATGAACATTACCAACTCCAAATTCCTTCTTCATATCAGTCCTTTAGCTATTAGAAAAACCTTTTCAGTCCCTGAGGATTTTACCCTAAAATATTAGGATTATAAAGAGGAGTCTATAGTTCAATGTTTCAGAGTCTTTGGTAGAAAATAAATAAGATTTTTTCAAGAAATGTTTCAAACTTGATATAAATCTATTAGCCCGACCATTTCCAATTGATTCCATCCTGTTCAATGAATAAACCCAGTGCACTGTTACTCTGTTGAGTAATTTCTTAGGTCTAGACACTGACAAGTACAGTCCTCAGCCCCTCATTAGTTTACTTTTTGTCTTAAGTACTTGTCCAATTGAGTCAAATGAGACAAGTCAGGGAGTACAGGTTTCATATCTTAGGTTCAATGAGTTCTGAGCTAAGATTATTAATTCTTAGTTAATGGACTTCCACAGGACCAAAACCTTAGGTTTTAATCTTATTTGCTAAATATGTTCCTTTCTTTCAATGAGGAGAATTTGCAGTTACCACAAATGGTATTGACTGAGGAAATGAGTGAGGATTACACAAAATTTATGAACTTCCTCATGTCATAGATATACAATGCTATTTTTCAGAAGAAGATTCCTAGAGTATTACCAGAGATGAGAACTATTTTGCAGTTTTATACAGATAACATGATAAGTGATTGGTTTTTGTTTGAGAATGGAATAGTGATTTGTATGGATTTACTCATCCACCATATATGTTACCAGCATTCTTCACCCCTAGAGTGTTCTCCATGGAATTGATCAGACAAAAGTTAATAGTCAAAACAAAACACTTCTTAAAATTCAAAAAGTCTATTGAAATCAAGTATCCCTAGGCTATAGGTCCTTTTATCATAAAAAATAAAACCGCTTTACCAATGATTGAGAATTTATTAAAGGAGATGAGATTTTTTACAGAGCCTATAGTTGATTATGATCCTCATCAGGTTATTTCAAACAAAATAAAATATTTGAGAGAAACCCTTTCAAACATGTAGAGGTTGTTGGGTTGGTAGATGCTGCCAATTTTGATGACTATCCAAAAGAGACTCCCAAAGATACTAATATGTAGGAGGATTCAAGTTCTTCTGTAAAGGACATTACTTCATTGATGCCTATTATTTCTAAGTTGATTTTAGTAGCTGAAAACATTACACCTCTGGTTAGTCACTCAGAAAGAACCAACAAACGAGAGTTTCCGGACACCATGGAAACTAAAGAGAAGGACATTGCTAGGACTCCTAAGAGGCAGAATATTGAAGAAGGGGGGCAGCTGGTCCAAACTATAGTAGAGGATAAAGGAAAGCAGAAGGTGAAAATTATAGGACCTGTTTTTGAGGTCAATGAGTATGCCTTTGCTGACACACCAACTGAATTTACATCACAATTAAGGAACGAGATATATCTATTGGAGAAGTATAAAGAAACAAAGGATATAACTTTAGAAGAAACTCTGAAGCTGTATGTAGAAGTGAGAAAGATTTCTAGTCAAAATGTGTCACTTACTGTTGTCAGAGATTAGGCCCATAACACTTTGAACTTGGCATTAGCAACCAATAACAAGGTAGCTGAAATGAACATGGACCTAGAGAACATTCCTATCTAAGACATGATTCATTTACAAAAACAGAATGGGGATATTTTGTTTACAAATTTGTTGAATTCCACATTGAAGTTTTCTAAGCTAGAAATTACTAAAAGAAAAATTGAGAATGAGCTGAGATAGGAAAAGGTGGAGAATAAAGCACATCAGACACAATTAAAAAAGCTGCAAACAGATCTTCTAGCTGTTGGGGGCTAGGCCGACAAGGGAGAAGGCATGCAAAAACTATTAAATGAAAAGGAGAATACCATCCAATTATTGAAAATCAAAATTAAAAATACATGCTACTCAGTTGATACAAGGACCTGAATTAGCTGAGATAGAGAAAGAAAAAGAAAGTCTGAAGAATGAGTTGACTTATGGTAAAGAAAAATTATTAAGATTTGTTGATAAGGAGAAACAATGGCATAAAGACATGGATTTGGTGGTAGAAAGTGAAAATACTTTGAAAGGAAAATATGATGAAATGGAGAGGAAGTTACAGGAGAAAGAGAAAGAGTGTGAAGACATGATTATTTCTCCTGTAGATCAATCGAGTGAACAAACCATAGTCCAAGCCATGTCATAGGTAAGCTTAAAAGATTTAAAATTAACTGGGTTGAAAAAGCAAAACATGACCCTGGAGAACCTGATATTGCAAAGAGAGCTAGAAAAGAAAACTTGGGAAGCCAAATATCAATATTGGGAGGCCAAATGTTAGGAGATGCAAACAAAGAATGATAAATTAATGAAACAGGTAACAAATCAACTTCAAGTTCAAGGGGCAAAACATATTATATGGGATGCCATCGTAGAAGAAACGGACAAATTCAGGCCCTACCTAGATTATATTTTAGATAAGGAATTGGTGATACATTCATCCATACAGGTTTTGACAACAACAAGAGAAAAGTTGAATAAGAGACCACTTGACTACGCCAAAAATGCTATCAAATTTTTGAATAATTGGTCAGAGGATGTTTTAACGAAAGAGAATGTCAAGGATAGAATCTCAATCATGACTTGGGCTAGGAAGGTTGTAAACAAATAGCACCACTTAGAAACAATCTAGGAAAAGGTTGTTATTTTGGCCCATCAAGTGAAGATGTTTATTGATATGTTTGACCCACTATTTAAGAAAAGACTCCCTTTCTTCTGGAAAGAAAATGGTGCATTGTTAACTCAAAATGAATACCATCAAAAACTGATTGCATATAGACTAGACCATGCCAATTTTGTTGATATGAACTAGTCACTATCTGGCAGGGTAATTGTGGATAAATTGGTTGACGAATTTAAAATATTCTTTTCCTTTAAAAAGCATGTGCGCATTTGCAAAGCTATTCTTACAAGGACCACACCGAGTTACGCGTGTTGGAAAAAGAAATGTCCACTCTAGAACTGCCATCTCCATATTAGTGGAAGACAATCGAGAGGTTTGGAAGGACCAAATACACACTGCATGCCCAATCGTAATGACGAACAATTCAGGTGAGTCAGCATAAAACCATTTAAGGTGCTCTGAACCATCATTTTTCGATCAAGTGAGCATGATCCCTAGATGTCGCATTACCATTTTTATCAAGCATGTGCATTATTCCATTTTTCCTGTTCTATGTAGAAATCATGGCGAATGTGCCACCTCAAAGTTGTTAGGGTTTGCAATGTTGATTCAAGATTGATTCCCAAAGTTTTGTAACTGAATTTGGCTCTATTTCAAGGTTGGTCTCGGGAGCCCAATAACACTATAAAGGTGACCTCTACGGAGGAGTTGGTTCGACTTTCATCTTTTAAAGCCTCTGTGCTCGGATTGTAGCTCTGTAAACTTTCTTGGAAGTATTAATGAAAAATGTTTTCTCTAGGTTTCTGAGATTCATCATAGTCTTCATATTCAGTTTGTGTTTCTTATTTGCATCATTTTCATATGTGTAAATTCCTGCTAGTGCTTTCTAGTTGTATGTGAGGAATTTGTTTCATCAAGTGCTCCTTTCATCAAATATAGCATTCATAATGTGTCTGTAATGATTGTTCTGGAATTCATCCTGGTTAGATGCTCCATTTCTGTCGCTACCCTTATTGTTGTTTCCGCTAAAGGTGTTTCCAAGAAATTCCTCTATAGATAGGTGCCTTTTGCTGCACTAGACTTTTTATCCTTTCTACTGCCACCACTTGAAGATATTTAACTGAATATTGCACTCACGTTGCCTCAAATTACAAAAGGGGAATATCATTTCTCATTATTTGTTGTAATATCCTTGAATGATGTAGACCTTGACTCCATTTCCCAATGGTGTTTGAGATATGTCTATCTTACAATCTTTAAATTTACAAACAAATTTGTTCTCATAAGATATCTAGCCTTATGAATGCTTTCTTAAAGTCATATGTGTATGTGAATGTTCTTGTGACAAAGAGAGAGCCCTCTCAGAATGTATAGGCTAGAATACAGTCTTAAGATTGGTTTGAATTGGCTACCCCAATGAATTCCTAACTCAACCATAGGAAAATCATTGGGTGATAACAGGGAGAGTGATACTAATCAACCCTCTAGCTAGCTAAATGATACTGAGAAGAATGTTGAAAGGATGAGACTAGGTTTATGATGCCCAACTCCAGATCTGCACCAAATTGAAATGTTTCCCAGAAAATCGTTTCACCAGAGACTTCTACGATAGGTCTTCTACTTCTGAAAGGTCGACGTCTTCTCCTAGAGCTAAGGAACGAGATTTAATCTTCTTCTAAACAATTTCTTCTATCCAAGTGTAATAAGTTCACCTCGAGAAAGTGGATTACCGGGGGGGCATGGAGATGGAGCAACCTGTTGGAAAGCTGTTGAACTAGGGTTTGATACAGAAGGGTTTGGATCAAAGGCTGGAGAAACATTAAAAGATAAAGATATTGTTCGAAACCTCAGAGGATTAAGGCTAAAGAGTGCACTAGAAGCACACAAATTAGTAGTTAAACAACCCTCAAGCGGGTCCAGTTTCCCCAGGGGGCTAATAACTAGCATTAAATTGATGACAAAGTTCTAGGTTTTGAATAAACAAAGCGAACCCACAATTGAAGCAATCACATGATGGTGCCCCATCAAGTTGAAACATCCAACAGAAGGTAGATAAACACTTGGGGTGAGTGGCCGGATAGTAAAAGACAACAAAAACCCTAAAGAGACTTAGTGGAACTCAAAGGTATTGAGATACAAACAAGGAGACATCATGCATAGCATGCAGTGGGACCTAGTACACGATAAAACTAACAAAGGCCCCAAAAACACAATAAAAAATATAGACTAGTGTGTGATGGAATCATTCCGTAAAAACTCTAAATAAGTCTTATCTATTTTTAAAAAGTTAAGATTCTTGTGGTCCAAATAATTATCTATTTTAAAACGTTAAGATTCGTGTGGTCCAAATAAGTAGTTTGAAGAGTCTTAGGATCCTAGAAACCAATGTTTGCCTTTCCCTCTTGAGTTTAAAATATGTAATCTTACATCACGCCTTATTTAAAACCTTGGCATTAATTTATTATTATATCCACATGATTCTAAGTCTCAATTTCCCCTTCATTCACACTCCACACTTCGCTATCCCATACATAGGATGGCACCAAAGGTTTGACCACCATTGGCGGATTAAGGTCACACATCACATTTCAATCCTTCATTCATGGATATGATAACACACCAATATTATTATATACGCTTGATGTTACATAGTTTAGATGATTATCTCTTTCAATGCCTATGTACTTGTGTGTTGATAATTGATATAAAAGTACTAAGAAATTGTATGATGTGAAAAATACTATTGTTTGAACTTTTGTATTCATATAATAAGTTATTATTAAACAAAATAAAAATAAATATTATGACAATATTAATGAAGTTTATATATATCAACATTATCCTATAAATTTGATGTTACCAAATTGATATGATTAGTTTTTAATAATGATATTATACATTTTAATTAAAGTAAATATTATTTAATATCAATAATAAGAATCATTTTTATATTTAATTAATAAAAAATGATTTTACTCAAATAAACATTATGATAATACTATTCATATTAATAAGAAAGCATATTAATACATGTGAATTTAAGAAGATTTCATGATTATCTCTCTCCTTGTAATATTCAATCATTTATAAACAATACAATATTATTCAATAATATAATTTTTATTCTCCATTCATAATAAATAAGATGTATTTAATTTGATTAATTTATTTTAAATGGCCATTTATACCCTTAATTCTTAATTTATAAATTATCCATGTTGAAATACATTAATAATAATGACAATATTAAATTTTGTATTGCCTAGTATTTTACGATTTAGTAACAACACAAGTGTTGTAAGTGTCAGAGTCCTGTCACATGGATGTAGCTTGGGTGGTTGGGAGGAATGAATGTTACCCTCCCCACCCAGGTTCTACTTTTGTAAGTGACATGATGCTCTTGTGGAGCCCTTTGTAATAAATGTTGTGAATGATGAGCTGACCATACCTTGATTCAGTTTGAATATCAGGTATTGGAGTTTTCCGTGTAGTAGCCCTCTAACAAATGGTGAACCACATTTAAAAAAAAAGTGTCCAAGTCCACTCTTGATGTTATGCAATTTGAAACATAATAATATAGTTTAACAATAATATGTTGTCCATTTTAATAAGTTATAAGAAATTCATTTTAATTATAAATTTAATAATGAGAAACCAATGTACAATTTTTCTAGATTGATATATAATAATATTTTTAGTTTGTCCATTATAATGGTTAGTTAAATTTATAATAAAAAAAATAAGAATGGATAATGATAAAAAAAATTATAAGATATTAATTTTGATTCAAATTTTTGAATCATTTGTTTTCAAAAATTTATTTCTTTAGAAAGTTTGATGACCCTGAAGGACTTGAGGCTCAAACTCGTAACCTTTTTTTTCCATGGAAAAAATTCATAAATACTTTATTTACATTCAACAGATGGCTCTAATGTCCATTTACACAAAAAAAATCCAACCTTATAGCTGGTAGTTACTTTCAATATATTGCTCCATATCGAGCACAAAAGAACCCAAGTTTATGTCAACTGGCAATTACATAATGGTCTCAAAACCACATCAAAATAAAAAAACAGTTTCATAAGTGCTCATCAGTCTCATAAAAAACGGATATTTGCGCCCACCAAAGTCAGTCTCAAACTCGTGACCTCCCCCCAACTAAAAGAGACTACACATATCTTACCAATTGAGCTAACCTTTTATTTTGGTTTTTTTACATGACTAATTAATCATTATTTGTTTTTTTATGATTTTATTAGTTTTGAATCCAATTTGGATAGGATAAAGTTTGACCTTAGACACTCGCTCAAGTGAAATAAGTTTTAGACATTTCAAGGTTTGTAAAAATATCTATATAAATGTTTAGGAAAATCAATTATGACATTTATATAGATTTATAACGAAACATCCACTTAAATGTTTTTATTGAAAGAAAAAAACAATTGTTCTTATAAAGATATATATAAATGTTTAGGAAAATCAATCATGATATTTATATAGATTTATAAAGAAGCATCCACTTGGAAAAAACAACTCTTCTTCTAAAGACATGGTTGAATGTGATATAAATACCAAATAAATGCTTGAAACAACAACAATTACAAAAAAAGCACCACCACAACAATAATAATGTGTTTGTTTGGTTGGTTTGTGAGGTAAGTCTTGAAACAACAACAATAACAAAAAAAGAACCACCACCACTACCATAACCACCACCGCAACAACAATAATGCGTTTGTGAAGTAATTATCTTGTTATTCCTTCCACAAAAGTTCAAATAACCCCATCAACACAATTCTTATGACATGATCTATATTATTAAATATTTTTTATTATTATGACAAACCAATATTATCATAGATAATCATTCCTTGTAAACTTTATAACTTCTCATATAATCACCCCTTGAGTATCCTGCCCTTAGGCACACTATACACCCTAACCTAAATGGACCTTCCTTCATTAATTGCTTCACTATTCTATGCTCATAATGATGTTATACCCTTATGACATGTACCTTAATCACCACAAAAGACATTATTGCCTTGAACACACTAAACACATAATAAATTATACCCCTAATGACTACAATCCCATGACCCCAAAGACACAATGCTTCCTAACAAATTAACTTATTACACACTTTAACCCTTAAATAGTATGGTCCTATACATCTTATAACCTCTAAACTCTAGGAACCCAAAAAAAATCACCCCCATATCACAGTATGGCCCTTAAATGATAATCCCCTAGCATATTAACCCTTGAGTACACATCCCCCAGCCATTTTTACCATGAACATATTATAGTCCCTAAAGCTTGACATAAATCACCTCCTAAAACACTATGACTACAAACATACTATGATCTCTTACACACTAACCCCCTCATAAAATCCCAACATCATGATATCAACATCAATAGGTGTTTATACTACATAAGTAATAAAAATGGATTGGGAAAGCATGGCGCCCAAATTGGAATATGAAATTGGAGTAACAATTCTACACCAATTCCAATTCTAGTTGCAAGATCAAAAGGATTGGATTATGCTTACTCAGAGGTAAGATATTGTGTTAGTTGCAATGCCACATTGTTGTCTAGAATAAGAATTCCTCATTGGTAAATCAAAGAAACAATATAAATAAATATTCTTTTTTCCTCTTTTAATGAAAAAGAATTAATGGAATATCAAAATCATCCTTCCTAATTTATTCTAAATTTCTTGCCTTAAATTTAGTCTCTCAACTTGATACAGAATTAAGACAATACACTATAGTCATTAACTAATATAACTCCATACGTATTATAAACCCTAATACATTAACTTCTTAAAATACATTGACACGTAACTAATATAATCCTAAATATATTATAAGCCTTTACATACTCATCCCTGTAACACAATAACCTCCTAATACAACATAGTTCATAACCATCTCAACCTTCGAAGCACTATAATCCTTAACAGACTAACCCTTCAAGATGCCTTGATCATTTAGCCCAATAACTTTGGATACACGATGTCCCTAAACATTAATGACCCTAACATTCTTGGACTCTAATCACAACGACCTAAGGTAAGGCACACTATAACGACTAGGATTTAAGAAAAAATCATCCCTAACACCTATCACCACCCTTGATATATTCAACCCTAACACTCATAAACAATGATATAATCACCCACTAATAGACTAACCTTACTATAACCACTATGATTTCAAAAGAAAATCGTCCCCAACTCCTATCACCCAAGAGTTAATCAACCCTAACAGCCATAACAATGATATAATCACCGAGAATTAGACTAACCTTAGGTCCCATTGCTTCCCTCTACTATATTGCGAAGTGAATTATATAACGTACTTACAATAATAAATATTATTTTATATTTATGATCAGACATTGTAAAAAGAAAGCAAAGAAAGCAACGTTATTTGATAAAAAAATAAAAATAAATGGATAAGGTAACACATCAAATCTCATCCCAAAACTAAGCTTTTATGCTGATAAGATCGAAATGCTATATGTTTACCTACTTCTTTGCGGAAACTTGATAATATCCTATCGCATAAATAATAAACTTTAATGTTTGTATTTAATAAAATAAGCGTTGATTTAGTTTGATAAATGATATGAATAACATCATTAAGCTTCGTGTCTAGATATTTAATTTAATAAGTGACATAGGGATTTTATGGGTGTATTATGATCTAACCGTTCGAATGGAACTCAATTTGATTCCGTACCCTCTATCTGGCGGTTAGCCTTTTGTTTATTACTTAATTATTTAAGTTGGTTCCATGCCCACTCTATGGCGCTTTGTATTTTACTAAATTAAATTTAACATTTTTTTTCCACTGAAAAAAACGTAATTATATATAAGAAGATAATTACAATCCACAGATGGTACATTCAAAAGATGTCCATTTTCAAAATCTAGACCTACCAGGCCTCAAAATTTAAGTATCGGAATACACAACATACTTGAAGGGTTGTCTTAAAAGTTCAACCATCTAATATAATCAAAATATGCATATAGCGGATTGTGATCATCAAAAATCATCAAAAATATAGTTTGCTATAGCAAAAAACTGTATATAGGTATCATATACCAGAAAAGTTACTTTGAAGTAGGATATTCATCCTTCAAAAAGACACAATCATCCAAAATCTGGTAAACAAAGATCCAAAAGTTAAAACAACTTATCATATTCAAAGCGTTCAGCTCCCTTATGCTCTGAAATATGCCAAGTGCCAGACAAAACATTAGCTCCTTCTTTAGCCAATATATCTGCAAATGAATTAGGTTCACGATAAATATGCATGAAAGACACTGAGTCAAACATATCCACCATTCTATGAATTTCCATCAAAATTTGAGCTAGATGAACATTCTGAATACGATACTTACCAGTAGCCCAATTGATAACTAGTTGAGAATCCCCAAAAATTTGCAATTTTTTGAGATTCTTATCCAAGGACAAAGACAACAGAAGCTTTAAACTAAGTAACTCTGCAAAATTATTAGAACCAGAACCCAAACCAGCTTTGTAGGAAAAAACGTTGATCAGTGATATAAATCAGACCATCAGCTCCACACAATTTTGGTTCTCCAGTAGCTGATCCATCGAAATATCCCCATGGATATGATTTATCAATATCTTCTGCAACAATAGATTTGATCCTAACCACGCTCAAATGTTGAGGAAAAGTACTCAACGTTCCCAAACTAAGTGCAGCAACCTGAAGAGAAGATGGAATTAAGTCCTCAAAACAGCACTTGTTTCTAGCTAACCAAATAAACCATAATACTAGGATTGGTAATGATTTAATAAGTTTGGTATCATCTCTGATAAACCAATTTTTGAGACATAAACTTACCGAATCTCCAGCCCATAAATTGGATTTATGCAATTTAACCTCTAATTCAGACCATACACTTCGAGTAAATTTACAATCAACTCCAATATGTAAATTTGTTTCTGACTCCAGGTTACAAAGATAACATCTATCTGGACCTTCCCTTCCTTCCCTGCATAAAATATCCCATGTTAAAGCTTTATCAGATAAAATGAACCAACTGAAAATTTTAGTCTTCAATGGACATTTAAGCTTCCATAGAACCTTCCACCACTAGGTAAGTTCCTCCTCAAATCTGTCCAAAGTCAACTGAAGATAGCTAATACTAGGAGTATAAATCCTTGATTTAGACTGACTCCAAATCAATCGATCAGCTTCAAGAGACAGTCCAACATGAGTTGTTTTTAAGCAAGTCAAATAACTGTTCCATACAGTTATATCTTCATGTTCAGAAAGCCCAATCTGCTCAACTGAAAGCCAACCTTGTTCCCTTAAAACAGATATCTCAGAGCAACCAATGTCTTTGAGAAAGATAAAGCCAAGAGAGTGTAATTTGTCAATCAAACTGGAAGGAAGAACATGTCGCCACTTACACCCAACCCATGAATCAAAACCAATTCTCACATCAGCACCATTCCCAACCTTCCAAGAAAGATCGTTACCAATTAGATCAAAAGACCATAACACTGCTTTCCAGCAGATAGACATACACCTTTTCATTTTATTAGTAACTCTAATCCATTCCATTAATGATAAGGGATGCACATATTTCTGTAAAACAATCTTGACCCATAAACTAGTTCCATTAATAATGTTCCAAACATTCTTCGCAGCGAAATCTTTAGCAAAAACAACAGGTATCTTCAACCCCTAGCCTCCCAGGATTTTAGGCCTTGCTAATGTTTTCTAAGAAGCCCAAGGCAAACCAGTAGCTTCTATCACGATTATCGATCATTCTCAACCAGCAACTGGAAGTGTGGGTGTAGGCATGTATCCATCCCTTATGGGGACATTTAGTTGTCCTGCACCCGTCCTTATGATCGGATTTAGTTTCGATGGGGGTTCATCTTCATTGAATTCGGTGTCTTTTCGCACTACCCATATGGAATATCCTTGGATTCTTCCTACACCGAGTCCTTCGAACAGACTTATCAAAACAGACGTGTCGTTTCCTGCAGCAATGATTGCATATCAAGCGAATCTTGATGGTGTTATAGAGCATAGTGTTATGTGTTGCCTGCATGGGCAATTGAGTCCTCTCATGCACATGATTTCCTTGATAGTGTTTTTCCGTCAGATGAAGCTATTATTGAGGCCATGTCTAGGGTTGAGCCACCTTGGGAAGAGTTACAGCATAGATCTTATTTTCTTCCTGAGCTTGACCATTTGGAGCATGAGGACTTTAGGGATATTCTTAGCGAGAAGATTGGTAGCCTCGTGGTTCCATTAAGCTCTCCTGGTCAGATGGCTAATGGGAACATGGCAAATATATCACCTACTATTCCTATCAATATCTCTCGCGATCCTGGCAAGATTAAGAATGTGTATATTGGGGCAGAATGTTCCCATGCCGAGATTCAGGAGTATACCAAGTTGTTCAAAGAATTTAGTGATGTCTTTGCTTGGTCATACGAGGAAATGCTAGGTATCGACCCTCGTATTGTCGAACATGAAATTAAGACCTATCCAAATGCGAAGCCTGTTCGACAACGTTTGCGTGCAGTGAATCCTAGAAAAGAACTCGCAATTAAGGCTGAGATAGAAAAGCTGTTAAAATCTGATTTTATCTATCTCGTTCCCTTGATGGAGTGGGCTTCAAACCCCGTTCCGGTTGATAAGAAGCAGGGAACAATCCTTATATGCACTAATTTCTGTGATTTAAACCGTGCTTGTCCTAAGGATAATTTTCCCACAACATTTATTGATCAGATTTTGGATGAGTGTGCGGGAAGCGAGGTATTTTCCTTTATGGACGGCTTTTCTGGATATAATTAGATTCAGATCAAACCCGAGGATCAACACAAAACTACATTTATTTGTCCTTGGGGTACATTTGAATATCGGAAGATGCCTTTCGGTCTTAAAAACTCTAGAGCCACTATGACCTTGATTTTTCACGATCTCAAAGCTATTATTGAAGTCTTTTTGGATGACCTTGCTGCTCATTCTCGGCTGAGAGTGCGTCATTCCTACCATTTGAGATTAGTATTCAAAAGATGCCGCCACTACTAGGTTAGGTTAGATCCACATAAGTGCATCTTTTGCATGAAGTCTGGTTGCTTACTAGGGTTCATTATGTCCAATGAGGGTATAAGAGTCGATCCCTTAAAGGTTGAGGCAATACTTCAATTGTCTCCCTCGAGAAATATTAGACATCTTCAATGTTTGCAAGGCATGGCAAACTTCTTACAGAGTTTCGTGGTTAATTTTTCCAATTTGACTAAAGTCTTTCTGAGTCTTTTAAAGAAGGACACTACCTTTTGCTGGGATGAGCGAGCCCAGGAGTCCTTTGATGCTCTTAAGAAAGCCTTAGCATCGGCCCCCTTGCTTAATCCACCTGACTATAGCCGTGACTTTTTTATTTATGTGGCCACGTCCATGGAGACGATTGGTATGGTTTTGGTTCAGGGGGATGAGGAGCTCCATGAGCATGTCATATATTATGTGAGCCAGGACGTTATAGATGCGGAAATCCGTTATTCCCATGTGGAGAAACTTGCCTTAGCTACCGTTCATGCGGTTCAGAGATTGAGACACTACATTCTCCTTCACCAGACCTTGGTGGTAGCTCATGTCAATCCATTTCAGTTCATCCTCACTAGAAGGATGATCAGGGGAAACTATAATAATGGATTGTTATTTTGCAAGAATTCGATCTCGAGTTTATTTCGGCGAAATCGAAGAAATTGTTAATTTTTGTAGAGCTCATTTTCGATTTCCCAAGTGAGGAGGAGGAGGAGGTTTATGAGGATACGTTTGTCGATGAGCATATTTTCCTTATCTCAACTTTGGATCCATGGTATTGGAATATTATCATATATTTACAAACGTTGAAGGTCCCTACTGACGTTTCACGGGACGAACGACAACGATTACATCACGTATCTAAGAACTACCTTATAGTGGATAACACTTTGTATCGCCATGGGGTAGCTTCCATTTTATGTCGTTGTTTAACCCATGAAGAGGCTGAGGTTGTGCTGAATGATTGCCACGGAGGGGCATGTGGTGGTCATTTATTTGGGCTTTCTACAGCCCAAAAAATATTGAGAGCGGGATATTTTTGGCCGTCGATCTTTAAAGATTGTGTCAATGCAGTCAAGAAATGTCACCCTTGCTAGGTGTTTGCACACAGTATGCACTCACATCCTGCCCCGTTACATCCGATTATCACTGCCAGTCCCTTCACCAAGTGGGGGATTGAATTCATGGATTGCAACCCAGCTTTGGCTGGGGGGAATCATCATATTATAGTGGTTGTTGATTACTTCACGAAATGAGTTGAGGCTATGCCCACGATTAATTTCGACGGTGAGACAACTGCACATTTCATATTCAACCAAATTATTACTCAGTTTGGTATTCTGAAAGATCTTGTCACTGACCATGGTAGGCACTTTCATAATTGAATGATGGAAGAGTTGGCCTCGAAGTTAGGGTATAAGCAGGAGCACTCCTCTTCTTATTATCCTCAAGCGAATGGACAGGTTGAAGCTATGAACAAATCACTTAAATCCATTCTCCAATGAACCATTGCACAAAGCAGAAAACAAATTGGCATATCATGTTATATCCTGCTTTGTGGGACTATAGGACCGCAGTTAAGACTGCCACCGGTTTTTCTCCATATTATCTCGTACATGGGGTGGAGTCTGTATTGCTGGTTGAATGTGAAATCCCTTCATTGAAGCTAGCCATAGAGCTTTTTCCAGGCACTTCCACATTGGAGGAACGTTTGGTCCACTTAGAGAAGCTTGATGAGCAGCGCCGAGATGCCTTAGTGGGTCTAGAAATAAATAAGCGTCGCGTTAAGGTTCAATATGATAAGTCTGTCCGTCCGAGGAGGTTTAGTGAAGGAGATTTGGTCCTTTCGTGGGACCAAGCTAAAGAACCCTTGGGGGCAAGGAAGTTTAATCCCATGTGGCATGGTCCTTACATGGTCAAACGTGTGTTAGAGAAGGGCGCCTATGAGCTGGTGGATTATGAAGGGACAGCCATGGTGGAGCCTAGAAATGAGCTCTATCTTAAAAAGTACTATGCATGATCTTTAGCCAAGGATGATTATTGTATATTATTGTACATTTTTTTCATAGTTAGGTTTTCTTATAATGATCAAGTTTGTTAATTAGCTTTTGTTTCTTATGGCAGATGTCAACGGAGTCTTCCGCTTATAAAGGATTTACTGATGGTGCTATCCGCCACACTCGACACTCAGCCTCTGTTGCTTGGGTGATTTATACTCCTACGGGTCATGTATTTTCTTCAGGAGGTGTATGTTTACAGCCTTCTTTGAACAATGTTGCTGAATATAGTGTCGTTATCGACCTATTACAGGATGCCATTTCACATGGTGTTCTCTCTCTTGAGGTACGTTTTGATTCGCAGTTAGTAGTGTCACAGCTTAATGGCTTGTATCGTATTAAGAATATGACATTATTACGAAGATTCTTACATGTGAGATTGTTAAAACAACAATTTTACAACATAACATACATACATGTTCCAAGAATTTTTAATCAAGTTGCTGACTCATATGCTAACTATGTGTTAGATTGGCATTTGTTTCATAGACCATAAGCACATCATAAACATACATTTTTACACACATGTAAATAAATAAAATTGATCATCATAAAAAATTTCATTAAACATACAAAATGTGACATCATAATACATAAGTGTCATAATACAAAATGGGGCTTTCGAGCCACCAAAATATAATACATGGCAGTATAAAAATAAATCACTCTCCGGTCTCTAAGCCTGTGGTGGTGGAGGATGGGGGTTCTGATCATGGTAGCACACAATGGATCTAGCTAGTCATCGGAATAATCGAACCCATGCTCATGGTACTCCAACCACATGACGTTGTATGGCCTCAGGCAAGTCCTTGACTTGTGCCATGGGTACCCGGTGTGTCAATCGTACAAAGTTTGTGTGGATGTTTTGGAGCATCCGCTCCGCATCCACACCCATGATATCATCTCTTCTTCCCCTCCGTCTATGACGAGAGAAGCCGTCAGGCCACCGTGGTCCAACATCTGCATACATATGATAGGTTGTCACTATGTGGCGTCACACCAAAACATGTCTTTTGAGTCTATATATCAAAAAACACAAAAAAATTTAATAATTCAAAAAACTTTAAAAAGAGGGTTTGGGATTCGTTACCAATGTCATCGTATGCTACTCCTGGTGGTATGGGCATGTGGGGATCTCCCCGGAAATCTATCCCCGCATAGAGATAATCATCTATGGCAATAATCTAGTGCCGCCACCATGGAAATAAATCAGCTGGATAGGGGTTAGACACCCTTCCTCCACCCAGTCTATGCATAGCATCTGCCCAACGTCGTTGGGCTGGATCTCGAACCCCGTGAGGTGGAACGTAATCTCTAGGGCTTAGCCCCGGAACATGCTCGAAGAAGAACTTGCTCAGTATACTACCGAAACCAAAGTTTCGTACCATACCCATCTTGCAGTCACTGAGCTATTGCTTCATGTTACTCAATAGTGCAATGCTCCAATCATAAACTGTGGGTCTCATGCACTCCACAACATAGAACATCAATGGTAATGAGTAGGCCTAGTGGAGTGATGCTAGACCAACTATCCTGTCAAGTGCCAATAGTATGGCCTTCAGTCCTAGCACCTGGATGGAGTTTGTTGGGATTTGACTCCCAAACTTTTCTGTGTCTGGAAAATAGTATATTGCAATGTACTCATCAATGGTGAGGCCACCTCCGGGCTTGCGAGAGCGTAGGTTCACCACCTCTCCTCGTTGGGACAATCCTGTAATAAAGTATATGTCCTCCACCTCTATATTGAGGGACATCTCGTCGATATGGAAAGACTCTGAGTCTGGATCCCAATAGTCTACTAGCATCTACAGGAGTCTTAGTTGGCCCTTAGACTGCCAAGACACCAAAACTTGTATAACGCACATGCACGTAGAGCTTGTTGAGACATCAAATCACCCCAAACAGCCTCTTCTATGTCTCCATGTTCCCTCTCCCTCCATTCTAGAACCATCCTGCACATTAAAATTAATTTTTTGTCATTATATACCTTAAAAAACCATGTGCGTGGCCGCATATGCATCTGTTTGCAAAATAACCGTGTATGTACGTAGGTTTGGGAGGTTTTACTGTGTATAGCCAGCCCTATACACGAAAAAAACCCTGATTTCTACGTGGGCCGAAAAGACCAATTTAGACTGGCCTAAAAGTAAAAAATTAACGATGGAAATTGAAAACATTTACATGAAAATGGAAGAGGAGGACATGAGAAGTTACCTGGAACAAATGGTGTCGAATTTCGCTGGACGAAGCTCCTGGAATTCGTGTTTGAAGTTCTGAGCTCAATGGGTAAAAATTTCAAATGATATGTAATTTTTGAATTTTTTACTCTTTATATAAAATTGTTGAAATTTTTTACCCCCTTTCTATAGTTTTGGATCGTTTTTGACTATTTTGGACTAATCTGATGATGTAGGAGTCCGTTTTGAGCATCGTTTCAACCATTGTTTTGATCCGTTCATGCCGCTCTAAGGTATTATGTCTAAACTGACATATGGGTTAGATTTCACATCCGTGTGCACTTTGCATGACCTTATGACTATTTCATTATAACCTTAGGTACAAACCCATTCTATCTTGTCATGGAACCTTCTTGTTGTTTTAGAAGTGACATGATGTGAATGGTAGAGCTTGACCATACATGGGTGACCTAGTTAGCTCCTTTGTTGCATTTGGTTCCCATGCCGACATTTTTCCCTTTAGGGTGTGGGAGTCCTTTGTATAGTAAGCCATGTCTTTGCATAAGAGCCTCATACTCCTCTTGATCTTTTTGCTGGCCTTTGTCCCCAGGACTCCCTTATGTCAAGTTGTAATTGCATTATCAGGAGTTTTGCCTATCTCATTGAGCCTTATGTTGGCTTCCTTGACTTTGATTATCAACCATATAGCCCGATCTTGTCTCATGTCTAGCCACGCAGAGCCATTTTATATATCCTTTGCAACTTGATTCCCTATTTTTACCAGGAGGGGACTTTCCCCCGAGTGTCGTTATCCTACACATGTTTCTTTGCATTGAGCATAGGTATGTTTCGCTGCTTGGAACTAGTTTGTTTTCCCATTGACACTCGTCTCCTCCTAGTCTATGACTATAAAACACTTTTATTCTTTTTCAAGATTTTCAAAATATTTGAAAAAGTCCAAAAAAAAAATCAAAAAACCAAAAAGTCGGACGAGAAAAGATGTTATCTTTGGCAGCAGTCGAGTCGTATTTCCTTTGAACATAGCACTGTATATCACATCTGTTGGTTGGGTTAATAATTTGACTTTAGGAGTTGTAATCGTTTCTGTGAGTTTATCTCCATCGACTGGTTAAGCTTCTAGTCCCTATGGAGCCTCTGTCGATGCCTCTTGTGTCTTAGAGATGTCCCAGTTTTTGTATATCGAGTCTGTGTTACCTACATTCAGTCACCATTCGCCTTTATGCTCTTGTTCGAAGGAATTTGAAACATGAGTCGGCCATTCCTCAGTTCTCTTGACTTTGCATGTCGGTCATTCCCAGTACTGATATTGGTTCATGCACTTTATGATCGAGTCCTTCCACATTATACAGCCTTGTTGAGTACCTCGTGTTGGATGATGAGGGATGCATTAATGCCCTCCTTCCATAAAATTTCATCCCATCAACTTTAGATCATTTACTATGGGATAGGAATCTAGAGTCATTTTTGAATTCCTTGAGACTTGCAGTCATCAGTGGCGGGTTCTCTCACCATCGACAGTTTTGGGAATACATCAATGTCCCCTGATCGATGGATTCTTTCAAGTGTTCGACCGCAACACATTTATTCACACTTGTTAGTTTGCACTCTAGTACCTTGATTCCCATTTTCATTATCGGTGGGTGATCTTGTGTCTGTTAACAGTATACATCAATGACCGGTAATTAGATGATGGATTACTATGTTCGACCTCGACACCTCTATTCACATAGTAGGACATGTACTCGTAGCAGATTGTGTAGAAGACCTTCCAGATTGGTGGCATTTCATATATGCTACCTCCTTGATCGTGCCAGTGTTCATGAGATTTCAGCTCCTGTGACTTGATTCCAGTATATGTTAGATGTTTCCAGCCATTATGGAGATCTTGATCCATTGTATATCTTCATATTTCATGGAGATCATGATCATTTGTATATCTTCATCATGGAGATTCTGATCTATCTATATTGTACGTGGCGATGACCACACATGTCATATTTTGTATCATGCCTATTCATGGCCATTGTACTGTTATGTATCCGAGACTGCTATATCTACTTACAATTATGTGCAGAGTTTGATTATTTTATTGTACTATTGGATGGATGGTTCTTCCACCTACTTCTTCATCACTCCACTTCTGCGATGGACTTATAATGTATTTCGGCCATCGTATGACCCCTCTGACCTCACACATTAGGGGGCATCTGTTACAACTGATTTTACCACACATGGTAGATCACACCTTTATGGCCTTCCTTGTCCCTCTGCAGACTCTTTAGACCCCATGGACCATTTTTTTACCTTTGATGTTTCCAAGATCATCCCTAAAACATGCATTATTTGCTATACGCAACTTTTAAAGCTATTCTCGTGTATATACGCGGATTTGACCCTTAAACCCGCGTACATCGGTATTTGTGCAAAAGGCCAAATAGTTTTGGAGTTTTCCTTGATATGGATCCGAGTCACTTGTCTCTTGGTCTTCCATATGCCTTGAGATCGCTCGGATTTGACCTTCCATTACCCCATTGAAGCACTATATAAGGAACCCTTTGGATACATTGAAGGGGGAGGAATTGAAGAGCAAGCAAACTATAGTCCATTGTTGTTGGAGCTTATACTTGAGTCTGCATCCCTTTGTCCCTTGGAGCATTTTGTGTTGTTCCCAAGCTTTCCTTTTATTGTGAGATTTCTATCGAGAGATGGAGGATTGAAGTGGTGGAGGCCTAGGTGGAGGACTCAGTTTCTCCAATTCGCAGACGTGCCAACAGACGTTGTCACTTTTGTAATCTCTGATTTATATTAATAGAAATATCTTTTCTTGTCCAATAATGTATATTTAAATGAGTATTGAATCCCTGGATACTTTTAAATGCTTATATGTTATTGATTATATATGCTAGAGTAGGTCTAACACAACTATATATAGTATGCTTGTCTTGTTTGCTGAATGTTGAGAGAGAAAATTATCAATACAAGTGAGAGTGGAAAAGCTCAACAGGGATCTAGATCAATCGTACGGAATAAGGTATGTAGCGAGATCCTTTAGTATTAGATGTTTGGTTTCTATTGCATATGGGAAAGGATTGATTTCTATGGTTACTCTGTCTGTTGTGGTACCCCAAGCCATAGGAAGTTTTCTCCATAACATTATGGATAATGTAATGGAATTTGTAGGAATGCATAATGATAAAAGTAAACTAGTAGAATCCACTTTACATTCAAATCCTTCTCTTTATGAGCAAGAAGATAATTAGCCTAGATTTGTATAGGAGGAGTGTTACAATTTGTTTTATGAAGAATGTATTCAACTGATTACAAAATCTGTCTGTGGCAGAAGAAGATTTCGTTTCACCTATATATGATGAATATGAGGATGGCTAATTGGAAGGGGAGGGTCCTAAATGGGATGTCTCTTCATTCTCTTCAAACTCAGAATTTCCATGTCAAGAAGAGTTTATTTCACTTGTTTTTCTTGAAGGAGAGGATGATATTGCTGCTGAAACACCTAAAGGGAATCAAGCTGTTACTTCAGAAATTTTAATGAATATGGTTGGTGCCCCTTTTGAAGAATGTCATGAACATTATTTTCAGGGCCCTTGTAAAAAAAAGTTTGATAGTATGCAGGTGGAGCTGTAGTTTGAGCATCATTGTTGGGGCAAGAAAATGCCATAAAAGTTTGAAGACAATCATGGATTTTATGACCCAGTGGCTGAATATATGGAGTAGCCCTGTCATGACAAGCACGCAACAGGAATTTTTTAAGGTTGTCATGACCCATTGGCTAAATATGTGGAAAGGTTTTGCAGTGATGATAGCTGGTTATGTCTATGCAGTAAATATCAATTTCTCTATCATAACCTTTTTCCATTTAGTCCTTCATTTCTGTTTTTGATCAAGCATGAGGAGAAAATTCGCCTATGGAACCATTTGCTTGATTGGCTTCACTAGGAGTCGGAATTTACTTGATTGGGACTTGATGCTCAGTAATTAGGGTAGGTAGGTGTGAATAGGCTCGACTTGGTAGACATTTATTTTAAGTAATTCTTTTCAGTTTATTTTCAGTATCTGTTCAATTTTCATTTTTAGAACATGCTGAGGGATTTCAGGAGATGATTGGGATCAGACCAATGGATCAGGAACTTGGTCTATGTGGTTCTTTTCTAGCTCACATGGAGGATAGAATCCTTGAGTTGGAGTCGCTGATAGCACCTGTGCTAAATTTTGAGGATTTCTACATAGGCATTTTTACTAAATCCCCCTTTCAAATGTCTAGACCATTGTAAAATGAGGGGGGTATAGGAAAAAAAAATTCATGTCTTGTGACTTGGAGGTATGAAAAGGAGGATTGGAGGTTGCTCGGGAGGCTTATCTTAAGCCTAGATGTAAAAATGGATTATTCCATGGTGTGGCATGAATAAACATCGAAAATCCTAGAGTTATAACCTTGCATTTGGGCTCACACATAAAACTCCTCTCATAGTTATCTAGTGGCAAAAATGAATGGCGTAGATACTTAGCAGAGAAAATCAATGGTTGCTAAATATTTTTCTAAGAAAAGATCCACAGTTTTGAAAGAAGTTGGACATTGGCAGAACAAGGTTAAACGACATGCATGATCAACCCTCAGATGAACAAAAAATGTAGATCAGTGGATGAGGAATATTTTTCCAAGCAAATATGTGCAGATAAATAAGTTGTGGAGGATTGCGAAATTTGATATATACTTCAAGTTTCAATGGTCGATATCTAAGGAGGTTGAATATCTACGGTCGAACGGATTTCGCAGAGGCAACATGCACAGAGGATAAAACATGTTGGGGCTGCAAAATCACATAGGACTTGCACAGTTGAACAATTGGTATTTTAGATAGAGAAGATCAATGGATGAGAGGTATTTCACAGCCCAAACATGCATGGAAGATAAAGCAATTTGGGGCTGCAAAATTTGGTAGACCCTACACCTTAGAATGATGAAGATCTAGTCGAGAGTTAATCAACGGTCCTGGTTGATTTCGCGATGAGCATGTGCATGGATTTTAGCAGGATTAGGCACTGTGAAATCTTGTAGACCCTACACCTTCGAATGGGGGAGATCTTGGCACAGATTATATCTATGGTCCATGGTTAATTTCGCAGATGGAAACATGCACGGAAGGGAATAAGATGAGGGATTGTGAAATTGGGTAGGGGACACATCATGGGACGGTTGATATTTATCATAGAAAATATCTACGGTTGTGGTTTGTTTTGTAATTTAAATATGTGAGGAGAAATAAGAAGAAGATGGTTGCGAAATGGAGTTAAAGGCGGATAAAATTGATGGTGCAGATTTCATCTTGGAAAGATCAATGGCTTAGAAAGGTCGTATCCATATCTATAGACACAATTTGATTTTAGATGGTAAGCTGTAGAGAGAATAGGGAAAGTAATTTCATATTGGAGGGAATGTTACGGAGAGAAATTCCTATGGCTTGGGGTACCACAACAGACAGCTAGACTCCAGAATTCAATCCTTTCTAATATGCAAGAGAAATCAAATATCTAACACTAAAGGATCAAACCTCGTACCTTATTTCAGACTATTGAAGTAGATCCCCATTGAGCTTTCCAACTTCATCTTGAATTGATGAATCGCTTCCTCAACAACAAGTAAACAAGATAAGCATACTATATATATTGGTGTTAGATCTACTCTAGAATATGTAATCAACAACGTATAAGCATTTGAAATCATCCATGGATAAAATATTCATTCAAACATACATTATTGGATAGGAAAAGATATTTCTATTAATATAAAATCAAATATTACAATGAATACAACCTCTATCAGCACGTCTGCGAATCGGAGAAACTGAATCCCCCACTTGGGCCTCCACCACCTCAATCCTCCATCTCTTAATAGCAAGCTCACAAGCAAAAGGCAAGCTTGGGAAGAACGCCAAAGTGATCCAAGGGACAAAGGGATGCAGACTCAAGCACAAGTTCCGGCAACAATGGACTATAGTTTCTTTGCTCTCAATTCTCTTATGCCTTCAATGTATCCAAAGGGTTCCTTATATAGATTTTCAATGGGGTAATGAAAGGTCGAATTCGAGCAATCTCAAGGCATATGGAAGGCCAGGAGACAAGTGAATCGGATCCATGTCAAGGAAAACTCCAAAAGGATTTGGATTTTGTACACATCTAGATGTACGCTGTTTTAGGGGTCAAACCCGTGTATATACGTGATAAGAGGTTTAAAATTCGTGTATAGCAATTTTCACATGTTTATAGGGATGGTATAGGAAACATCAAAGGACAAAAAATGGTCCAAGGGGTCTAAGGAGTCTGTAGAGGGATAGGGGGAAGGCCATACAAGTGTGATTCACATGGTGTGATAAAATCAGCTATAACAGGGAAGTGGTAAATTAATTTAGCAAAAGGATCTACGACGTAGAATCGATCATGCTAGATGTAAGGCTGAGAATTGTTTCAAGTGTAAAAGGTGCAAGATGTATAAGAATACAAAAAGTTATAAAATACTCTGCACGTGAATTTGAGGTATTATTTTATTTTCCAGTATCAGCAAAGCAAAAGATGAAATAATGCAGAAGCATCCAACTCATACAACGTCCTTTGGCCACCTTTCAAATATACCAGGTAAGCCTTTGTCCCATCTAAAACCATATAAATGGCTCAAGTTGAAAGTATGGAAGTTTAGAACCTAGAATATCAGAAAGTGGAAGACGTTTTTGAGAATAGGGATGTTGAGGTATTTGATACGCTTATGCTAAATGGACCCATTGGTGATGTTAAGGAGAAGCTAAGAATGCTTAAAGAATAAGGAACTGATGCACATAACATTTACCAGTCTTACTTCCATTTTTTCACAACTAACCAAACCCTGAGTTGCCCAAAACTTGTTGATTGGTGTGTCGATAATTATTCTCTTTATGAGAGAGTGATAATGGACATTACCAACTCCAAATTTCTTCTTCCTATCAGTCCTTTAGCTATTAGAAAAATATTTTCAGTCCCTAAGGATTTTACCCTAAAATATTAGGATTATAAAGAGGAGTCTGTAGTTCAATGTTTAAGAGTCTTTGGTAGAAAAGAAACAAGATTTTTTCAAGAAATGATTCGAACCTTATATAAATCTATTAGCCCGACCATTTCCAATTGATTCCATCCTGTTCAATGAATAAACCCATACATTGTTACTCCGTTTAGTCATTTGTTAGGTCTAGACACCGACAAGTACAGTCTTGAGCCCCTCATGAGTTTACTTTTTGTCTTAAGTACTTGTCCAATTGAGTCAAATGAGACAAGTCAGGAAGAACAGGTTTCATATCTTAGGTTCAATGGTTTCTGAGCTAAGAATATTCATTCTCAGTTAATGGACTTCCACGGGACCAAAACCTTTAGGTTTCAATCTTATTTGATAAATATGTTCCTTTATTTCAATGAGGAGAATTTGCAGTTACCAGAAATGGTATTGACTAAGGAAATGATTAAGGATTACAAAAATTTATGAACTTCCTCATGTCATAGATATACAATGCTATTTTTCAGAAGAAGCTTCCTAGAGTATTACCAAAGATGAGAACTATTTTGCAGTTTTATACAGATAACATGATTAGTGATTGGTTCTTGTTTGAGAATGGAATAGTGATTTGTATAGATTTACTCATCCACCATATATGTTTCCAACCTTCTTAACCCTTAGAGTGTTCTCCATGGAATTTATAAGACAAAAGTTAATACTAGAAACAAAACACTTCTTAAAATTCAAAAAGTATACTAAAATCAAGTATCCCTTGGTTGTAGGTCCTTTTATCATAAAAAATAAAACTGCTTTACCAATGATTGAGAATTTATTAAAGGAGATGGGATTTTTTACAGATCTTGCAGTTGATTATGATCCTCATCAGGTTATTTCAAACAAAATAAAATATTTGAAGAGAAATCCTTTCAAACATGTAGAGGTTGTTGGGTTGGCAGATGTTGCCAATTTTGATGACTATCCAAAGGAGACTCCCAAAGATACTAATATGTAGGAGGATTCAAGTTCTTCTGTAAAGGACATTACTTCATTGATGCCTGATATTTCTAAGTTGATTTCAATAGATGAAAACATTACACCTCTAGTTAGTCACTCAAAAAGAACCAACAAACGAGAGTTTTCGGACACCATGGAAACTAAAGAGAAGGACACTGCTAGGACTCCTAAGAGGCAAAATATTGAAGAAGGGAGGCAACTGGTCCAAACTACAGCAGAGGATAAAGGAAATCAGAAGATGAAAATTATAGGACCTGTTTTTGAGGTCTATAAGTATGCCTTTGCTACCACACCAACTTACTCTACATCACAATTCAAGAACAAGATAAATTTGTTGGAGAAGTATAAAGAAACAAAGGATATAACTTCAGAAGAAACTCTGAAGTTGTACGCAGAAGTGAGAAAGATTTCCAGTCAAAATGTGTCACTTATTGTTGTCAAAGATCAGGTCCATAACACTTTGAACTTGGCATTAGCAACCAATAACAAGGTAGTTGAAATGAAGATGGACCTGGAGAACATTCCTATCTAATACATGATTCATTTACAAAAATAGAATGGGGATATTTTTTTTTACAAATTTGTTGAATTCCACATTGAAGTTGTCTAATCTAGAAATTACTAAAAGAAAAATTGAGAATGAACTGAGATAGGAAAAGGTGGAGAATAAAGCACATCAGACACAATTAAAAAAGGTGCAAACAGATCTTCTAGTTGTTGGGGGCTAGGCTGACAAGGGAGAAGACATGCAAAAACTATTAAATGAAAAGGAGAATACCATCCAGTTGTTGAAAATCAAAATTAAAAATACATGCTACTCAGTTGATACAAGGACTTGAATTAACTGAGATAAAGAAAGAAAAAGAAAGTCTAAAGAATGAGTTGACTTGTTGTAAAGCAAAATTATTAAGATTTGTTGATAAGGACAAACAATGGCATAAAGACATGGATTTGGTGGTAGAAAGTGAAAATACTTTGAAAGGAAAATATGATGAAATGGAGAGGAAGTTACAGGAGAAGGAGAAAGAGCATGAAGACATGATTATTTCTCCTGTAGATCAATCCAGTGAACAGAGCATAGTCCAAGCCATGTCACAGGTAAGCTTAAAATATTTAGAATTATCTGGGTTGAAAAAACAAAAGATGACCCCAGAGAACCTAATATTGCAAAGAGAGATAGAAAAGAAAACTTGGGAAGCCAAATCTCAATATTGGGAGGCCAAATGTCAGGAGATGCAAACAAAGAATGATAAATTAATGAAACAGGTGACAGATCAACTTCAATTTCAAGGGGCAAAACATATTATATGGGATGCAATCGAAGAAGAAGCAAAAAAATTCAGGCCCTACCTGGACTATATTTTAGATAAGGAATTGGTGATACATTCATCCAGATAGGTTTTGACAACAACAAGAGAAAAGTTGAATAAGAGACCACTTGAATACGCCAAAAATGCTATCAATTTTTTGAATAATTGGTCAGGGGATGTTTTAAGGAAAGAGAATGTCAAGTATAGAATCTCAATCATGACTTGGGCTAGGAAGGTTGTAAACAAATATCACCACTTAGACACAGTCCAGGAAAAGGTTGTTATTTTGGTCCATCAAGTGAAGATGTTTATTGATATGTTTGACCCACTGTTTATGAAAGGACTCCCTTTCTTCTGGAAAGAAAATGGTGCATTGTTAACTCAAAATGAATACCATCAAAAACTGATTGCATAAAGACTAGACCGCGCCAATTTTGTTGATATGAACCAATCACTATCTGGCAGGGTAATTGTGGATAAATTGGTTGACGAATTTGAAATATTGTTTTCCTTTAAAGAAGCATGTGCACATTTGAAAAGCTATTCTTACAAGGACCACACCGAGTTACGCGTGTTGGAAAAAGAAATGTCCTCTCTGGAACTGCCATCTCCATATTAGTGGAAGACAATCGATAGGTTTGGAAGGACCAAATACACATTGCACACCCAAGTGTAGTGATGAACAATTCAGGCGAATCAGCATAAAACCGTTGAAGGTGCTTCGAACCATCATTTTTTGATCAAGTGAGCCTGATCCCTAGATGTCGCATTACCATTTTTATCAAGCATGTGCATTATTCCATTTTTCCTGTTCTATGTAGAAATCATGGCGAATGTCCCACCTCAAAGTTGTTAGAGTTTGGAATGTTGATTTGGGATTGATTCCCAAAGTTTTGTAACTGAATTTGGCTCTGTTTCGAGGTTGGTCTGAGGAGCCCAATAACACTATAAATGTGACCTCTACGGAGGAGTAATGGTTCAGATTTCATTTTTTGAAGCCTTTGTGCACGGATTGTAGCTCTGTAAACATTCTTGGAAGTATTAATGAAAAATGTTTTCTCTGAGTTTCTAAGAATCATCACATTCTTCATATTCAGTTTGTGTTTCTTGTTTGCATCATTTTCATATGTGTAAATTCCTGTTAGTGCTTTCTATTTGTATGTGAGGAATTCATTTCATCAAGTGCTCCTTTCATCAAATATAGGATTCATAATGTATATGTAATGATTGTTCTAGAATTCATCCTGGTTAGATGCTCCATTTCTGTCACTACCCTTATTGTTGTTTTCGCTAAAGGTGTTTCCAAGAGATTCATCTATAGATAGGTGCCTCTTGTTGCATTAGACGTTTTCTCCTTTCTACTACCACCACTTGAAGATATTTCACTGAATATTGTACTCACGTTGCCTCAGATTACAAAAGGGGAATATCATTTCTCATTATTTGCTATAATATCCTTGAATGATTCAGACCGTGACTCCATTTCCCAATGGTGTTTGAGATATGTCTATCTTACAATCTTTAAATTTACAAACAAATTTGTTCTCATCAGATATCTAGCCTGCTGAATGCTTTCTTAAAGTCATATGTGTATGTGAATGTTCTTGTGACAAAGAGAGAGCCCTCTCTGACTGTATAGGTTAGAATACAGTCTTAAGATTGGTTTGAATTGGTTACCGCAATGACTTCCTAACTCAACCATAGGAAAATCATTGGGTGATAACAGGGAGAGTGATACCAATCGACCCTCTAGCCAGCTAAATGACACTAAGAAGAATGTTAAAAGGATGAGACTAGGTTTATGATTCCCAACTCCATATCCACACCAAACTGAAATGTTTCCCAGAAAATCGTTTGACCAAAGACCTCTACGATAGGTCTTCTACGTTTGAAAGGTCAACATCTTCTCCTAGAGCTAAGGAATGAGATTTAATCTTCTTCTAAACAATTTCTTTTGTCCAAGTGTAATAGGTTCACCTCGAGAAAGTGGATTACTAGGGGGCATGGAGATGGAGCAACCTGTTGGAAAGCCGTTGAACTAGGGTTTGATACAGAAGGGTTTGGATCGAAGGCTGGAGAAACATTAAAGATAAAGATATTGTTCGAAACCTCAGAGGATTAAGGCTAAAGAGTGCACTAGAAGCACACAAATTAGTAGTTAAACCACCCTCAAGAGAGTCCAGTTTCCTTGGGGGGCTAATAACTAGCAATAAATTGATGACAAAGTTCTAGGTTTTGAATAAACAAAGCGGACCCACAATTGAAGCAATCACATGATGGTATTCCGTAAAAAACATAGACTAGTGTGTGATGGAATCATTCCGTAAAAACTCTAAATAAGTCTTATCTATTTTTAAAACGTTAAGATTCTTGTGGTCCAAATAATTATCTATTTTAAAACGTTAAGATTCGTGTGGTCCAAATAAGTAGTTTGAAGAGTCTTAGGACCCTAGAAACCAATGTTTGCCTTTTCCCTCTTGAGTTTAAAATATGTAATCTTACATCACGCCTTATTTAAAACCTTGGCATTAATTTATTATTATATCCACATTATTCTAAGTCTCAATTTCCCCTTCATTCACACTCCACACTTCGCTATCCCATACATAGGATGGTACCAAAGGTTTGACCACCATTGGCGGATTAAGGTCACACATCACATTTCAATCCTTCATTCATGGATATGATAACACACCAATATTATTATATACGCTTGATGTTACATAGTTTAAATGATTATCTCTTTCAATGCCTATGTACTTGTGTGTTGATAATTGATATACAAGTACTAAGAAATTGTATGATGTGAAAAATACTATTGTTTGAACTTTTGTATTCATATAATAAGTTATTATTAAACAAAATAAAAATAAATATTATGATAATATTAATGAAGCTTATATATATCGACATTATCCTATAAATTTGATGTTACCAAATTGATATGATTAGTTTTTAATAATGATATTATATATTTTAATTAAAGTAAATATTATTTAATATCAATAATAAGAATAATTTTTATATTTAATTAATAAAAATTGATTTGACTCAAATAAACATTATGATAATACTATTCATATTAATAAGAAAGCACTAGGATAAATGTGAATTTAAGAAGATTTCATGATTATCTCTCTCCTTGTAATACTCAATCATTATAAACAATACAATATTATTCAATAATATAAATAATATAATTTTTATTCTCCACTAATAACAAAAAAATGTATTTAATTTGATTTATTTATTTTAAATGGAGTTCTATACCTTAATTTATAAATTCTCCATGTTGAAATACATTAATAATAATGACCATATTTTTATTACCTGGTATTTTACGATTTAGTAACAACAAAAGTGTCGTAAGTGATCGAGTCCACCCTTGATGTTATGCAATTTGAAACATTCTATTATATTTTAACAATAATATGCCGTCTATTTTAATAAGTTATAAGAAATTCATTTTAATTATAAATTTAATAATGAAAAACGAATGTACAACTGTACAATTTTTCTAGATTAATATATAATAATATGTTTAGTTTGTCCATTATAATGAGTCAGTTAAATTTATATATATATATATATATAAAATAACAACAAGTATGGATTATGATAAAAATTATAAGATATTAATTGTGATTCAAATTTTTTATTTCTTTTAAAGATTTGAATTAACTATAAAGATATTGTTAATTTAGAATATTAAATTAATGTTTTTTCTAGATTAATATATAATAATATGTTTAGTTTGTCCATTATAATGGGTTAGTTAAATTTATCTATATATAAAATAACAAGTATGGATTATGATAAAAATTATAAGATATTAATTGTGATTCAAATTTTTTATTTTTTTTAAAGATTTGAATTAACTATAAAGATATTGTTAATTTAGAATGTTAAATTAATGTTAGGATGGGTATATATATATGTGTGTTTCAAATTTTTTATTTCTTTTAAAGATTTGAATTAACTATAAAGATATTGTTAATTTAGAATGTTAAATTAATGTTAGGATGGGTGTATATATATATTAATGATTTGGTTTTGAATTTTGTTTTTGAGGCTTGATCCTGAAGGACTTAAGGCTCAAACTCATAACCTCCCCCGAACTAAAAGAGACTGCATATATCTTACCAATTGAGCTAACCCTTTATTTTGATTTTTTTAATGACTAATTAATCATTATTTGTTTTTTATGATTTTATTAGTTTTGAATACAATTTGGATACGATAAAGTTTTACCTTAGACACCCACTCTTGAAATAAGTATTTTTGCAACCAATGATGCCTTTATTAGACATTTTAAGGTTTGTAAAAATATCTATATAAATGTTTAGGAAAATCAATTATGATATTTATATAGATTTATAACGAAATATCCACTTAAATGTTTTTATTGGAAAAAAAACAATTGTTCTTCTAAAGATATATATAAATGTTTAGGAAAATCAATCATGATATTTATATAGATTTATAAAGAAGCATCCACTTAAACGTTTTTATTGGAAAAAACAACGCTTCTTCTAAAGACATGGTTGAATATGATATAAATACCAAATAAATGCTTGAAACAACAACAACAATAATAATGTGTTTGTTTGGTTGGTTTGTGAGGTAAGTCTTGAAACAACAACAATAACAAAAAAAAGCACCACCACCTCTATCATAACCACCACCGCAACAACAATAATGCGTTTGTGAAGTAAGGATCTTGTTATTCCTTCCACAAAAGTTCAAATAACCCCATCAACACAATTCTTATGCCATGATCTATATTATTAATTTTTTTTTATTATTATGACAAACCATTATTATCATAGATAATCATTCCTTGTAAACTTTATAACCTCTCATATAATCACCCCTTGAGTATCCTACCCTTCGGCACACTATACACCCTAACCTAAATGGACCTTCCTTCATTAATTGCTTCACTATTCTATGCTCATAATGATGTTATACCCTTATGACATGTACCTTAATCACCCCAAAAGACATTATTTCCTTGAACACACTAAACACATAATAAATTATACCCCTAATGACTACAATCCCATGACCCCAAAGGCACAATGCTTCCTAACAAATTAACTTATTACACACTTTAACCCTTAAACAGTATGATCCTATACATCTTATAACCTCTAAACCCTAGGAACCCAAAAACAATCACCCCCGTATCACATTATGGCCCTTAAATGATAATCCCCTAGCATATTAACCCTTGAGTACACATCCCCCAACCATTTTTACCATGAACATATTATAGTCCCTAAAGCTTGACATAAATCACCTCCTAAAACACTATGACTACAAACATACTATGATCTCTTACACACTAACCCCCTCATAAAATCCCAACATCATGATATCAACATCAATAGGTGTTTATACTACGTAAGTAATAAAAATGGATTGGGAAAGCATGACACCCAAATTGGAATATGAAATTGGAGTAACAATTCTACACCAATTCCAATTCTAGTTGCAAGATCAAAAGAATTGGATTATGCTTACTCGGAGGTAAGATATTGTGTTAGTTGCAATGCCACATTGTTGTCTAGAATAAGAATTCCTCATTGGTAAATCAAAGAAACAATATAAATAAATATTCGGTTTTCCTCTTTTAATGAAAAAGAATTAATGGAATATCAAAATCATCCTCCCTAATTTATTCTAAATTTCTTGCCTTAAATTTAGTCTCTCAACTTGATACAGAATTAAGACAATACACTATAGTCATTAACTAATATAACTCCATACGTATTATAAACCCTAATACATTAACTTCTTAAAATACATCGACACATAACTAATATAATCCTAAATATATTATAAGCCTTTACATACTCATCCCTATAACACAATAACCTCCTAATACAACATAGTTCATAACCATCTCAACCTTCGAAGCACTATAATCCTTAACAGACTAACCCTTCAAGATGCCTTGATCATTTAGCTCAATAACTTTGGATACAGATGTCCCTAAACATTAATGACCCCCTTAACATTCTTGGACTCTAATCACAATGACCTAAGGTAAGGCACACTATAACGACTAGGATTTAAGAAAAAATCATCCCTAACACCTAACACCTATCACCACCCTTGATATATTCAACCCTAACACTCATGAACAATGATATAATCACCCACTAATAGACTAACCTTACTATAACCACTATGATTTCGAAAGAAAATCGTCCCTAACTCCTATCACCCCGGAGTTAATCAACCCTAACAGCCATAACAATGATATAATCACCCGTCAATGACGTGGGATCCCGAACGGTGGGGGAAGGTGGTTTTCACCCAGCCAACCAGGGATCAAGTCCCACCGAGACATGGCCCGCTGTGATAAGGCTCAAAGGGTAGACGCCCCCTGGATAGGATTCCACCCCTGATCGGGATTGGGTCCAGGACGTCTCGGCCCTTGCTGAGTCACAAGTTTCTGGTATATCCTGGCTTGCGGGCTGTCGGTTTATACCTAGGGGTTTATAGTGGCAGCCGACGGATTTGATCCTGGGCCTCGCCCAGGCAATTCCGACGAGTTACCGATTTCCCTACTTAAAAAAAAAAACAATGATATAATCACCCAAAATTAGACTAACATTAGGTCCCATTGCTTCCCTCTACTATATTGCGAAGTGAATTGTATAATGTACTTACAATAATAAATATTATTTTATATTTATGATTAGACATTGTAAAGAGAAAGCAACGTTATTTGATAAAAAAATAAAAATAAACGGATAAGGTAACACATCAAATCTCACCCCAAAACTAAGCTTTTATGCTGATAAGATCGAAATGCTATATGTTTTATCTACTTCTTTGGGGAAACTTGATAATATCCTATCACATAAATAATAAACTTTAATGTTTGTATTTAATAAAATAAGCGTTGATTTAGTTTGATAAATGATATGAATAACATCATTAAGCTTCGTGTCTAGATATTTAATTTAATAAGTGACATAGGGATTATATGGGTGTATTATGATCTAACCGTTCGAATGGAACTCCATTTGATTCCGTACCCTCTATATGGCGGTTTGCCTTTTGTTTATTACTTAATTATTTAAGTTGGTTCCATGCCCACTCTATGGCGCTTTGTATTTTACTAAATTAAATTTAACATAAGATGAGAGTATCAATCATCATCTTAACAAGGGTTGATAAATTAAAATGTTTTTATAACTTAATTTTTAATTATTATATTTAATTTTAAATATAACATGGTTTTATATAAAATAAATTTTCATCTTGTATGTTAAAGATAAAACAAGTTTAATTAATTTATTATGATAAGGTTTATATGTTTTATGGAATTTATTAATATTATTTAATTTAAATACTTTTAAACAAATTATTTTTAGTAAGTTATTTATTTTATATATCATTTAATATTTATACATACTTTCAATCTTTATTAGTATGTAATTACGATTATAAACACAAATACAAACAAAACATGTTATTTGATAGGATTTGAATGTAGATGAGCAATAAAAATAAATATATATATGTTATCACAATAATAATTTGGGTTTCAAAACATTATCCAAAGTCTTGTAAAACCTTAGATTCATATTATTATTTTCCATATCAAAGAAATATCTTTACTTCTTAAGAGAGATTTATTTGTTAAATAATAGTTAAATTTTAGTTATAATATAATTATGTTTAATTTATTAAAATATTTGATCTTTCATGAAAGTAGTTTCTTTAAGGCCAAGTGGTATAGTCTATTGCTACAAGGTGACGACATCATTATTATTAATCATGAAAATGGATTTACAATGATTAATATTACTAGGTATGGGTCAAATAAAGAGCCTTAGTATATACTTCCAACCCAATTTGAGAAAATATTTTATTCATGGGTACTAAGTAGAGTAGGTTGGTCATTTGTTGTTAAATTTGATCTGAGAAGAAGGCTTACAAAGTGTATTTTTCCTGAAATTATGTTTATGAAGAAAAAGAAGATGTACGGGAGGAGGAAGAAGTGCACTTGGATCAGGAGGGAAATCAAGTTGTATAAACAGTCATTTTCTCACATCTTATGCTTCATCTTGATGATAATCATTATATTGATGTTGAATTAGTGATAAACAACCGAGATGTTGTTATGGACAATCCTTACAATGATTTTGAAGGGTTGCATACACATTTTGATCTTAATGGTTCATTTATTGAATTGGATGAAGTTCAAGATCAAACTACTATGGATATGTAATAGATAAAGTAATCAATTGAATCAAACTAAGTATTGTTACAAGTATTGTTTTTTATTCAATCTCATTCTTGATTTAGATCTTGATGGTGAATTGATTCTCACATGTTATGTGACTTGGATGGACATTTGACATAATTTAGATAAATTTCTTGGACATTTCAAATTAGATAAAGAGCTAAAGTATCAATATTATTACCCTCATGATACTAATAATATACACATAATTTCAAAATGTCAACCCTAATGTTCACCCTTAAGTCACATAAGATACTAACCTAATCCATGTAATCAACCTAATAAACTAACCCAAGCCACCTAAATCACACACCTAACGACACAACCTAATATACATATACACATACTAAGACATGCACCTAACATGTGCACCTTTTGTTCTCTCTTATGAAGGATGTAACCAAGAATTTCTAAATAGTATGTCGGTAATAGTTCCTTTCATTGTTTAAATATTCTATTTTTTTTATAAATGATCATGCACTATTTCTAACATATGAAGGTTTTATTTATATGTTGTTATGGGAGCATTATGCTTATAATATGGGGTTCAAGGGATTTGAAATAAATAATTATCTTCCCCAATTCCCCATACCTACAAAATTAACGCATGTAGGTAGTGAAATAGAAATATTTTACATAAATTACTTACATTTTACATAATTATTGACATAAACATATAAATCCAATAAAATATGCGTACATGAGTATCATAGGTAGCATTTCAAGGATCCTGGCACAAGACATAATAAACACATGTGGTATTAAACACCTTTATGTAAATTGGGTAGAAAATTTCTAAATATGATGTCTCAATAATCTATTTTGTTAAGAACCAATATATTTCTGATGTGTAATAATGGATAAGTTTCCATGGTTGTTTTTTTGTTTAAGAGCCAATAGTCTATACACATCCTTGATGTGCCATCTTTATTCAAAACTAAATCAATTATAGGCCCACAAAAGAATTAGTTGGGTCAAATATACTCCTCATCCATATCCTCTTAAAAAAACCTCTAAATCCATCATTATTGAATAATTAATTCATGAGAAACAGAACACTGGGAATAACAAATTCTTTTTATAGGCCAATGTACTACTCAACTGCATATCTTGGAGGAAATCCATCCATCTCTTATAATAACTAAAAATGGTGCCACAATAAGTTTTTCAATTACTTTTTCTCTTATAATTTCTACTATTGCATTGAATTTGGATAAGAAGAGGCCTTAATGTCTTACCATTGTTAGATTGCATCATGATTCCATAAGTATGGGTTGTCATCCACACATGAAAAAAGGTAAAATTTATAACTCTAGTTTACCTCTATAATTCATTGAAGTGAAGAACTTGACTTTGCATTTATATTGTATGCACTTAACTTTGAATTTAGATTCTATGCAGAAATACTTGTTTTTTGTAAGCCAACTCATAGTAGGATTTGCGACCTATTATTATAGGTGGATTTGTAATGTCCTCATTTTGACCCTTGGATTATATATTGGCTTAATGTGTAAATATTATGTATATGTGGTGTGTAATTCTTAGTGTGGAGCTCAAGGCCAAGGCCCCGATCGAATTATAAAGGAAAATATTATATATTTTGCAGACCATGTGCTAGTTATCCATTGAAAATGTAAAAAGGATCTAAATATTCATAATGCAAATAAAATTCTAAGGCCAGATATGGAGTCAACAAAAATGATGGGTTGTGTTTATCCACTAGGGAGAGATGAGGGGGATTGGAATATTCAACCCTCTATTGCCAAGTGTCATCTTGAGAACCTATGTAGACGTCCATTCCCTTCATTAAATATGTTGTAAGAGGGTTAAGATTTCATATGCTTAGCTAGATATCATTAGTATTCAATTGAATTTCACAACAACAGCATATGCACGACCACTGAAAGAAACACAATCACAAGATAGACACATATTTATCCTGGGAAACCCTCAAGGGGAAGAAAACCCAACAAAACTTCCTCTATATAGATGTATCAAAAGTACAAAGATAAGACCCCAAACAAGCACTCTTCCTCCTTGTAGATATGTCTCTCTCTCTCCTATGCGCTTTACACAAGTGAGTGTGTGTATTCAAATGAGGAACACACCTCCTCTATTTATACACTTTCTTACACTTGAATCTTTCCCTAATCAAGTTGGCCCCAACAAAATTACTAGGATGACATCACCTAGGAAGTCACAAAACAATATTATATTATATTCAGGAGGGTTCTATTGACCTGACCTACAACGAAGGTTTTACCTCATGAATCTATGATGACCAAATACAATAGTAACATCCCGATGGAGGAATAAGAAACATCCCATGGGTTACATCAGTAAAATACATTTAGAATATTATTTGAAGTTGCAATATTTCAACACTCCCCCTTAACGAGAAGAGTATTCTACTGAAAAAAACATCATCAACTGTAGGAGCAAGGAGAGAGAGAACATTTGCAACAACATCAATGTGATACATTTATACGTCATTGGAAGTTTTCAACAATTATCAGTAACTGGAACAATTACTGAACATATTTAACATCTTTGGTATGGGAACATAATCTTCTACAATATTGAGCCTTCATGTTTGATCTTCATCTTCTACAACAATCAATCACTTGATCCTTTGTAGCAACACTTAATCAGTCTTCATCTTTGATTGTCATCTTTTGCAGCACTCGATCACTTGATCCTTTGCAGCACTCAATTGCTTGATTCTTTGCAACACTCAATATCTTGATCCTTTAGAGAAACACTTTATCAGTCTTCATCTTTCATCTTCATCTTCCACGACACTCGATCGCTTTATCCTTTGCAGCACTCGATCACTTGATCCTTTGTAGCACTCGATCGCTTGATCCTTTGCAACACTTGATTGCTTGATCCTTTTGTAGCAATACTTGATCTCTTGATCAACATCATCATTGGAAGCAACATAACATGCAACACACATCATCCAATTATGAGATGATCAATCCTTATCATTTTAGGACAAAAGTCCAAGGATGATGGAATCGTACAACCTTCTCGGAGACAAAAGTCTACGGATTCAATCATGGGATGATCGGTCCCTATAAATTTAGGACATAAGTCCAAGGATGATGCAATCCTACAACCTTCTCAAAGACAAAAGTCTATGGATTCAATTACAGGATGATCGATCCCTATAAATTTAGGACATATGTCCAAGGACGATGCAATCCTACAACTTTATTGTAGACAAAATTCTATGGATTCAATTACAGGATGATCGGTCCCTATCAATTTAGGACATAATTCCAAGGACGATGCAATCCTACAACCTTCTTGGAGAAAAAATTCTATAGATCCAATTACGGGATGATCGATCCCTATCAATTTAGTACATAAGTCCAAGCACAATGCAATCCTACAACCTTCTTGGAGACAAAATTCTACGAATTCAATTACAGGATGATCGATCCCTATCAATTTAGGACATAAATTGAAGGATGATGCAATCCTACAACATTCTTAGAGACAAAATTCTATGGAATCAATTTAGGACTAATGTCCAAGGATGATACAATCCCGCTGAAACATCATCGAGCTACTCCCCCATTTTGAGGAGGGTCCACATCATCAACCAGCTCCCCCGTTTTGAGGAGGGTCCATGTCACGTCCCCTCTTCTCGTCTCAATGGAGAGGATATGACTAACACAACTGATATCTATCATTTAATTACGAAATCTAAGCCCCATGAACATAAATAATAAAATGCATTGAACTTAAAAAAACGTACACAGATTTGTAAAACATGCAATATATAGGAAGCAATTACATTTCATTTAAGCATTCGCATGTTCATCATAGTTCATTAAGAAAATACAAATGCATATATTAAAAAAAAGAATAATTATCTTGAGAAGGAGCTTCCCTGCAACTATCTAGGTCGCTGCAATGTTCCACCCAACCATAGGCCAGTGTGCTCCTTACTCTCTCAGCATCGTTGCCACCCTTGAGTTGGACATGATTTCCACAAGGAAATTAGGGCACACAAGCTTACACACAGCAAGGACAAACACCCATAGTCAAACCAATAACCACATCCAAACACAGTCAGTCCACTAACAACTGGATTCTTGGACTTACTCAGCCAAGCCTACACAGGGATGCACTACACAACAAAATGAAAGTTCTAGGTATGGACCAAAAACGTCATGGGAACCTGTAATGTCCCCGACCCTTTGACTGGCGAATTTGACGCTACCAATGCTACTATTTACCTGGGCAACCTGCCCCATGAACATACACATAAAAATTGAAATGCTTTGAACTAAAACATGCATACATTATCACCATACAGCAGAAGCCAAACCATACATTCTAGCATTTAGCATGTTCATTGTAATTCATTATCAAATGTAATTGTAGAGATTTAAATACAGGAATACTTATCTTATGAAGAAGAACGCCTCACAACCAGCTATGTTGCTACAACATTCCACCCAACCATATGCCAGTGTTCTCCTTAATCTCTCAGCAACACTTCCACCCTCGAGCTGGGCATGATTCCCCAAGGAATAAGGAAACTAAGCAGGCTCACATATAGCCAATTACATGTCAAAAGTCAGTCAAGCCACAAGGTTGGGTTTATCAGACCAAGAGTAAACAACAACACATAACCAAGCCAACAAGCTAGGTTTATCAGGTTATCAGGAGATGGAAGTACTATCTACTAAGCTAGTGGGCTCACTGAAGAGCTAAGGATGCCTTCACCAAAACTATCTTGACTCCTAAGACATCCACACACACCCAACACAAGAAATCATTCCCTTCTCTATTTTACAGTCCCTCAGGACATGAATTCCCTTCCAGTGCTATTCAGGGGGTGTAGAGAAGAGAGCCAACCCTCTAGCTTTGTCTATGAGGCTCCTGAAAAATACTAGGTTTGTTAAGCAGACTCCTTTCCACTCTTACACAGTCCAAAGACCAATTGCATACACAACAATATACACCATTTCTGGGTTAAGGAAAAACATTCAGCCACAAAACTTGTTGCCAAGGAGAGTAAGAACAACCCACTACAACAAATCGTATCCCAGGGACATTTTGGCAATAATGTGGCCAAAAATGAATTCCATACATCACAATTACAGTGCTGAGAACACAAAAATGATTTTCAGCTTAATAAACATTGGGGAAATGCAACAGAAACATTGGGGAAAGGAACCCAACCACATATCATTACCAAAAATGAATCCAAAGCTCAAGAGAATGAGGAATGACTACCCACGTGAGGGAAAAACACACCCACAACAACTCAAAAAAGAATTTCACACACATAGAATTCCTAGCTGCATGAGAGAACCCCAACGTGAGTGAATGAAGAAGATGAAAACACCCAGGAGTCCCAATCATGAAGGAATAACACACAACTAGCAAAATCGTGGATGTAAGAGCAACTCCCAAGATTCCCTATGTGAGCAAAATGAAGAACTTGGGTGTATGGGGAAATGGCATGCATTTTTGGGTGTTTGCTTGCCTCAAAAGTCAAAATTGATTTTCCCCAAAAATGGGTTTTCCCCAAATTCGAAATTGCTGCCCATACTCTTCCCATCCCCATGCAATAACTAACTCAACCACATTCTGGCAGAATTTAATGATTGGGGGAAAAATACAAAATGGGTAGTTGAGGGTTGTTGGGTTTTCCCTTTGACATTTGGCTTTTCCCCATTGGCCCAAAGGTTTAAATAATTTCCCTCCCTATTCCTTAGGAAAATCATGCCCTTTTCATTATGGTTGCATTGACATAGCTGATTGTGGGTATTTTAATTAAAACACATAATTACATGATACCAAAAATTATAATGTGCCGACTAGCATGAAATATTCCTTCAGCAACGATTTTAATCGTCGGAACATAAAACAATAAATCGATGGTGGGGATTTTTCCTTCAACTCCACACCATTATTAATTATAATATATAGATCATATACATTTTTAATGCAAATGGGGTCAAAACCGTGGTATTACATTTTGCTCCTCCTTCAATAGCATTGTCCTCAGTGCTTTACAAAATTGGACAAAGTGCTACACTGGTACCACCTCAGTGCTCCACAAAATTGAGCAAAACTGGATGTGCCAATCGCATGGAATCCTCTAGCTCCCATGTAGCCTCTTCAGGACTGTAGTGCTCCCATTGCACCTTTACCTTCCCTATGGCTCGGTTCCAGAGCATTGTGACCTTCCTGTAGAGGATGCACATTGGCTAGATTTGGAACTATCCCTCAGGTTCCACCTGAATCACATCCTAATTTATCACATGGTTAGGATCATGTACATATTTCTCTGAGCAAAGAAACATGAAAAACATTATGATCTCTAGTGCTAGTAGGCAATGCAAATCTATATGCAATTGGCCCTATTCTTTCAAGCACTTCAAACGACCCACAATATCTAGGTAACAACTTGGCACAACTTCCAAGATTCAAGGAAATATTCTTTTCCCTCACTCTGAGGTAAACATGATCCCCAACATTGAACTCTCTGTTCATCCTATGCTTATCTGCATATCTTTTCTGTCTGTCCTGTGCTACTTTCATATTTTGTCTTATCTTTACAACCTCCTGCTCCATCTCCTTGAGCAATTATGGACCAAGCACAACCATTTTCACTGGATTATCCCAAGTCACTGGTGTCCTACACCTTCTGCCATACAAAGCTTCATATGGAATCATCCGCAAGGATGCTTGCTTTTAATTGTTATAAGCAAACTCTACCAAGTGTAAGTAATATTCCCACTTGGTTGTTTTATCCATCACATACATGCGAAGCATGTCTTCAATAACTTGATTAACTCTCTCTGTTTGTCCATCAGTTTGAGGATGCTAGGCAATGATTAAGTTCAACTTTGTACCCAAATATGCAAACAACCCCTTCCAAAAATTGGAAGTGAACTTGACATCTCTGTGAGAGACTATTGCCTTAGGCAATCCATGCAATTTGAAAATATCTTTCATGAAGATCTTTGCAATGTTGTCAGTCTTATGTATAGACTTAACTGGTATAAAATGTGCTAGACAACCATCATGGAATCATGTTGTTGCCAAGTCATTGGCAATCCTGTAATAAAATCCATGGAAATAACTTCCTATTTCCATTCTGGAACTAGCAAAGGCTGCAACAAATCTACTGTGTGTTGATGCTTAACCTTTACTTGCTAACATTTCATGCACCTTGAAATATATTCAGCCATGTCCTTTTTCATTCCTAGCCAAATGTACTACTTTCTGGCTATAGCAATTGTCTTCTGATATCCTGGGTGACCAGAATATGGAGCTTGATGGATTTCATCCATAGCAACTCTCCTCAACTCTGCTACATTTGGAATATAAATTTTTCCTTTATAAGTAAGAAGTCCATCTTCTTCTAATTTATATCCCTCATACCTCTTCTCAAGACTTTGATGCTGCAATTTTTCTTTTACCTGCTCATACAATTCATCTCCAGTAGTATGATTAATAATCTGCTGCCTCAAATCTGATTGAAAAATACTAATAGATGCCACATGCATTTCTTGCACCTTCCTACTGAGCGCATCAACTATTTTATTCTCTTTTCTCTTTATGTGCTTGATTTCAAAATCAAACTCGCATAAAAACTCCAGCCATCTCACTTGCCTAGCATTCAGAGTAGGCCGATCAAACAAATACTTCAAACCACAATGGTCTGTCCTTAGCTCAAATATTATGCCCATCAAGTAATGCCTCCACATCTTGAGAGCATGTACTATTGCCACAAGCTCTAGATCATGAGTGGCATAGTTCTTCTCATGCTCCTTCAGCTTTCTTGGTTCGTAACATGTCATGTGGTTGTCTTGCATAAGGAATCCTCCAAGCCCTTGTCCGCATGCATCAGCACACACCACAAAATATTTCTCTGGATCTACAACTTTCAATACTGGTGCACTGGTGAGAATATTTTTCAACTACTGGAAGCTTTCTTCACACCTCGATGTCCATTCAAACTTTATCCACTTCTTTTGCAAAGAAGTGATGGCATTTTTGTAATCTCATAGATCACATAAGGTTACCAATAATACACACTAAAATATACATAAATATAGAACAGAGACAAGAGACAAGAATAGATAGAATTGAAACAGATTATATTATTAAAGTGAGTCCATACAATGTAGAGAACTGAACTGAGTTTTCATCTCGCTCAACATCCTAATATATATGATTTACAGAACGGTTACAAAATAACTACCTGTCGATTTGGTGAACCGATGCGACCTTAGGTGTCCGACCTAATCTCTTAGTTTAGTCAACCCACCGACTTTTAGTCAGCCCATCGACTTAGTCGGCTGATCAACTAAATCGGCTCATTGACTTAGTCGGCTAATCGACTAAGTCAGTCCTCATTCAAGTCAAATTTATCAACTTGCTCGTTCTACAAGCATGTACAACTTTGGATAATTCTTCAATGAATATCCTATAGTATCCTGGAAGTCCCATAAAAGATCTTACATTTGTCACATTTCTTGGAGTAGGCCAATTCATAATGGCTAGTGCTGGGAAGGAGCTCGATCCTTCTTTTGGGTCAATGATTTCAAAATCAACCTTGGTTGAGATTCCTTTGATAGTCGTGTCGACATTTTTCCAGACTCCAATGGGTTCAATTAGGCCTTGGTCGGCTAGTTTTAGGTATATGCCCGACTCATAGAGTCGAGGTCTGCCCATATGTTCCCAAGTGTCATGAGTCATGATATTTACTTGTGAGCCGAAGTCGAGCACTACTTGTCAGACATGGTAACCTTCGATTTCTAGGTCGACAAGTGGGTCGGCATCACTTTTGTCTTTTTGATTCAAGCTGCAGATTTTTTTTGTTTGTTTTTCAGAGTTGGTAGCTTTTATTTCATGCAATAATTTGATGAGCCAAGATACTAATTTGTCTATTTGAACGAGTTGGATTAATCAATTTATTGTGTCGGGTCGACATTAGGCATGTTTTCTTGTCGTGCAATTTCTTGAAATACATGAGTTGCTTCTTTATATGTTCCTTCAGTGGGTCAGGATAGACATTTGTTTCTTTAATCTTACTAATTCTGGGGTTATCAGTACCTATTTTTGTTCCTTTCCGAGTTACAATATGTAAATTTTTGGTGGTTATTACATCATTATTTTGCACACAAGACAAGACATTAACATTTTTCTTGGTATTAATTTTTTCTAACATGGTAGGGCAATCCTCTAGTGAGTGATCCCCTTCCCCGCAGTGGGTACAGAATTTGAGATCAGTCCTATCCTTGTATGGACATTCTGCATACCGGTGACCTTCTTTGTAACATGTGAAGCACTGGATGGGTCGACGCGGGCTTGTGTCGCGATTTGCAGGGAATCGACCTCTTCCTCCATAGCCTTGGTGTCGATTGTCATACCAGTGCTCATATCATCGACCATCATATCTTTGTCCATTCTGATCGTTTGCTATATTGTTTTTCTCGTTATGTTGTGCCACTACATTCGTTTGGTAGACCGCCTGATAGTTCTATTGGTTCTTCAGGTTTAATTGACAGTCGGCCGTGTTATGACTTTTGGTCTCATAGATGGCACACCAGGAAGCCTTGACGTTCTTCATGTTAAATGGGTAGTCTTTGGTAGAATGATCTTCGTGTTTCTAGAAAATGTCGCAAAAGGACTTGGTTTGTACAAAGCAGACATCTTGTAGGCTATATTCTTGTCGTCGGTTATCTTTCGAATGGCCGTTCATCAAGCATTTAGTGCACCAAATATCCTGATTCTTGAGGCTTAGCTCTTTCAGATACTTCTGTATGTTCTCGAGCTATTTTTCCAATCTGTGGTCGATGGGGTAAGTGAGTATATCCTCGTCCATCTCTACCTGAAGAGATTTTGTTAGCGCATCCTCGTACGTTTTGAACATCTCCAGACTGATGCGTCGACGTACTTTTTGAGATAGTCTTGCAAGAAACCACTGGATTAGTAACTATTCGTCTATAACATAATCCAATTGGCTTAGTAAGTCTTTCCAATGCTTATCGTAGTCACGGATAGATTCCCCTGGCTTTTGTGATGTGGTTTTAAGCTTCTTCACGGCCAGGTGCTTAGCATCTGGGGTTTTGAAAAATGACAAAAAATACACCTTAATCTCAGCTTTTGTCACTCTGGGTTGTCTTTCCAAATAGGTCATGTACCACGTCAATGCCCTTTTCCTTAAGGCCCCTACGAACTATGCCATTTGTTTATCTTCATATGTAACTTGGTTGGATTCCCAGGTCGACTCGTAGATGAACCAATGTCGTCTGGGGTCCTCATCTCCTTCATATAGGGGGATGTGAGCCGATCCGTGACCCATGTATGAATCACTGTCACTGCTCTCAGAAGGTGGTGGCATTGGAGGTGGGGGTGGTAATGAGGGTTGTGGGGTTATTGGTGTATTCGTGTCTACAGAATTCTGGTTGACGAAACTTCCATTCTCGTCAGTTGTCGATTCTTTGTCGATGTGCAGTTGTTTGATATCGACTTCTACTGTCAATGGTCCACTGCAACTATTTGTTCATAGTTCTGAGTGTTCAATTTCTTATAAAGATGTACTTGGTGGGGGAGGCACTCCTTCATGTGTCGATAAGAGCAAGTGGATACTTCGAAGGGAGGTTGCCACTTGAAAGGTCACCTAGTTCCCTTCCACTAGTCGACGTATAATAAGGTGTCGTCCAGGGTACATTTCGTCACCTAGTCCGCTCCATATATTGAAGTCACCAGCTCATAGTCGGAGGTCTTCTTCGACAATAGTCTGTATTCGAGTACGCGGATTCAATGGTGAAAGGGTTGTTCCTTCATTGGGAGCTCTTAATTGGAGAGCTTCTGGCTACTCTATCCACAATTCTTCCTCCTTAGGGGACACTTCTTGTTCTATTCCTTCTTCATGTTGGTCATGACCTGACTCTAGCGGATTCTCTTCCTGGTTGTTCTCCCTAGGGTTTCGTCCTTTGTGCAGCTCTAAGGCCCTTTCTTGTCTTGCTTCCCTTCTCTAGTGTCTCTCTTCCCTTTCTATTTTCTGAATGTCCGACATACTTTCTTATGATACTATTCTCTTGAGGTCCCTTTTAGTCGACTTCTCATTACTGGTGACGGATATCGGGTTCTAGTCGACTAGGATCCACTCTACTCTATCTTCGACATATGACCAGCTACCCCCCCATATCCTACCCGACGCTTTTTATAAATCCCGGATAGTTCGGTCTATTTTCTTAGGAAGTATTCCCACTCCCTTTCTACAATGAATTTTTCCCACTTCCTCTGCTTCTCCGCCCAGTTAGAGTTTGTTGGCAGTTCGTGAAGTGATGGACGAGGTTCACCGATATGTGCTACTCCTTTCTCGATCAAAAATTTGAATAGCAAGGTCGGTAGGGAACATAGAAATTGTTCGGTGAGATCTGTAAAAAATTTGTCCTTCACTGTTTCTATCGAAGTTCTGTCTTTGACTGCTTGTTCCTCACAAAAGTCGTCAGCAATTTTCTCAAACCACTCTAACAAGTTTGTTCTACCTCCACAGATCAGTTTTTCTAGCAACTGTTGTTCTTTAATCCCGTTTGGTTTTCTCATCCAGAAATTTCTTCAAAAGTTGGGACACTGATTCCACAAACTTTTCATGCGTTTCTGTGAAGAATTTTTATTTTGCTTGTGCAACTATTAATCTGTTCCTTTGCGTGTAATTCTGCAAGTAGTTTGCAACTTTACGATCCCACCAATCCTTAATCTCTTATTCTGGTATCATTTGTTTGCATACATTCTAGTTGTGTACTACCGGCAATAGAACCAATGTTGTAATCTCACAGATCACATAAGGTTACCAATAATACACACTAAAACATACATAAATATAGAACAGAGACAAGAGACAAGAACAGATAGAATTGAAACAGATTATATTATTAAAGTGAGTCCATACAATGCAGAGAACTGAACTGAGTTCTCATCGGGCTCAACAGCCTAATATATATGATTTATAGAACGGTTACAAAATAACTACCTGTCGGTTCGGTGAACCGACGTGGCCTTAGGTGTCTGACCTATTCTCTTAGTTTAGTCGATCGACCAACTTTTAATTGGCCCATCGACTTAGTCGGTTGATTGACTAAGTCGGCCCATTGACTTAGTCGGCTAATCCACTAAGTCGGTCCTCGTTCAAGCCAACTTTATCGACTTGCTCCTTCTATAGGCATGTGCAACTTTGGATAATTCTTCAATGAATCTCCTGCAGTATCCTGCAAGTCCCATAAAAGATCTTACATCTGTCACATTTCTTGGAGTAGGCCAATTCATAATGGCTTCAATCTTTTTAGGGTCCAACGATATACCCTCTTATGAGATAATGTGACCCAAATACTGAATTCTATCTCTATAGAAGTCACACTTGCTCAGCTTTGCATATAGCTGATGATCCCTGAGCAATTGCAATGTCAATATCAAATGCTCTTCATGCTCTTCCTCATTCTTAGAATAAACAAGAATGTCATCAAGGAAAACAAGAACAAACTTGTCCAAATACCTCCTGAAGACACTGTTCATAAGGCACATAAATGTAACTGGTGCATTTGTGAGACCAAATGGTACCACTACAAACTCATAATGTCCATACCTTGTTCTGAAGGCTATCTTATGAATGTCTTCATCCTTGATTCTCACCTGGTGGTAACCACACCTCAATTCAATCTTGGAAAATACCTTTGCTCCTCTCATTTGATCAAAGAGGTTCTCAATTCTAGGAAAAGGGTATTTATTCTTCACAGTGACTTTTTTCAGCTATCTGTAATCAATACACAACCTAAGTGTACCATATTTCTTCTTTACAAATAGAACTGGTGCTCCCCACGGAGACACACTCGGCCTAATATACTTCTTCTCCAACAACTCCTGTAGTTGCATCTTCAACTCTAGCATTTCTAGTGTACTCATTCTGTAGGGTGTCTTAGACAATGGTGCTACTCCTGGAACAAGTTCAATTGTGAAATCAATGTCCCTCTTTGGAAGAATCCCTAGAATCTCATTAGGAAGAACATCCCTAAATTCCTTTAACATCTGAAAGTCCTCCAACCTAAGAGTTTCATCCTCTGTTTCCTCCAAAATATGAGCTGCTGTTAAGAACCCGTGTCAACCCCCCTCTTTATTTTGTTGGTATATTTTGTCGGATGCATATGCTTTGTAAGCCATCCAATTAGTATGATGTATTATCCCACATTCATGGGGAGTAAGTAATAGTTGTTAAGTTGTCTAGTTAATAGGTTTCATTATCCCACATTCATGTGGAGTAATAGTTGTTTAGATTAGACTTAGTATATAAGTATGTGTTGAGGCTATTGAAAGCACCAAAGAGTTATTTTGTATTGAGCTTGCTCAAAGGAGGTTTCCCCCTCAAAGTGGCTCGCGATCAATAAAATATCTTTTGTGCTCCAATATTTTTGCATTCTCATTATTTATTGCAGGAGGTTCTCCACATCTGGTATCAAAGCACTTTCCTTGGCACAAGTGGGAATTTGTTTTTCTTTTAAAAAAAAGAGGGAAAAATTGGGCGGAGAATTTCATATCACTTTCTGAAACTTTATGCACAGAATTAGAAGAAACAGGTTGCATATATGAATTTCTCTTTCAAAAATATGGAGTTTCAAAAAAAATATCATCTCATTTGGAGTCCTAAAAGTGGATATATCGTGGATTTAAAATCAACAATTTTTCAGAATTTCGGTGACAGTCGTGGAAATTGCAAAGCGAAAATCTTTTGACCAGGTGCCCATATTTCTATTCTGATTTCGTGGCTAGAAGCAAAGTGGTTGTTTCAGTTTCGGAAACAGTCTATAATAGCGATTCTAAGCAATCTAGATCAGGTTATGCTCATTTTAAAAGTTTTCATCTCAAAACCCTAGCTCTAATTACGAGTTTTTGAGCATTGGGTGGAATTTATGCCACATTTTTTTTTGGCATTGTGATTATTGCAGTAGTTCTTCTTCTTGCAACAGTATTTTTCATTCGGATCAGGGAATACACCCTATCTGCTTAATTGTGGGAAGTACTTGGGCATAGCCCTAAAACTTATTGTGAGGAGTACCATGGGAACCCCGAAGTGGCTGGCCATTGAGAGGACCTGCCAAGCGAAAAGGGCAACGACCCCCACCAGATTGACTAGATTCCCATCTGTGAAGAAAACCAAAGAGCTGTCATTTTTTGCCAAGCGGTTAGTATTTTTACCTGCGCTGTGAAGTGAGGGGTATTGCCCCAATACTCAAGCCTGAGATAGCCTTGGTGGCCAAGTGACTACCTTTGAACCAATAGGAAGCCGATTATACCTAGGGTCCATCTCTATTTACAGTTGATAACGTGCATAATTTCAGAATTGTCACAGATCATTTACTCCATTTCCTGTTGATAAAACACAACTTCTAGCACCGTCATAGACCACATATCAGTTCTTAAAAAAAAAAAAAAACTGTTTTTCAGCCATATCTTCCTTGATTTAGCTCCGTTTCCCTTGAAATTTCATCGTCACCCTTGTAATACCATTCTTCATATTCCTTCGTTGAGGACCCTATTCCCAATTTCACTTCCTCAAGTCCGAAATTCCATATTTATCAATTTTTAAAGTTTGTCATAACTTCTCTGATTCTCACCCAATTTCCTTCAAATTTTTCCATGGTGTTCATTTTCCAATTCTATTTCCTTGTCTCGCTTTAACAAATTTTCCAATTCCTTCCTCCCACCTTTGAAATTCACATTTTCTGCTTCTTGTACCTAAAAAAGTGTCCAAAACCCCGTAAAACCCCAATTACCTCCCCCAAAATCTTCCCAAATAAAAAATCTTCTTTTCTAAAACCCTCTCCATTTTTGCTTTTCTACCCATTACCTTAAAAAAAAAAACTTTCTTATAGTTGTTACTCGAGCCGGAGAAAATAAGCAAATGGAAGAAGAACTTGGCGCCATCAAGTCCAAACTTGAGGATCTAGATCAAAAATTTCTTGGCCTCAATCACCAGTATTCACCCATGGATAACCGTTGCCAGCCTGAGTCTTCTACAGATACTGGGTTCTTAGTGTTTAGCCACTACCACGGGTTGAAGATGGATTTTCCTCGCTTCAATGGTGATGATCTGACTGGATGGATTTATAGGGCATAACAATATTTCAGTCTGCATAACACTTTTGATTTCAATAAAGTCTCCCTTGCATCCTTTCATTTGGAACATGAAGCACTTCAATGGTTCCGTTGGTACATCAAGGTTCATGTCGAGCCAAACTAGACAGAATTTTCCCAACTCCTCTTGCAGCGATTTCGTCTTAGTGCTTTTGATGACTTCACAGGAGCACTCACCAAACTTCACCAAAATGGCACTGTGCAGGAGTATCAAAAAAAATTTGAGAAACTCGCCAATCACACCAAGGGATTGCCTGATACATTCTACCTTAGTTATTTTATTAGTGGTCTGAAGGATGCAATACACTTTGAGGTTAAAATGTTCTTGCCCCTGCACAATGATTGAAGCACTCAGGTTGGCTAAGCTAGCAGAGGACAATATCAGGGCTCAACAATGCTCCAAATCCACTCTTGTTCCATTTAGACCTATGGTTCCTCAAAGAACCCAAAATCTGCCAGCTCCTAGAATCACTCCTATAAAGCATTTGTCTGAAGTAGAGATGTGGGAACATTGGAAAAAAGGGCTTTGTTATAATCGTGATGAAAGCAAAATCTCTATCTCTTGGATGTGGATTCTCCACCAGCACTTGGAATTTTTTCTGATGCTTAGGATCCCATAGATGATGATGGTGACATTCAACAACTTCCTGCTCTAGAGGACCAACCAGAGATATCTCTCCATGCCTTAGCCGGAGTCACCACCCCACAAACTATGCAGGTCAGAGGGTTCTTCAAAAAACTCCCTCTTACAATACTCATTGATTCTGGTAGCACTCACAACTTCATTGCCTCGAGGATCGCCAAACAACCTGATTGTTTCATCCATCCTTACTCCAGCTTTGAAGTCATGATTGCCAATGGTGGCACCTTACCTTGCAAAGGGAAGTGTCGTAATATGCGCATATCTATGGGGGATTATAACTTGCGCTTTGACATGTTTTCCTGACCCTTAGGAGGATGTGATGTGGTTTTGGGCGCTCAATGGTTACGCACACTTGGACCCATTTTATGGGATTTTGCTGAACTTTGGACGCAGTTTTCAATCAATGGTACCAAACACACATTGCAGGGATTACATCCAAGGTCTCTCAGCCTCATCAGTTCGCATTGCATGGAAAAGCTTCTTAAGAAAAGTTCACATGGTCTCATCGCTCAGCTCCATTTCATTCAGATGCAACCTTCAGTAGTCTTAACTACTCCCTTGGATATTTCATTCCAATGCACCTTTCAAATGCCTTATTTTTCCAAGCTCTTCACTCTTGAGCATGATGCTTACAACAATGGACTTGGGGTTGTCCTCTTTCAATATGAACATCCCATTGCCTTCACCGACAAATGCACTTCTGGACATAATTTATCCACCTCTACATATGAGAAGGAAATTATGACTATTTTGCATACAATACAAAAGTGGTGGCCATCCCTCTTAGAGAATACTTTTGGCATCAAGACTGATCACCAGAGTTTGAAATATTTCCTGGAACAATGGGTCTCATCCCCAACACAACAGCAATGGGTTCTCAAACTTAGGGATTATGACTATAAGAAGGCTTGGGACAATCTTGCGGTGGACGCTCTTTTCCACACATTTGATGCCCATGTTTCTCTTTTAGTTATTTCTATGCCTCTTCCAACTTGGTTACACTTTATTCAGCAAGGCTATGTCAATGAATCCTCATTATATGAAGTCATCCAACAGTTGGCCAGTAACCCTTCTATGGTATCGTATTCCTCTTGGGATGGATTTTCTCTGAGATAAAAGGGTCGTCTGGTGCTTCCCCAGAGCACAGACCTTAAAGATGTGGTCTTTTATGAACTCCATGCTTCTCCATCGGCATCGCACTTTGGGTTCATCAAAACATTTGAGCTAGTGTGCTGTAACTTCTTTTGGAAGGGTTGCAACCCAAAATTCAACATATGGTTGCCGACTATGTTCCTTGTTAGGACCACAAGGGTGAAACTACACTCCATACATATATCACCTCTTCAATCGCACAAATTTTCATGGCCCAAATATTCCTTCTTCGTAGAATCCCTTATTCCATTGTCTCAGATCGCAACACAACTTTCCCAAGTCATTTTCACCTCCCTGACACCAAACTGCATATGAGTTCAGTTTATCACCCACCAATAGAGGGTCCGACTATAGTCATCAACAAATATTCGGAAACTTATCTTCTTTGTTTCATCTCTAAAGAGCAACATCAGTGGGAACAGTGGCTCCCTCTCACAGAATGGTGGTACAATAATTCCTACCATACTGCATCTAAAATGACTCCATATGAAGCAGTCTATGGTCACGCACCTCCAGTATTCCTCCCATCCACCTCCAGTAGTTCACCAGTTCAGGCAATTGACATGGTTCTTCGAAATAGACATCAGATTCTTCACCTCCTGCAGGAAAATATTCACCTGACAAGAGCCTGTATGAAACAACAGGCTGATCAACACTGTTATGAGCGCACTTTTCAAGTTGGTGATATGGTTTTTCTTCTTCTGCAGCGTTACAAGCTATCCTCCGTGAAACACAAAGGGCATCAAACACTTGCTCCAAATATTTCTTTCCCATATCTAGTTCTTCCAAATATTGGGTATGTTGCTTATAAATTGGCACTTCCTCCTTCTCGCATTTAGCAAGTGATCAGCGCCAACATCAACGCACAAATTGTTTTACCAGAATGGGTTACTGAAGGATCCATCATTTTGAAGTTGGAGGCCATCCTCAATAAGCGCACTTGTCAGCTTCTCTCTCGGTCCATCACAAAGGTCTTCAATTTGGTGGCCCAGCATGCAACCAGAGGATGCTACATAGGAACCCCTCCTTCAGATTCAGCAGCTGTTTCCACATCTAAAGCTTTGAGGACAAAGATTTTTCTAAGAGGGAGGGGATGTTAAGAACTCGTGTCAACCCCCCTCTTTATTTTGTTGGTATATTTTGTCGAACACATATGCTTTGTAAGCCGTCCAATCAGTATGATGTATTATCCCACATTCATGGGGAGTAAGTAATAGTTGTTAAATCGTCCAGTTAATAGGTTTCATTATCCCACATTCATGTGGAGTAATAGCTTTTTAGTTTAGACTTAGTATATAAGTATGTGTTGAGGCTCTTGAAAGCACCGAAGAGTTATTTATAATTGAGCTTGCTCAAAGGAGGTTTCCCCCTCGAAGTGGCCCGTGATCAATAAAATATCTTTTGTGCTCCAATATTTTTTCATTCTCATTGTTTATTGCAGGAGGTTCTCCACAGCTGCATACAACTAACAACCTTTCCTATAGAACTTCTTCAATTTCATTGTCGAAATCTGCCTCATAGAAATCACCTTTGGAATACCTCTTACCACTACTAGGTTCCCTTCTTCATCCATGCATTCGAAAATCTTATTGTAACAGCCAAGCTTTACCTTGTGAGATTCTAACCAATCCATTCCAATGAGAACATCATAGGAACCAAGTGGTAGAACATTCAGATCTACACAAGTGACAAATCTATTCATGACCAATGGAAATTTCTCTACCACTTCACTAACCTTTCTCTTAGTTCTAGTGGCTAGCTGAACTAACCAAGATTTTCTATGCTTTACTTTCTTAAAAGCACAAATATCCACTACTTTAGGGGTAATGTAACTGTGAGTAGAACCAAGGTCAATCAAAATAGAAACAGATTGCTCAACAATCTTACCTACAACTTCAACCACAGTTGACTGGTGATCTTCTTGGTGGTCCTCCTGTGCTACATAAATCCTAGGGATGGCTCTGGTTACTTGACCCACTGTTTCTGCTTCTTGCATGTTGTAAGCTGGCCTTGCATTCTCATTCTCCAGTGGATGATTTCTGCGCATGTGGGGTCCTCCACATTTCCAACATTGGAGAGGTTATCTGTTTTGCTGCGGATCTCTTGGCTTCTCTCCCACCACTCTAGCTGGCTTACCCGTAGCTTGGGATGGTTGCTTCTGTTGATTCCTGAAGTTAGAAGGTTTGAAACCTTTCTTTCTATGGTCAGACTTCTTGTTCTTCTTGTCCTTCCATGACTTATGATAATCAGGTTTACCTTTGCTTTTCTGATAGCAATACTTAGCTTTCCTTATTGCTTCTTCAAGAGTTCTAGGTTCATAAAACTCAATTCTGTCTTTGTAAGATTGAGGCAATCCACTCAGGAAACACTGGATCTTCACTTTTTCATCTTTGATGTACCTGACATATCTTAATAGTTCCAAGAACTTATTTGCATACTCCTCCATAGTCTGCTGTCCCAATCTCATCTTATGGAATTCTTTAATCTTATCATCATAGTACCTATCAGAGAGGTACTTCTGCTTGAATTATTTCTTGAATTGTTTCCACACAATTCTTCTTTCATTAACCTTCTTTACTTTCCAATGGTGTTCCCACCATATGGATGCTCTTCCAGTCAAATTGAATATAGCTACCCTTGCTATCATATTTTCGGAGTAGTCTTGAACTTGGAAATACTTCCTCATCCCAAGAATCCAAGTCTCAGCTTCTTAACCAGTCTTGACCTCACCATTAAAAGTGGGAGGCCTTGCCTTTTTGAATTCATCTGATGATTTTTTTTTGTAACGTCTCCTCCTCTTATTACTACGAGATGGAGAGCATGAATCCCCACTGGGTTTTTCAGAATTAGATGACCCACTGGTAGTTCATTCTGGAGTATTCCTTCTGTCCCTAGAAGCCCTCCGAGAAACATGGGACCTTTTATGGGAATCTCTCCTGGCACTACTCCTACTTATTTCTGGATTAGTTGTCAGATGTCTAGAATTTATCTATCCCTGGATGCATGTCAAACTCTGCAGTATAGATGCATTTATTTGATTTTGATCTTCTTGAGCCTTCAGCATCCTTTCATTGTCTTCTTTAGAACTTTTAAGTCTCTTGAAATCTTCTCCCATTGGACTCTGTCTCATCATTTCCAACTCTGAAATTTTCTCCCATAGCATCTTCCTCGAACTCATAGGGGTCCTGTGCATCATTCATGTCGTTGATTCTCATCTTGGCCCAACCAATACTGAATTTTTGAAAATTTCTCTATGCGGAATGCTGCCTCTAAAGGTGATTATAATTCTGCACAATGTGTTAATAAACAAAACTATTAGCTGCATAGTAATATCATGAGTTCATAATTACTTACCTACATTTGGAAAATACAATATTGACAACTTTTATCAAAACACATAATTTTATTTTCACCAAGAACGATGGTCTCATAGGGACGATGGGGTCAAGGGGGCTTGCCCCCTTGTGGTTTCTGCTACCATTTTTCACCTTTTTAGCACCTGTAATTCAACTAAAAACTGCTAAAATCCACTGAAAAACTCATATTTTTCCATTCGATTGGATCCCTTCCCAACTAGCCATCCGATGTATCAGGTCACTAGTTGACAACTTTTCCGATACCTCGGTGGACCGATCTTCATTTGTCTTCTAATGCACACTGGATCGATCTTCATCTGTCTTCCAATGCACATCGACTCGATCTTCCTCTATCTTCCGACACATCAGCTGACCGATCTTCTATTCTTTTCCAATGCATCGGCTCGGTCTTCCTTTCTTTTCCAAGATGCCTCAGAGGGCTTCACTCGAGAGCCATCGAAAAACTTTTTCCAAGATTTCCTATACTTAGAAAAATTTTCAAATTTTCTTCCTCTTTCCATCGTCATGTCAGCTCCCTTCAGGTGAGCCTTGCCAACACCTTGGCTCCGCTTCAGCAAATGTCTTTCGATAATTTTAACACTTCAAAAAAATTTCTCTCCGGTTTCTTTGTCGGTTGTGTCTTAGCTCAACCCAACCAAGACCATTAGCTCCACCCAACCGATACCTTCGGTTCTACCCAGCTGACACCTTCAGTTCCTTTGGATCCTCCCAGCTGAGACCCTCGACAAAATTCGAACTTAGAAATTTTTTGAAATTTTCTCTTCGCTTGGACTCTTTACTGGATAGACTCAACTTAAGTCCTCCGACATATCAGATGGACTTTAGCCTAAGTCATTCGACGTATCAGATGGACTTCAACCTAATTCATCTGATGTATCGGATGGACTTCAGCCTAAGTCATCCGATAATTTTAACACTTCAAAAAAATTTCAAATTTTTCCCTACTAGGTTTCTCTATTAGATGGACTTAGCTCAAGTCATCCAACGTATCGGATGGGCTTTAGCCTAAGCCATTCGACATTTTCCACACTTAGAATTTTTTTTTTGAATTTTCCTATCTTTCACATTTTTCCTCTACTGGGCGGAGGGTAACCTGCCTCTGTAACTGCTTCTTCATGGCCCATTGAGGCCCATGCTGCAATGTGTGCTCTGATACCATACTATAATGTCCCCGACCCTCCAACCGACGAAGAGGATGCTACCACTACTGCTATTTACCCGGGAAACTAGCCCCATGAACATACACATAAAAATTGAAATTATTTGAACTGAAACATGCATACATTATCACCATACAGCAGAAGAAAAACCATAAATTCTAGCATTTAGCATGTTCATTGTAATTCATTATCAAATGTAATTGTAGAGATTTACTTATCTTATGAAGAAGAACGCCCCACAACCAGCTATGTCACTGCAACGTTCCACCCAACCATAGGCCAGTGTGCTCCTTAATCTCTCAGCATCACTGCCACCCCCAAGATGGGCATGATTCCCCAAGGAATAAGGAAACTAAGCAGGTTCACACATAGCCAATTAAATGTCAAAAGTCAGTCAAGAATCAAGGTTGGGTTTATCAGACCAAGAGTACACAACAACACATAACCAAGCCAACAAGTTGGGTTTATCAGGTTATTAGGATATGAAAGTACTATCTACTGAGCTAGTGGGCTCACTGAAGAGCTAAGGATGCCTTCACCAGAACTATCTTGAATCCTAATACATCCACACACACCCAACACAAGGAATCATTCCCTTCTCTGTTGCACAGTCCCTCAGGACATGACTTCCCTTCCAATGCTATTTAGGGGGTGTATAGAAGAGAGTTAACCCTCTAGCTCTGTCTATGAGGCTCCTGCAAAACACTAGGTTTGTCAAGCAGACTCCTTTCCACTCCTACACATTCCAAAGACCAATTGCATACACAACAATATGCACCATTTCTGGGTTAAGGAAAACAATTCAGCCACAAATCTTGTTGCTAAGGAGAGTAAGAACAACCCACTACAACAAATCGTACCCCAAGGACTTTTTGGCCCTAACATGGCCAAAAACGAATTCCATACATCACAATTACAGTGCTGAGAACACAAAAACGATTTTCAGCTTAATAAACATTGGGAAAATGGATCAGAAACATTGGGGAAAGGAACCAAACCACATATCATTACAAAAAATGAATCCACAGCTAAGGAGAATGAGGAATGACTACCCACGTGAGGGAAAAACACACCCATAACAACTCAAAAACGAATTTCACATACACAGAATCCCTAGCTGCTTGAGAGAACCCCAACGTGAGTGAATGATGAAGATGGAAATGCCCAGGAGTCCCAATCGTGAAGGAATAACACAGAACCCACAAAATTGTGGAGGTAAGAGCAGCTCCCAAGCTTCCCTGCGTGAGAAAAATGAAGAACATGGGTGTATGGGGAAATGGCATGCATTTTTGGGTGTTTGCTTGCCTCAAAAGTCAAAATTGATTTTCCCCAAAAATGGGTTTTCCCCAAATTCAAAATTGCTGCCCATACTCTTCCGATCCCCATGCAATAACTAACTCAACCACATTCTGGAAGAATTTAATGATTGGGGGAAAAAGAAAAAAAGGGTAGTTGAGGGTTGATGGGTTCTCCCTTTGACATTTGGCTTTTCCCCATTGGCCCAAAGGTTTAAATAATTTCCCTCCCTATTCCTTAGGAAAATCATGCCATTTTCATTATGGTTGCATTGACATAGCTGATTGTAAGTATTTTAATTAAAATGCATCATTACATGATGCCAAAAATTATAATGCGTCATCTAGCATGGAATATTCCTTCGGAAATGATTTTAATCGTTGTAACATAAAATGATAAATCGATCATGGGGATTTTACCTTTAGCTCCACACCACAATTAACAATAATATATACATCATATACATTTTTAGTGCAAACGGGGTCAAAACCGGGGTATTACAGAACCCAAAATAAAAAATGACAAATCGGGAAAACAACCCAAGTGACCAAATCATTTCAGAAAACGTTTGATGGCTTCACATAGGAAAAAAAGACCTTTGTTCACACCCAAATCATGGGTCTACCTTCCCAGCCACTGGGATTTACAAAAACGAGTTTTTGGCTTGGATAATAATGAAGAAAACACAGAAATTTGGGAGGGAAAATATCAGCAAATCTCAACTACATGAGGAAATGAAAAACAACCTCTCAAACCCCCAAAATGTAAATCTCTTCTATGTCTTCACTCAGAAATACCAAAAGTGGGTTTGCACAGCTGCACATTCACTCAACAATACCAAAAACAACTTCCCAGTTGCACATACATTTAGCAAGACCCAAAACAAATTTCTAGTCATGGGAAAAATGGAGAAATCAACCAAAACCGTGAAGGGAAATGCACAGGAGCTCCAAAAACGTGAGAGAGAAAAACTGATCCACAAACAACGGGAGGGGCATGCATTTCCTAGAATTTACTTGCCCAAGAATTCAAAAACATGTTTTCCTAAAATGGGTTCTCTGCCCAATTCGAAATTGACCACCATACCTTGCCCATTCCCATGCAATAACTAACTCAACCACTTTTGGTTGACTGGGCACAAAAGACAAAACGGGTAGTTGACTATTTTATGGGTTTTCCTTTTGACATATGGATTTTCCCCATTGGCTCAAGGGTTTGAATGCCCCCCCCATTCGTTGTGAAATCATGCCCCCATCTCTTTAATGTTGCATTGACATAGCTAGTTGTAGGTATTTTATTAATTGCATATTTACATGATGTAGAAATTATATTGTTCCATCAACTAACACTATAACCATCGGCATCGATTTTAATTTTCGAAACATAGAACACTAAATCCATGGAGGGGCCTTTGCCTTGAGCTCCACACCATGATTTATTAACGTTATTTACATCATTTATAATTTAATGCAATTTGGGTTGAAACCCTGGTATTACAGTCCATATCATCAACCTGATACCCCTTTCTGTGGAGGGTCCATATCATCAACCTGCTCCCCTTTCTGAGGATCATCCATATCATCATTGTTCCTCCTTGCGAGGAAAGTATGTAACATAATCATCACTATTCCACTCTATGATGAAATTCTTCAGTCTAATCATCAGTATTCCTCCCTACGTGGAAAGTCTTCAGCATCATCATCATTGTTACTCGCTACATGGAAAGTCTTTAGTATCATCATCATTGTTCCTCCTTATGAGGAAAGTATTTATTCTCATCATCATTGTTCATCCTTACGAGGAAATTCTTTTTGGACTACACCAAGCTTGTCACATAAGTATTCAAAATTTACTCAAGATAGAGGCTTTGTCGACAAATCAACAACTTGCTCATTGGTACTCACATACTATAGCTTTATAGGTCCCTTCTGTACCATGTCCTATATATAAAAATACCAGATTTCTATGTGTTTCAACTTATTATGGAACACTAGGTTCTCTGTCATCTTTATACACCTCTAGTTTTCACATAGAATTACTATGGTATCCAACTCCATATCAAATAGACTTGACATCAACTTCTGAGGCCATATGGATTCACAACTAGCAAAACAAGATGCTATATACTCTGCTTCAACTGTGCTAAGAGAAACACTGGACTACTTCCTGCTAAACCATGAGATAATGGAAGATCCCAGACGATAACATCCACTTGAGGTGCTCTTCCTATCTAAGGTACTTCCAACCAAATGTACATTTGCACAACCATATAGTCTATAGTCATGATCTCCATCATAGTATAGTCTAAAGTCTATCATGCCTTTCAGGTACCTCATCACATGCTTTGCTTCTATCATGTGAACACATCTAGGTTTAACTAGATACTGACTCTGGGTGTTCACAACAAAGCATATATCTGGTCTGATATTCGTCATATACATCAATGACCCAATAATTTGTCTGTATTGAGTCACATCCACTAATTCTGATGATTCATCCGATAACAACTTCAAGTTGATATCCATGGGAGTGGCCATGGATTTACACTCCATGATATCAAATATTTTCAATATTTCCACAACATAATTTCCCTTGTTGATAAAGATTCCTTCTAGCCTTTGCCATACTTCCAGGACTAGAAAATAGTACATAAATCCAAGATCTTTCATCTCAAATTCTTTAGCGAGCTTCTTCTTGCATTCTACAATTTGTTTCTCATTTTCTCTCATAAACAAGTCATCCACATACAGTAATAGTATGAAAGGTTCATCATCCATAACCTTAAAGGAAAGGTTAGGGTCGGCTTTACTTTTGGTAAATCCCAATCTTGTAAAGAATCTATGTATCCTTCCATACCAACATCGAGGACCTTGCTTTAGTCCATACATAGCCTTCTTCAACTTACATACGTGAGTCCGTATGTATTTGACTTCAAATACTTGTGGTTGTTCAATGCATACTTCTTTTTCAATTACGCTATTCATGAAGGTTGTCTTTACATCCATCTGGTGTAAAATCTAGTTCATCATCGATGTAAGTGCCATGATGGTTATGATGGAAGTGTACCTTGCTACAGGCGCAAATGTTTCTTCATAATCAATTCCACTTGGAAGATACCACACTCTTGCCTTTGGGTTTGGGAACTATATCCCAAACATTATTCTTCATTATTGATCGTATTCTTTCTTCATTGTGTCTATCCATTCTTTCTTCTGTACAACTTCTTCATAACTGGTAGGTTTGTTGATCTACAAGATCACACATCAAAGCTACATAACTGGATAATGGATTTGATCTTTTGCTTACTCTTTTGGAGCCTTCTGGAGCTCCATACTTTTCTACTTCTTTTATGATTTATATTAACTAAGTAGGTTTTCTATTTCGTGATCTATTCATAGTGGGAGGTTCTATCATATCATTGTCCTCTGAAGTCTCATTTTCAGGGGAGGGTGTAGCTTCTTCATTTTTGGGAGGTGCATCTTCTTCATATACTTCTTCATGTTGACATTTTTTGGATCTCTTGAGAGCTTCTTCTTCATCAAATGTGACATCCCTACTAATTTCCATGTGGAGGAATCCTGGAATGTAAATTCTAAAGGCTTTGGAGACTCCACAACATCTAACAAATATTCTCTTCTTTCCGGAAGGGTCCAACTTAGTTCTCTTTTCTTTTGGAATGTGAATATATACTGGACAACCAAATATTTTGAGATGGATTAATTCAGGCTTCTTTCTTGTGAACATTTCTTCAGGAGTCTTAAATCCAATGGTACTATGAGATAATCTATTATGTACATATATAGTTGTTCTTGCTGCTTCAACCCATAGATGCATGGGAAGATCTTGATCATGTATCATTGTCTTCACTGCTTCCATAATGGTCCTATTCTTTCTTTGCACAACACCATTTTGTTTAGGATTGTAGAGAGTTGTTAGTTCCCTATTGATTCCATCTTGTTTACAAAAGGATTCAAATTCATTTGAAGTATATTCTCCATGATTTTCTGTCTTGAGAGTCTTAATTCTTCTTTCTAATTGATTCTCTATCAAGGCTTTGAATTCCTTGAATTTTCTGAATACCTCATCCTTTGTTTTCAAGAAATATATCCAAGTCTTTATTGAATAGTCATCAATAAATGTAACATAATATTCAAAACCACTCAATGATGTGGAGGGAATTGGACCACATACATCGGAATGAATTAATTCCAACATACCTTTAGTCTTTGTTTCAATCTTTGGAAATGGATTCTTGATATTCTTCCCTCTTGCACATCCTTTGCATATTCCTTCATGATCGATCTTCAAATCTAGTAAACCTGTTACTACTTTGATCACATGGGGTAGTGCTTTGTATTTGATGTGAGCAAGCCCCCTATGCCATAGTTCACTTGGGTCAGTGATCTAATGAGCAAGGGTTGTTTCCAAATGTCCCTTGAGTGTATATAATCCTCCTTCTTCTTCACCAATGACAACTGCATCTTCAATTTATTTTTCTTTGGGCCACATAAGTACTTGTCCATCTATAAATGAAACCATATATCCTTTCTTAGCTAATGCTAAGATATAAAGTAAGTTCTTTTTCAAACTTGGTACATATAATACTTCCTTCATTCTCATGGGAGTTCCAAATTCAAGCTTATATCTTTCTTCACCAATACCTTTGATAGGATATTGATAGTCATCTCCTAAAGATACTTTCTGAGGATAGTTCTTTTCTTCAAGTTTTGACAGAGTTTTATTTTGTCTTCTCATGTGCTTTGAAGAACCACTATCAATAATCCATGCATCTTCTCTAGGTATGACAGACCCAAAGAGTGCAGAGAATAGTACATACTCTTGTACATCTTCTTCTTTTGCTAGTTTTCTTTTAGGTCCTTCTTCCTCTTCTTATTCCTCTTCAGCTAGGTGTGCATGATATATTTTGCCATTCTTCTTGTATCCTTCTTTATTTAATGGATAGTTTGTGGCAAGGTGTCCTATCTTCTGACAATTGAAACATTGAAAGCTGGAATAGTCTTTCCTTTTATTGTTTCCTCTTGTCCTTTGGAACTTCTCGGGAGGCCGGGACTCTTTATTTCTTTCCTTCTTGAAGTTAGATTGAATTATTCCTCCTTTAGTATGGGTGCATAGGGGTTGATCATCTTCCTTAAGTAGAGTTTCTCTATTGGCTACTATAACCTCCTCTTGGATGCAGTATTCCCATACAATGTAAAACTTCATGTTTTCCTTTTTGGGACACAATCTGGATGAAATAATCCCATGTTCTAGTGAGACCAGTGAGAGAATTCATTACTATTTCATCTTCATCAAGGGAGTCTCCAATGGATTCTAGTTTCTCCTTGAACTGGGAGACCCTTGTGAAGTAGTCTTGAATGGATTCTCCTTTTCTCATATTGGTACTTTTCAATTGAGCTCTCAGATTCATATTTTTGTTGATGTTCCTTCCTTCATACATTCTAGATAGGGAATCATACATTTCCTCAAGAGTATATTTGGATGACACTTGAGGAATCAAGTGATATTTGATAGAATCAACAATGATCCTCATAGCCTTAATTAGGTCCTTCTTGTGCTTCTCCTTAGCTTCATCTTATTCTGGTTCTGCAAATTCTCCTTTGATGTATTTGTCAAGATCATTCTCTCTAAGAATGAGACCAATCCTATATTTCCATGCTCGGAAGTATTCTATGCCTTCTAACTTGTCCTAAAGCTTAGTGCTTAGGGCCATCTTATCTGGGAGGTCACTAAAATATGAAATTTATCAAAATGAAAAAATGACCTTACTAAGAGATGCGCTTTATTGAGGCGAATTGATTGGTACACATAGTTTCTTGAGATTCCAAATATTCACCCTTCAAATTTTCTTGCAAGATTTGAGTTTCTGCAATTTTCTGGTTCTCTAATTTTCTGCAGTTTTCTGGTTTAGGGCCAAAATAGGGTTTGAATTTCTTGAAGATATACCCACTCAAAAAATTCGATCTAGGGCTCAATAGATGTGTTCCAGGGAGGCACACATTTTTATGAAAACAGATCTTCAAAATTCCAACTTTGATAGAAACCCTAATTTCTTGCCAAAGGGAGAGGAAAGAGAGTTTCACCTTGTGAAAGTTTTTCTATTCAGGATAGTTCTGATACCATGTTAATATTTCATATGCTTAGCTAGATATAATTAGTATTCAATTAAATTTCATAATAACAACATATGTAGGATCAATGAAAGAAACACAATCACAATATAGACACATATTTATCCTGGGAAACCCTCAAGGGAAAGAAAACCCAACACAACTTATTCTATATAGATGTATCAAAAGTACAAAGATAAAACCTTAAACAGGTACTCTTCCTTCTTGCATCTCTTTCTCTCTCTCTCTCTCTCTCTCTCTCTCTTCTATGCACTATACACAAGTGTGTATGTGTGTGTTCAAATGAGGAATACACCTCCTCTATTTATACTCTTTCTTACACTTGAATTTTTCCCTAATGAAGTCGTCCCCAACAAACTTACTAGGCCGAATTCACCTAGGAATTCACAAAAAATATTATATTATATTCAGGAGGGTTCTATTGACCTAACTTACAATGAAGGTTTTACCTCATGAATCTATGATGACCAAATACAATAGTAACGTCCTAATGGAGGAATAAAACATATTCCATGGGTTACATCAGTAAAATACATTTAGAATATTGTTTGAAGTTACAATATTCAACAAGGAGAGTAGATGAGAAATAATCTCACGCGTTTAACGGAGCATGGGATGAATACATAAGTTGGTATGGAAGGGCATGCAATGAATTCAGAAGTTAGTATGGCAAGGTATGGGCATAGTTGCTTGACACAAAATTCAAATTACCTTATGGAAATGTGTTTCCATTCATCCTGATTCGAGAGTGTGGAAAAACATCAATTCAATTTCCAATGGAACGAATTCCTAAGAATGATCATAGGAGAATTGACCTATAGAGGAAGAGAAGAGTTTGAGAATGTTAAAAACACCTGGAATCCATGTGGATTGTGAAAAGAAGTGAAGGCACAAAATATTTGTCAGTTTAGAAGATTGGACCTTCTATACCAACCCTAAGGAGATATGGAGGGTAGGGGTGCTTGAGGGACTGTGTAGCAGAGAATAAGACCTTCCTTGAGCTGGGTGTGGTAGGGATGTGGGTGCCAAGGATAGATGAAGCCGATGGAGAAACATGTAGCTTTGTGTTTGAGATAACTATTTTACCTGTCATTATCCTTATTTATTTGTGCCATTGATAAACCCAACTATGTGTTGGCTTATCTTGGGTGTGTGTGCTTATAACTATGAGTGAGTTTGTGTAGTTCTCCTTAGTGGATATGGGTGCCAAGGATAGATGAAGCTGGTGGAGAAGCATGTAGCTCTGTGGTTGAGCTAACTATTTTAGCTGTCATTATCCTTATTTCTTTGTGGCATTGATAAACCCAACTATGTGTTGGCTTATATTGGGTGTGTGTGCTTATAACTATGAGTGAGTTTGTGTAGTTCTCCTTAGTCGATAACATAGACCTGCTCAAGGATGGTCTCTCAGCTGAAATAATATAGGCTGGACAGAGACTGATGGTTGGGTGGAACGTTGGCCTCACATAGCCAGTTGCATGGATGTTTTTGGAAAAAATGATAAGTGTTTTGTTGTTGATGAATGCCCATAATTTATATGTGATGGATGATTTTTTAATCATGTTGAATTGAATGAATTGGAAGTTTGAATTATGCAATAGAATTCCTGTTCATAGTATGGAAATAATGAGTTTATTTTGTGCCTGATTTTAATGGTGTTATTCTCATGATGAGTAGGCTATTTTATGCATGAATTGCACTTGTAGTTCATTTGTATTCCCACTTTGAATGTCTTATTTGTACCTGCATAATTCCTAGGGACATTGGAAGCTTGGATATGTGTTTTTTAAGCTAAGTGTCCATGTGTGTTTGAATTGGAAATGTATTTAATGTATGCAGGTGTTCAATTATGCTTGTGTTGCATAGATTGTGTACATGGAGCAATTATATCCTTGTTGTGTGTGTTGAATGGAATCTACACATGTTCTTTAAGTTTCGTGAAGATGTAAAAAGGATATCGAGAGTTGATATTCATGCCTTAGTCATGTTATTGAAACAACTAAGTGATAAACATTGAATTGCAGTAATATTGTTGCATCTCCATGGATGAAGGTGTTGAAGCTGGGATGATTCCTCTAACTGTTCATGGTAGAATAAGTTAAAGGATGGAAGGGATGTATCGATGAAGAGTTATGTCAAATATCAAGATAGATACCAATTGTTGAACCATCAATGATCCAAAGTTGAAGTGAAGACGTCGGGACCGATAGGTTATTCATGGAAGAATCATTGTGTTGGTGTCGACGCCGAAGTGCCAATATTGGGATCAAAATATGGTTCATGGAAGGTTGTTGTTCAACAATGCCAACTTTTGAGTTCCAATGTATGGATGTAGGGGCATCCCTGGAGAACGTGTTTCACCAAGGATCATTTATTTGATGCTGAGTTTCGACTCCCGATGTCAGAAATGTTGGGAAGATGGAAATGCTGACATCGGAGTGGAGTCATCTGAATTGTTTTGTTTGAAGCCATAATGAAATGATGGCTTCCAACACACAATGTCAGGAACATTGGTGTTGACAAGTCGTGGTTGTTCGTTTGGAATTTTTTTTGTGGTTTTGACTTCCAGCTCCCGATGTTGAGAACATCAGAGTTGGGAAGTTGGGATCGTTCATTTGGAAGACCTGTTGTGTGTTCCAACTTTAGAATTTCAATATCAGAAATATTTGAGACAACAAGTCAAGTTTATTTTACCAGGAACCTATTTTGTGCTTTCGACTCACAATGTACGGAGTATATTAGTTGAAATTGGAAAGTCAAGGGTTGTTGTTGAGAACTTGTTTTGTGGTTTTGACTTTCGACTCCCAATATCTGAACATCAAAGTTGAAAAGTTAAGGAAGTTTTGTGAAGCACTTGTTTTTTGGTTTTGACTTCCGACTCTCGATATCAGAACATTAGAGTTGTCAATTCGGGGAGGTTTTGTGAAGGATTTGTTTTGTGGTTTTGAATTTTGACACCCAATATCAGAACATCAGAGTTGTAAAGTCAGGAAGTTTTTTGAAGGACTTGTTTTGTGGTTCTTACTTCCAAATGTCGACTTACAGAAGGTAGTAGTCAGAGTTTGCAGGTCAAAGGTTATTTGTTGAGACCCATTAGGTGGTCCCAAATTCCAACTCCCTATGTATAGAGTATGGTAATCAAATTCAGGAAAACAGGGGAGTTTCAATAAGAACCATTTGTTTATTTTTATTTTCGATTCCCGATTTCGGATGTGGGTACAACCGAGAAGGCTTAGAAAATTCAAAATGGTGGAGTATGGAAGTTGGAAAGGTGAAAATGTTGGCAAGATGGAATTTAACCATTGGTATCATTAATTGGGCAAAGTTAATGACCAAATAACCAATTTCAATGATTAATTGGGAACCCTAGGTTATGTATGTCTACCTTTCCGCATTCTTTTATATCAGTTAGGAAATTTGGAAGGACGAATTTGGTTCATGTTCCCTTTTGAAGGCCAGATTTGAGGAATGTGGACATGATAGAGATGTACTCAAAGTAACAAAATTTGATAGAATGGTGTTCAAATGTTTCCTATCATCCTAAATGGCCAATGAGGTGACCAGGTACATTACAAATGGTATCAGGGTGAAGGTTTCAACACTAGGACTATTTGGGCTAGAATCCACACTTGTAGGTATAGAATTAGAGATTGTTTTGGAGAAATTGAGTTCTATTAAATAACAAACGTGGGTAGGAGGTTTGATGTGGAGGTTTTTCTTGGGAAATATGTTTGATATGGATCGCTTGCATTGTCTCTACGTGCAAGTGATCACATGTGGAAGAGAATGAAGGGAGGTGAGGTTTGGCAATTAGAAGACGAAGAGATGTTCCCGTACCTTCATTAGTTCTTGAAGTTCAACTACTGCTTCTATATAGTGTGAAGTGGAAGCAAGTATGGTTGGATTCTTAGTGATAGGAAACTCCACAAACGAGTAGGAATAAGACACTCCAATATGTGGAATATCATGTACTTTATGTGAATGGAAGAGTGGTCATCCAAAGGATTCTAATCAGGGAACGAGGCATTTCCATGTGCAAACTAATTGTGTGGTTCATAAATGTGACAAATATTGCCAGGAAAAAAGGAAAGCAAGTCTCATTTCTTAACGAGGCAGATGGAAATGTAATGGAATTTGAAAAGACTCTAGGTGGATTTGGAATGGAATGCATCGTAGTGTTGGTAAGCCCTAGAAAAATTAAGAAAGGTGTGGTGGACTTGTCCACAGTTGATCAAAGCAATTGTAGCAATAAGGAAAGGTGAAAAAAGTTCCATGGGAAGCTGTTGTAATTACCAAAATGAGGTACACAAAGTTGTTAAGGTGATTGCAACATCAATTGGGTGAAAATATCCCTAGATAAATGTTGATAAAAGGGGAAACTTCTCACCTTAAACTATTTTTATTTATAGCATAAGAATTTTATGCTTGGAAAGTAGTAGGCATGAATCACATATGTAACGTCCCTAATAACCTTAGTGGACTTCTGAGGTGATGGGAGAATTCTTGCATCGACCAAACTGAATTTTTATTTCCTATGATACCATCTGATACACTTCATTCATCCAACCTGGGTCAATGGAACAACGTTCCATGAGATCGATCTCCCAATTTTCACCCAACCAACTCAACTCCGGCTTCCAAATTCCTTAATCACATTCCCAAGGTGGATTAATGATTTAATATCACTTAATAAAATCCTTAATAAAATTTATAATTGATCCCAACTACTTAACCAACTTTCCTAACCGTTTCAGGATGATCTAAATTTTCCCTTATGACTCCAATATTTTTTATGTCGATACAGTTGGGGGTCGAAAATCATCCCTTAAAACTGGTCCTGTAGTATTTCTATTCCTATTTCTACATCCTGCATTCCATACAGTTGAGAGTCAAAATTCAAAACAAAAAACAAATCTCTCCGGTAAAACCTCCCCAACTTGCCAACTCCGATGCTTTGGACATTGACAGCTGGGACTTAGAATGCATAACAGTTTCCCAACATGGACCTCCAACCAACTGAATCAAACATTTATGACATCGATACATTCGAGGGTTGGAAGTTGGCTCTACAACCCAAATTTGATTGAATTGCTTTCACATTCTGCATTCTGCATTTCATATAGTTGTGAATCAGAAGTCGACACGAGCCACTGAAAACATAACAATTTCTTTCAACTTTCGCATCCTGACATTGACACATAACCTTTCCAACGTTGGGAGTCAGAAGTTGGCATGTCAACATGTTTATTGACGGATATGATTGAGTCTGACATGGCGTTCAATCGTCAATATTTATCCAACCTTCCTAGGACAATACTTAGTAATTTTTTCCACCTTTTCCCATGACTTTTCTCTGTGATTTATCCATTGAAACTCTTTGAATTTCTTGTGATTGGAAGAATGATTCTTTGTTTTAAAAAAACATGCGACTATGCAAGATCATTCACCTTATTCATGGTTTAAATTCTTACCACCAAATCCTACCAAAACACGATTTCGACGTGCACATGACCTTCTGATCTCCTAATATGAATTCATAAAAACATAAGGGCACTTGCATAATCCATCAATCATGCACACCAATTGCTTAAAAATTGACTTTAGGAGTTTTATGCAGACCTAAGCATAAAAAGGAACAAACATCCATTCATTATGTTCCATTTTAATGCAGAGGGACATTAAATACAAATAACACAGATCCAATCCTTGAATGTATCTAAGGCTTATACATGTGCAACAAAATATAAACAACATAATGCACAAGGAATCTACAAAGAAACCCATACACATAAAATATTGCTCATGACAACAAGAATTCATTCTTTATTTTCCCCTATTCCACATTCATAGAGTTTACCCAACTCATGCATTTATCATTAGACATACACAGTCAAGTATATATTTGAGCTACAACACAATTTCATGCATAATCTGAGGTATTCATAACAGACTAGCAACAAACAAATCATGTATGTATAAGATTGTACATTCCAGGAATAAACACAATAACTCATACACATATGTGTATGTAACTCATCTCAAGCAAATAAAAAATTGATTAATGAACAGTTTAAGCTATCATTTCATATAATTCAACCATTAATAATCATTCCTTCATCACATAGTCAATTCTAGGCATTCATACACAAAGATACTTATCTTTAGAACTGTAAAATCATCCAAGCAACTACCTATGTGGGAGGAACGTTCCACCAAACCATAGGTCTCTCCTCGTCCTATATTGTTTCAACACTCAAAGACCACCCCCGAGTTGGGCTATGTTATACACTAAGGAGTCTCTTAGGCTCACTCATGGGTGATTCCATAAAGGTGGGTAACACATTTTGGCCAAATTTGGTGATGAAAACTTGATTTTTTACTCATGTGTTGGATAGAAGCCCTTGAAACGCATATATGCCATGTGAATTTTGACTTGTAGTACAAAAAATTGTAGAATATTATGTTGGCTTCCCAATGATATTTAAAAAGAAAAATTTCGATGTCATTTAATGTGTGAAATTTTGCATTTAATGAACTGTGTGACCTTAATAAATTGAAGAAGTTAATAAGTGGCTCATGTCCAACCCCAATAATTTAATCTTACATTAATAATTAATATATATATATATATATATATATATGAGCATGATCTACACAAAATGCATTATGGTCTGCATATTTTTTTGTTAATTTATTTTGCAATATACAATTATTTATTATTTTATGCCAAGTGACCACTTCTGATTTCAGCATCATTTTATACACATGTGTGTCCATCCCATCTTTTTTTCACTGTTTTCAAAAATTGAAAAAACAAAGATACCCTTTTGAAGAGGACACGTCGATATGTGTGCTATGCGTTTTTGAGAAATATTTGGATGTGTATTTTGTACCTTGCGGATTTTTCTTTGAGGTACTTCAAAGTCGTTGTCAGGTTTTCTAAGTGTAATTTTTAGAACTAATTAAAAAAAAACCCATACGAATGCCAAAAAACATGCATGATACCTCAATGGATAGAGGAATCGGTGGTGAATCTATCGATATGAACTTCGCTTAGTTGTGTGCCATGAATCGCATGGCTTACACCCCTAGAAGACACATAGAAACATTGATTTTTTGGTGAGAGGGATAATTCTCTGTTTTTTAGGCCCTCGATCGAGGTTTTAATGGAAGCTCGATCGAGGTTTTAACAGAAGCTCGATCGAGGGTTTTTTAAACCCTCGATCGAGGGTCTAACAAACCCTCGATTGAGCTATTGTTAAACACTCAAATACAAATATTTGTACATGACTACCAAGGTTTTATATGCACGCTCACCATGTTTATATTTAGTACAAAAAATTGAGGAGATAAATCCTAGCCCGCCACGTTTATATTTAGTACATTTATATGCACGCTCATCTCGTGGACACTAACTACCATAATCTGTATCTAGAAGATTATGCCCATGTAGGACATTTTATAAATGGGCTTCAAGGACCCAACTAGAGAATTTAAAAGAAAAAATAGACAAGAATAAAGACCCCTACCTCATTAGGAAAAAAACTAGTAATAAGCATAAGTGTTCATTAAGTAATTGTTTTCACACATTTTGAATAAAAAGTAAAAAGAAAAATTACATAAGAATAAAGGGGAAATCGGAATTTCAACATCATTTGATTCCTATCAGCAATATATCCAATGTGTATACAATTGCTTGAACCTAATGTTTTCAGAATTAGAGTTACAGAAATGTAGTGAAATGTTTTAAATACTAAAAATACTTTGCTCCTTTGTATATAATTTTTAATTTTAAAAAACTACAATTATGTGATATGACTTTGAAAACACTAATTTTTATCTTAATTTTCATGTTCTATTCCGCCCTAGGATTTGGACTTTAAATATATGGCTGGAGGATCTATATCGTAGGTAGATCGTAGTCCTGAGAATCCAGGTCGAGTGGACACTCGACCTAGATTCTCAGGACTAAGATCTACCTACGATATAGATCCTCGGGTCAGATATTTAAAGCTGAGATCCCAGTGTGGAATAGAACAAGACGATTAAGATAAAAAGTAGTGTTAAATTAAGAGTCATATCACATAATTGTAGTTTTTTAAAATTAAAAATTATATATAAAGGAGCAAAGTGTTTTTAGTACCTTCAGAGAGATGAAAATGTAAGCATGAAAAAAAATGTGACTTCATTTCCTTGGGTTATATCAATGTCCATTTTTTACTCTTCAAAATTGTTATTGTGCCACACATTTGTAGTTAATCTTGCTAGTAAATTATTGAATCACATTATAATTTACATCAATAAAACATGACTAATTGTTTTGGTGTTTCATAATGGTAAGAGTGGACAAAAATAAATAAAAGAAAAGGTGTCATGGTGATTGTGGGAGCTGAAAAAAAAAGTATGGAAACTAAACATGATACTACATCTTATTTCGACAAGAATTGAAAATGTTCAATGACATGAATTCAAAATACAAGGTGTCCAAGCAGATTTTGGAAGACTTCATTAAATGAAACTTTACATGATGCATATGGAAATACACGTGTTTTTAAATACCTCTATTTAATTTTTATGTCTGATTAGAGAAAATCTTGATCGAGCTAGCATCTTAATCAAGCTTTTCAAAACATTAACTAAACTTGATCAACACCCAAAAATTTCTTTCATCAAAGTTTTAAAAATCTTGTATTGTTCATGGGAACAAGGTCTTCAAATTCAATTAAAATCAAACATAGAATTATATCATAATAAAATTTAATAAAACAAAATTTCGACTAGAAGAATGGTACTTGTGGGTAATAGTGCATACCTTGAAGGAAAAACAAGTAAAATCATTACTATTGCCACTTCCTCTATATTTTATGTGTAGATATTAGTCATGGAGTAATTGGAGTCATAGCTTTGATTGATTGGAGGCATAATCACATCTATGACTCAATTACTCTGCGACCCATATCTATGAATGAATATAAATGACCCTTTTCTATCCAACAAACAAAGTGAATTAAATGATGGGTTTGTTGCCTATTTATAGACAGTTAGAAATGCTTGATCGAGGTCTTATTTAACCCTCAATTGAGCCTGTTTTTAACCCTCGATTGAGGGTTTATCAAACTCTTGATCGAGGGTTTAAGATGACCTCGATCGAGCATGTTATAAACCCTCGATTGAGGTGGAAAGACCTCGATTGCGGGCTTAATAAAATCTCGATTGAGGTATGTTTTTTTGTTTTGCCAAAATTTCCTTGCCAAAAATTGTAACCCACCTCCATGGATGAACCCTCATGAAACTGCACACCAGCCCTCAGCTAAACCAAGTCTTAGTCAGTTTTATCCAACCAACAAATGGGTAATCAGAAATCTATTAAACTAGAATGCTCAGCCATGAACTATGGCATCTCAATGGCTTTAACCAAACTTGAAAACTTCTTGTCCTCCATTCACAATTGAGTAAGGTTCCCTTCTTTTCCTCCTATTTCCTTAGGTGTTTCCTTCCCTCAATTACTGTCCTGGACAGGTGTAAAAGGTCTAGACTGCTGAACTAGTAGAAATATTTCCTCCACGTCCTTCCAATTCACATGAAATCATAATGTCTTGCACACACATGGTTAGAATGTTGTTAGCACATGAGTCTTCATATTTCTCCTACACGCATCGCTTGAATGGAATTGAATGCCTTGTGAATGAATGAGGAGGACCTTTTCTCATGCGATTTCTTCTTTTTGAAGATGGAACAAACTTGAAATGGATAGATGGTCATGTTTGATAGTTCCCTCATGGCATGGACTGGTCAAGTTGGTCAGGGTACATGTACCTATGGATGGCTTTCCTTCTATGTCAAACAAGGTGGGTATAATTAGTTCTTCTGATTTCTACACTTGGCCATTCCTCATTAAACACAGGGATTAATTTTTCATCCACCCCATTAGAGTATATTTAATGAAGGGTATAAAATATCTTATGGGGTTTTTGGAAATTGAACCCAAGTGATAGAACAATTGCACTCACAAAATTGCTAATCAAACATGCAAAATTAACATCAAAGGAGACTGAAATTGGAGCATAACACTAATCTGTATTGAATAAGTAGACAATATCCAACGTTGTGAAGTAATAGGCTTCCGCAATATATAATTACATGAGATATTTGAATGCATAAGGATGCCATTTGAAATAGTCAAAAAGTAGGATTACTAAATCTAGTCAAATCCCCATAGGTTCATAAAGCAGTTTTCAAATCCACTAAGATGCTCACAAATTGGAAAAGTCAAGTAGGTAAGCTAATAAGGGATGGAAAGACAACTAATACATTCTTTTATTAGGAGAAAATGATGGAGGATGATGTGGGACAAAAACAAGTCAACTACACCTAGTCTAGTTTTTCCTTTTGCCTTAATTCTCAATAAAACATGCAGCTTTACAAAAAAAGCAGATATGTGCTTTGGAGGATCTAGAATAAAGTAGACATGATAAATATGCTTTCCAGGAGGTTTCCCAAGTGGTCCATGACTCAGTTTTAGCAAGTGTTTAATTCTATGACATGTAGAAGGCAACTAGCATAGAGTGGAATCTAGGAGACTAGGTAATAAGACAAAAATGATTTAATTAATGTCTAAGGTAGGTAAATATGGGTTGATTATTATAAAACCCCCCATTAATCCTGAATTTATGAGTAAATATCAGAAAAATATAGGTCCTAGCAACAAGTCTTAGTCACCCTTTACATACTGCTTGTCCATTCAACTGAGGAAAGAGACAAACCCAGTGGAAAAATCCTCCCTTAAACATAGACAGTAAAAAAAAATTTGAAAATATTGTCATCAATCATGGTTCACAGCATGATCAACAATCCCCAGTAGTGATTTTAGATTGCTGAATCTCTTCTAAAAAAAAAATTTGGTGAAGATGTCTGCTACTTGTTCTGAAGATGCATAGAAGAGTAAGTGAATGGTGCCATCATGCACAAGCTATCTGATGTAGTGCATATGGATCTCAATGTGTTTGGTTCACTGTCTCTAAATTGGATCATTGTATATTCAAATCATGATCTAATTATCACAGTAGATAATAGTTGAAAACTCTGATTCAAAGCCACAATCTCCAAGTATTCCCTACAACCACAAACATTGAGTTGCTGCATTTACAACTCCTCTGTACTCTGCTTCTGTAGATGAGAGTGCTATGGCACTTTGCTTCTTGTTTGACCAGCTTATTGGTCCTTTTGCAAGCATGAACACATATCATGATGTTGAATTTTGATCTGTGTTGTCACCTACCCAATCACTGTCAGTAAACCTAATCAAATTAAGATCAGATTTAGCTTTGTAGAAGATCCCATGAGTTCTTGTTTATTGAACAAAGTTAAGGATCCTTTTGGCTACTCTCCAATGGATATCATGAGGCTGATCCATGTATCTTGAAGCCACACTAATTTCATAATATAGATCAGGTTGAGTGTGTGTAAGATAAATCAAACACCCAATCAACTGCCTATACAGTGTATTATTTACCATAGGAGAAGAACCTGCTTCTTCAAGCTTAACTCCTGAAAGCAAAGGAGTCTTGCTTGGCTTGCAATATTTCATGTTGGACTTGTTCAGAAAATATAAGGCATACTTGGACTGATGCACTTTTATTCCATGTTGGGATTGAACAATTTCGAGACCCAAAAATTGGCTCAACAATCCCAAATCTGTCATAGAAAATGCATGGTTCATTGCATCCTTCAAGGAGGAAATCTCTTTCTTTGAACTTCCTATAATCAGAAGGTCATCCACATACAAGAAAATAATCATCAAATAACCATGAATCAGCTTCAAATAAACATTAGGATCAGACTTGCATCGAACAAAACTCAATGACAGCATCAATCTTGGCATACGAAGCCTTGGGGGCTTGCTTGAGCCCATACAATGATTTATTTATCCTGCACACAAAATATGGATTAGAAACAAACCCTTCAGGTTGCTACATGTAAATATATTTAGTGATATCTCCATTTAATAAATCACACTTCACATCCATGTGATGTACCTCCCATTGCTTCGAAGCTGCAATGGCTAAAGCTAGCCTTATGGAGTCCATCATTGCCACTGGTGCAAAGGTTTCATTGTAGTCAATACCATGTACTTGTGAGTAGCCCTTGGCTACCAATATTTCCTTTTATTTCAAAGGTGAACCATCAGCAGCAAACTTAGTCTTGAAAACCCACTTACATTGAACTAGCTTCCTCCCTGGGGGAAGATCAATGAGTTTCCAAGTGTTGTTCTTCTGGAGCGAGATGAATTCTTATTTCATGGATGTTTTCCATATTGTATCATGTGCTGCATATTTATATGTTTGTGGATATGATTCAACCATCAGATATCACTTCTTATCAAATAAAGGATCTTTCATACAAAGGGCACTCTCAAATTGAGATCTAGTCCTCCTACTGTCACTAGGATTTCCAGCTACATGAATGGTCTTTGCTTCCCATTTTGGTATTGTAGGAATATGAGGATCTGCACTCAAATCATTATTATTAGACATATTAGGATCAGAAAACTCATTAGTCTCTCCACTTACAATCAATGGATCTGGTGGTGAAGAAGACTCTCCAACTTCAACTGCTACTAAAGGCTCTTCTTGGAACTGAACACTTCTTTCAATGAAGGATTTGTTAGTGCTCAATTTGATCAGCTTGTACCCTTTTGAGTCTTCAGAATACCCAACAAATAGCCACTCTTGGCTTTGGGGATGCAAATCCTTTCTCTTTTCAGTTGGAATTCTATCCCAAGCCTTTGAGCCAAAAATCCTGAAATGGGTCACATCTGGCTTGTGCCCACTCTAAGATTCGAAAGGAGTCATACCATCAAGATGCTTACGAGGCACCCTATTTTGGATGTAGGATGTGCAATTTATAGCCTTGGACCAAAAATTTGGTGGAAAATTCTTAGCCTCCATCATCCAGGTTTCCATCTCCTTCAGTGACCTGTTCTTTCTCTCAACAACACCATTTGTTGTGGTGTGTAAGGGATCAGATGCTGCATCTGAATACCTGCATATTTACAATACTGAATGAAATTAAAATTGACATACTCACCACCATTTTCAGATCTGAGGATCTTGAGTCTCCTCCCAAACTGGTTTTCAACTAAGGCCTTAAAGACTTTGAAGAGGTCAAAAACTTCAGACTTATGCTTTAGGAAGTAAACCCAACAATACCTAGAAAAGTCATCTATGAAGGTCAGTGCATATTTGGATTGAATCATGGACATATGAGGAAATGGACCAGTAATGTCACTGTGGATCAACTCAAGAGGTGCAGAGGTTCTCTCATGACTAGCTTTCTCAAATTTGTGCTCTGGATGCTTTCCTAGGATACAACCTTGACAGACACCTTTGGAAAACTTGATCTTTGGTAACCCTATGACCATATCTTTTTCACTCAAATCAGAAAGATACTTTTAGTTAAGATGGCCAAATATTTCATGCCAAATATTGCTTGCCTCATTAGCATGAATCAGAATAGTAGAGGGGTTTGAGTAGGGTATAAAATGGGAAAACATGTATACCTTCGAAGTGTGATCAACAACACCTTTTTCTATTACTTTACCATTCGAAATATCAGTGATTTCAACATCATCAGGGGAGAAGATGACCTTCTTAGGAGACCCTATGGGAGTCATATGATACACTGACAAGAGATTAGAGGAAAGAACTGGAACATACAACACATTATTGAACTTACCATGGTTAATATCAATCCTTCCTTTTCCCAAACTGTCAGTGAGAGAGTCATCTGACAAAACTGTTAGTGGACCTTTTGACATGTCAAGAGAGGAGAATGCCTCTTTTTTTGAAACCATATGTCTAGAAGCTCCAAAGTCTATGATGAAGCTAGGTGAGCTTGATGTGCCAACAACCAAATCAGGTACTCTCTCTCTGTCCTCTGAATTTGATCCTTCTTCCCTCTTCTTTCAGAAATCAGGAAGGGAGATGTTATTCTTCTCCAGGAGTTGGGTCAACATGTCAATTTTCTTCTTCATACAAGATCTCTCAGGATGATAGCCCTTACTGTAGTATGTGCACTTGCTCATTTCTCCTTTGTTCTTCTTCTTCTGGAAGTTCTTCTTGGAGCCTTGGGGCTCCTCTTGAGACTTGTTCTTGTCTCTCTTTTGCTCAGGTGGATTTTTAGATTTTTTCTTGCCTTTTGAATCCACCCTTGAATCTCTAGCAACCAAAGCTTGATCTTTGGAAGGTTTGATGGTGCCCATCATCACCAACTTATCTTGTTCATGTGTGAGGGATTCCATGAACTCTGCAAGATTAGGCATATTCTAGGCTCGAGTTGTCAACTTGGTGGCACAGAAGGTCGAAACAAACACTGAATAGTCAGAGCCAAGCTTTGAGAGTATGGCCAAAACTATTTGCTCTTCCTTTTTTTCAACTCCACACTGTTTTAGCTGAAAAACAAGGGCTTTAAACTTGGAAAAATAGAGTTGCAAGGATTCAAACTTTACTGGGACTCAAGAAGATCAACTCATTCTTGATTTGATGTCCTCTCATCTCATATGTCTTACCAAAAATATCTACAAGCTTCTCCCACACTTCATTAGGTGATGTCAATCCATCAAGATGGAAGAGGAGGTCTCTTGAAATGGTCAGACACAAAATACCATAGGCCTCATCCCTCCTGTTGTGCCATTTTATTTTCTCTGAAGCTGCATTGGGATTTGACTTAGTTTCCATAGTAACCCTATATAGAACTTTTTATCTCAAAAATATCTCCATCTCAACTTTCTATTCAAAGAAATTAAATGGAGTCAAGATGATCTTCTGAGATTGGTCCATAGCTCAGAAACTGTGCCCTTCAGTCAACAGAAAATACTACCAGTCAAGATGTCAAACCTGCAATAGCAATATGGAAGGAGAGAAATCAATATACAAAGGCTCTGATACCATGTGGAAATTGAACCCAAGTGATAAAACAATTACACTCACAAAATTGCTAATCAAACATGCAAAATTAACATCAAAGGAGACTAAAATTGGAGCATAACACTAATATATATTGAATAAGTGTACAATAGCCAACCTAGTGAAGTAATAGGCTGCTGCAATATACAATTACATGAGAGCTTTGAATGCATACTGATGCCATTCGAAATAGTCAAAAAGTAGGCTTACTAAATCTAGTCAAATCCCAATCCACTAAGATGATGACGAATTGGAAAAATCAAGATGGAAAGATAATAAGGGATGGAGAGACAACTAATACATGCTTTTATTAGGAGAAAAGGATTGAGGATGGTGTGGGACAAAAACAAGTCAACTACACCTAGTCTAACTTTTCTTTTTGCCTTAATTCTCAATAAAACAGGCAGCTTTATAGAAAAAGCAGATATGCACGTTGGAGGATCTAGAATAAAATAGACATGCTAAATATGGTTTCTAGGAGGTTTCCCAAGTGCTCCATGGCTCAGTTTTAGCAAGTATTGACTTCTATGACATGTAGAAGGCAACTAGCATAGAGTGGAATCCAGGAGACTAGGTAATAAGACAAAAATGATTTAATTAATGTCTAAGGTAGGTAAATATGGGTTGATTATTCTAACAGGGTTCTCATGGTGACATATGGAAACAAAGGGTTAATCCCATAACCTAGTAACACCTCTCCTAGTGGGTAACATAGCCCCTATCGTTCATGGTGTTCCCATAGCCAACCTTGGACATTTTTATTTTCATTATGAGTATTTATATGCTTTTACATATTCCATGGCTTACTAGCACATGGTTTACAACTATAATCTACTTTCCTTTATAAATGGGCCATTCGCTAGAGGACCTTGGCATTGAGCTCCATGCTAGGAATTAGACATCACATGCATACTATATATACATATCAAACCAATATCTACAACAAGGGTAAAAAATGGACCAATACAATACCCCCCTTAAAATAACAATGTCCTTGTCATTGCAATACTTAAGGATATTTACACACTATTTACATATGTCCAAATTACAAAAAAATGAGGCATTCCCTTTCCTGCATTGCATCCTTTAACTCGGATTTTTAGGATGAATCCTTTTAGCCTCTACATGTTGTGTTAATTGGTTATAACTTTCTAGTTCAACATGTGGACTATTTATTTCAATAATTACAGGTCTAGAAACTTTGTGGCTATCAATTTTCTTGTTGTTCTTTATTGGGAAGTCCCTAATCAGGTGATTCCCTCCACATCCCCAGCACTAAAGTAGCCCCGTTGGATTTCCAGACTCAATTACCTTTGATTATACTGACCTTATAGATTTATTGGTTGACTGAAATATTGAGTGATTCTTCATGGTTTTGTTTTCCTTTCCACCACTGATAGCTACCATGATACCTTTTACCTCCTTTTTCAAATGAATGGATTCCGCAAGACTTTATGATTCCTCACATTTTGTTGATTTTGTATCTTAAGAATATCCCTAATATTTTCTTGTGTCTTGGTAATTGTTTGAATAAATTATTCATCCAAATTGAATAACTTTTGGTCTATTTGTTAGAGATTTATCATTTAATCAATATGATATTAGGATCTTATCTAAGAGAATAACATGCACAGCAATTATCACAAGAGACAAGAGACACAAATAATTTTCCTCAAGGAAACCATAAAGGAGAAAACCCCACAACTTTCTCAGAGATAGAATGAGAACCAATGGTAGCAGTAATACCCAAAGATAGAAAAGATGATCTCCACGGTTGTTATCTCTCTCTCTCACTCATGTGCCCTAGTGAGTGAGTGTGTGTGTTGTGTAGAAATGAGGAGAGCCTCACTTCTATTTATATTATTTCATTCACTTTTATTTCCACTCCAACATGTCGGCCTCACTTAACAATTACTTACTAGGGCCAAATTCTCTAGGAGAGTCTAATAACCCTAGTGCCACAAAATTGTGGGGACTTTTCCCTCCGATCAACACGGAGGGTTAACCTTAACTCAATTGTGGGGACTATTTCCCTGACTTACAATGGAGGGTTAACCTCAATGACTTTACATGACTTGTTTATATTATTGAATCTCCTGATTAAAACATCGGGGCATGACATGACTCAATTACATTACAGATACTCCCCGGAATAAACATCGGGGTACAATACATAAGATATAAAAGTGAATACATTTTGAAGTTACAAATACATCAACACTCCCTCTTAAATAGGAAGGTATTATCTCAACACAAGTTATCAGCACAAGTCTTCTTCTCTGTATCATATGGATCATCATCAAGTCATATTCATCTTCAAGTCATCTTCATCACCAATTCATATTCATCATCAAGTCATCTTCATCAAGTTTGGATCATCACCGGATCATCATTGAGTCTAGATCATCACTTGATCTAGAGCATCACTATATCATCATCAAGTCTAGATCATCACTTGATCTAGAGCATTATTGGATCATCATCAAGTCTGGATCATCACTTGATCTGGATCGTCATTAGATCATCATCAAGTCTGGATCATCACTCGATCATCATCAAGTATGGATCATCACTGGGTCATCATCACTGGTGCTATCTTTCAATTCTACTCATCACAGGAAGTTCTACATAGCCAACCCTTTTTCATGCTAGTTGTAGGCCTAGCCTCCATGTAGGTCTTCATTGTCTTCAACACTTATATCTGACCATGTAATGAACCATGTCAAAAAGGCCTGCCCAGCACTTATATCTGCCCATGGGAGGAACACATCCAAGAACCATGTCAGAAAGGCATGCCCAACAATCACATATGACCATGGGAGGAACACATCCAAAACCCATGTCAGAAAGGCCCAACACTCACATTTGAACTCATCTTGTCAGAAAGGCTTAGCACTTACATCCAACCTCATCATGTTAGAAAGGATCTGCACTTACATTTGACCTCATCATTTCAGAAAGGCTCTGCACTTACATCTGACCTCATCATGTCAAAAAGGCACTACACTTACATCTGACCTCATCATGTCAGAAAGGATCTACACTTATATCTGACCTCATCATGTCAGAAAGGCGCTGCAATTACATCCGACCTCATCATGTCAGAAAGGATCTACACTTACATCTAACCTCATCATGTCAGAAAGGCGGTGCACTTACATCCGATCATCTGGGAACACATCCCTTAATCACATCATAATGGATCTACACTAATCATGTGAGAACACATCCCACAATTACATCAGAATATCTCTGTATTGATCATGTGGTAACACAACCCACAATCACATTAGAGCATATCTGCACTTATATCTGATCATGTGGGAACATATCCCTTAATCACATCAGAATGGCTCTCCACTGATCATGTGGGAACACATCCCACAATCACATCGAAATATCTCTGCACTGATCATGTGGTAACACAAACCACAATCACATCAGAGCATATCTCCACTTAACATCTTACCATGTGAAGCTCAGCCTTCCACCATGTCAGAAAGGTCAATGGGCACATCAATTCCCTTTTGGAGGGAACCTCGATCTGGAGAATACCAAGCTTCTCCCTGAAGTATTCAAACTTCAATTTGGCCATTTCTAGCATAGAATCACATCAAGTCTGATTACGTCCAAGGATAAACTATGAGATTCACCAGGACCGATTACATCTGAGGACAACATATAGGACTAATTAGGCCTGAGAAACCTACGAGCTTCACCAAAATTTATGCTCAGAAAACTTGTCTCACCAGCAATGCTAGAATTCCCTCTTTCGAGAGATATCTATCTAGATCACAAACTAGATCTTCACTGCTCCTCTGCATTATAAAAAAATTGCAAGTCAGATCAATCAAATCAAGTACCAGTTTTCAAAAGAAATATACTGCCTCCCAAATATAAAGTGGCAACATATTTTTCCTTGACTGTACTTAGCACCATACAGGACTCATTCTTGCTAAACCAAGAGATCACACCTGATCTCATACTGAAGTAGCACCTCGAAGTTCTCTTTCGATCAATGGAACTTCCTGCCCAATATCAATCCACATAATCCTCTGGGTTATTCTTCTAATTTGTATCATAATTGAGCCCATACTCAACTGTACCCTTCAGGTACCTCACTATATGCTTTGCAACCATCAAGTGAACATGTCTCAATGTGTTCATAGCAAAGCAAATATCTGTTCTTGTAATCGTCAGGTACATCAAGGAACAAATCATCTAACGATACATCGTAGCATCAACCGAATCTGATGAAGCATCACTCAATAGCTTCAGGTTGGATGCCATACATGTGTTCATGGCCTTGAAGCCCATCATCCTGAATGTTGTCAGGATCTCTACTACATACTTCCCTTGACCCAGGGAGATTCCATCTGTACTCTACCACACCTCCATGCCTAGAAAGTACTACATCATACCCAAGTCCTTCATCTCGAACTCGGAAGCAAGTCTCCTTCTTGCAACTTTAATGAGTTCCTATTTTCTGTTAGGAACAAGTCATCGACATATAACAAGAGCATCACTGGTCTTCTGCCTTCAAACTTGAAATAAATATTGGAATCTGCTTTACTCTCAGTAAAGCCTAGAGTCATCAGTAAGTTGTCCATCCTATTGCATCATGTCGAACCTCAGGATCTTCTGCAGTCACTCCCTCTGAAGCGGAGCATCATACTCCCTCTGTCTTTCATACTCTATGCATTGAAACATTCTATCTAGAAGTGACATGTAGGATCCTCTACTACTAATATTCTATGTATCCATCTAGGGTCACTAGATACCAAGATCCTCTATCTTTCCAAAAGTTCTTCTTGCACCCATCTATGAGCTTGTCATCCTCTATAGGATTTCTTCTTCAACCTTGTAGAAAAGGTTAATAGCTTCATCACTCTAGGTGATATTTAAGCTCCTCATGTATGTGTTATCCCATGGGTGTCTTCTGAGCTTGTACAAGGCCTTCTCTAATTTTCACATATGATTCTTTCTCTCATGTGTTTTAACTTCTAGTGGTTGCAAATGTCTCTTCGTAGTCTATGCCTTCTTTCCATGAGAAGCCTTGTGCTATGAATATTTCCTTGTATCACACGATGTTGCCATATATGGCATGCTAGATCTTGTAGATACATATGGAAGACATTATGAACTTCCCTTAAGGTCTTGATACTGCATCCTAGACATCATTCTTCTTGAACTGGTACTCTCTTTCCTTTTCTTCTTGGCTACTTCTTCATAACTAAAAGGCTTTGCATCAATGATGTCGCTCAACAGTGTCGCATAACTGCATCGTGTCTGAGATCTCTTCTTTCTTTGAAAGTATCATCATATTATTCTTCATCTTGGATTATTTCTCGAACTGTCGTCACTTGTTCTTCGGAACAAGTCTCATCCTTCTTTGCTTGTAGGCGATTGTACGCGATTTTTCCTACAAGTCAAATGCACCAGTTGTATGATTAGAAACATTTCATAATGCATATTCATAATGGTAAATTCTTATGCATAAAAAAAAATCATGCAACTATTTTAGCCAATACAACATTCATCCATATCTCATGGAAAATTTCTAGATGCCATCCATCTTTACCAAGACATGATTGAGATTTTGCACTAATCCAATATGTCGACAAAGAGGTTTCATTCTAGATAAGTAGTAATGAAGAGTTGTATGGAACCAAGAGCTACTTACCTATCACATGCATATTAGTAGTATAATGTCATTAATGCAAACATTCTATCATGCATAATACATCAACTGAATATAAACAAATGCATAACAAAACAATATCATGAAATGACAATTGAATACTTATCTTTATTTGTTTCGTGGGTAGACTCCTTCTTTCATCTTCATCATCTTCTTCATTCATAACAACATCATTTCTTCTCCAAATTCTTAAGATGGATAAGATGTTCTTAAAGAATTGAGTTCTTTATATTCCTCATTTCTTGAGGGATCTTCTTTGAATCACGATAGTTAGATCTTCAGTTGTTCCCATATTCTCTTCTCTTATTATGAGTAGAGCTTCTTCTTCTGTTCACTCTTCCCAGAGTCTGTTGAAGGTAATCACTTCCTTCTGGTGTACATTCCTCGAATGAATGAATCCCATGATCCTGGGAGGCCATTCAAGGAGGTTATCACAACTTCTACATTCTCCACTTCTTCTTCTACTGCTTCAATTTTTTCTTTGATTTGAGAGACCCTTGTAAAGTATGATTGTATGGTCTCTGCATTATGAATCTTCACATTCTTTAACTGTTTTCTCAAAGTAGTCTTTTGATTTATGTTCTTTCCTTCAAATAGCTTGATCAAGGAATAAAATATCTCTTTCAATGTCTTTAGGGAAGACACTTATGGTATAAGGTTTTCCGTGATTGAATCAAGAATGATCTTCTTGGCCTTAATCAAGTTCTTCTTGTGTAAGGCTTTTAGCCTCATCTCCCTTTGGAACTGGAACCTTTCCACTTATGTAGTTGTCCAATTTCATTTTCTTCAAGAACCCGTGAGATCCAATACTTTTGTTAGCACTGTAATTGAACCAAAGGTTGTGGAATTCTCACTCCTAGGTAACAACAGAAACACTTGCGAAGAGAGAACTGGCCTTCTGCTCTTCCAAGAGGGATCTCTCACCAAATATTAACAATGCCAAATATGTACAAGTGAAAATAGAAATTGTTTGTAAAGTTGGTTGAAACAAGACATAGAACCATTAGGCGATGGGGCCAAGAAGTGTAACAGGAATGAATAGAACGTATGCAGGCGATTTCAACACAAAGGCAAGATAGCCATTCAATCACTGTCAAATTATAATTGTCTAGTAGAAAAGAAGAACATGAACAGACCATCAACACAGAGCATTGGAAAATGAATTCTGTATTAACTTTAGAAGAAAGCTTTAGTGGATATATAAAACAACAAATGGAGCATACTTCCATGTATGAATTCCAAACTGTTATACACTTATTTTAGACATGAAATAAAACATAATGGGAGAGTTAAACTGGAAAAAAATTCACATGAGAAAGGAAGCAATAGACTGTAATCCAAACAACACATGAATCCCTGTGTAAAATGCTGACCTCAACTCTGCAACTTTATTAAAATACTCTTGAAAGCATACACTGCAAAATTACATCAGTTCCAACCCTTTCTCCTTCTTCAGGAGGTACATTTATAGCATTTTGGACTTCCTAAACCGACATTCGAGAATCAAATTTTTTTACAACTGAATAATATCTTCTAACAAACTCTAATGTGGCGTATCTGCCATGATTTACATAAAACTGAAAAATAATGTGGATCAGTGAAAAATACACTTAAACAGTCCCTCCTGCTTATCCCAGTTGTGCAAAAAATGAAAGAGGTTTTTGTAACTGGCCCGGTTCCTAAAAAAACAAATGTCTTATTTTCCTCTGATTCAGCTCTAGCTACTCAATTTCTGATTTTGAAATTGATGACTCAGATAGTAAACCCGTAAATTTCTAGAAAAATACCTGTAAAGATATTTTAAATTATCCCAACCTATATTACTTGTGTAAAAAATGAAGGAGGTTTTTGAAGGTATTCCTAGAATGAAGAAAAAGCTTTCTCAATTTCTTGAAATTCAACTTCATTTGACTGAAACAATTCTTTGAATGTTATGTTTGAAATAGTCCTTTGGAAAACCTAAAACATAGCCCGTAAACATCACTTTGTTTCTCCTAACCTGTAGGACCTGTGTAAAAATTGAAGGAGGTTATTGAACATGATCCTATTCTTAAGAGAAACCTCATTCAATTTTGGAAAATTCTTTTTTGGTTTTCTGAAAACAATTGATTGAAATAACTGACTAAAACAGTCCTTTAAAAATATGGAAATTTTCACTCTGAAGATGACTTTGATTATATCAATACACAACCCCTAGGTAAAAAATAAGAGATTTTATTTTAGATAGGTGTGTTATGAAGAAAAACCTCTCTCAGTTTCTGAAAAATCATCTTGGTTTAGCAGGAACAATTTGATTTAAAATAATGACCAAAATAATCATTTTCGTAAAAAAACAACCATGCTCTGCTGCTTTAATTTTGAATTGAGTTCATTTGATCCACAATTAGTAAAATGTTCGTGAGAATTTTTTTTCCAACCTCTCTTCACATTCACCTAGCGGCATTAATTTAAGTGGTTGATCAGTTTGACTAGATAATGGATGTTTACCATGTGTGTGAACTTGCATGTGGCATAAAAATTTCGCTAATCTCAAAACCTAATTTCTCCTTGCTAGTTGACAATGTGAAATTTGTTTTATCTGTGGATTTTCCTCACCTGCCAATCTGACTATCAAAACCTATCTACTATTTAACATCATTTCACTGATTGAAAAATTTAATTGCTCTGTGCAAATTCACATCACGAAATTGACCTGAGCCGCAGATCTTTTCCACCTACTGGTTTGACCGTCCATCCCATCAATTATTTAACATCATTCCACAAATCTGAAATTTTAATTACCTCGTGCTTGTTCTTGCAACAAAATAAATGTGTGTCGTTGGATGATTTGGTTGTTTATCTGTTCCATTTATTTTCCTTCGATTTTGCAGGACAATATCTCTCCATATATAAATCATCTCAGGGATAAAATGGCAGGTTCCTCTCAGTCATTACGTGCTCCACCTGCCGACGACCAAGCATGTCCAATTTCTTCAGCTTTGATTCAACATTGAATGACGAATTCCAGTATTAAAATTCTAATGACTGAAAGGAAAAATAAAACATAGTAAATTGTTCTGGTAAATAGTATTCTCCTTACAATGAAAACTTTGAGCTGAACATTTCAGTTCTACAGATTCAAATCACAAATAGAATTATCAGCCTTCCATTTCTGTAGCCCAAATCCTTTGATCACATTCAAGATCATTTTCTGCAAGAGTTTTTGATATACAGTTTCTTCTTTTTCCAATGAACAAATCCAATATGAAATGTGAACTAAGGACTTTCGTGAAAGATTTTACAGCCATGCATACTTTTCCTTACCACCGCACTCTCATCTTCAACATTAAATTAGACTCCATTGATATATCAAACTTACCTTTGCATTTTCATACTTTTGGATAGTGTTTTCACACTTTTGCTATGCGGAAATATCCCACATGCCAAAAGAGGTTGGTGTTTTCAGACTTTATATACACTACTCATTCCATTGTATGTCAAGGAACAACATGGATACCACTTCTTGGGAGCTATCTCTTGATATTGTAACAAGATTGGTTTGGTTAATATATTTTTATATGAAATAAGTTTGGAACAAAGTGAGGCCATTTGCAAAAATAAACCCTTGCCTCTTCAATAAAAGATGGGATTTACACAAATACCTTTTTATAAATATTTTTGTTTAATATTTTTATAAAAACAAATTTTGTTTTTTATAAAAATATAAACTCTTTTTTTATAACTTAAACCTTTAAGCCACCTTTATAAAACTTTGATTTATATATAATTCTCTTCCATTTACCCAAAATTATTCAACCCCTTTCTTCTTGCATATATGGGAGATTTTGATAAATTGTTTTAATGAGGAAAGTTTGAAAACCATTTGATCATCAAGAGAAACTTAGAATTTTTAGGCAATGAGGCTTACTGCGGCAAAAATAAAATAGTGCTAATAGATGGCTCCATTAGGGATGCTATCCTCCCTGTGAGGTAGCAAAGAACCCCATAGACCAGGTGCCGAATCCATTGGGCCGCTCCCAAATTTTTCTGGAATCCTCTACCTGTTCTGAACTAAACCATCAACTGAAACCATTCTACAAAAAAATCCAACTCTTTCAACCTGTAACCTGTCACCTGTCCATACCTTGAAAACTGAAGACAACTATAACTGCAGACCTGAACTTTAAAACTGAACTGCACTAAAAAATGCTGAAAGAAATGCTTGCCATGTCGAGCTTATTCATACCTAGCTCTCCTACTTAACCGAGCAAAAATTCCCAATCAAGCAAAATCTGACTTCCAATGAAGTCACTCAAGCAAATGATCCCATAAACCAACTTTTTCTTCATGCTTGATAAAAAAATGAACTTAAATACCTAATGGCACAAAGTTATAATAAAGAAATTGAGCTTTACAGTAGAGATATAACTAACCATTACCATTTCCAAGATTCTCCATGTACTCAGCCACTAGACCATAAAAGGCATGACAACTTTCAAATTTTTTTGTCATTATCTTACCATGAGAGAGCTGTCCCAACTGTAAATTCCCTTGCATGCTGTCAAACTAATCTTCCAAAAGAACCATGTAAAGAAAACTCGTGATAATTTCCAAGCGAGACATCCACAACTTCATCTAAAATTTCTGATGTTAAAACTTCATATTCTTTATATGCTTCAATAGAAACATCATTCATCTCCTCAATAGGATCGAGAAAATAGATTTCTTTTGGACAAAAAATATCTGAATTTGAAAAACAAAAAGAAACATCCATCTGAAACCCCATATTCTTCTTCGTTATTCAATTCTTCATCGCATACAGTTGGTTTTTCTAAAGGCTGGGATTGATTGCATAACTACCCTTCTCGCTCATCATCCATTCCAAGGAAATTTATACATTCATCTACAGTATTAAATTTATGTTTTTGATCGAAAACTTTAAGTCTCTTTTTTAACTACTCAAATGAAGGAAAACACAATGGCAAACAATCATTTTCAACATGTTTAGTTTCCACTCTGTTTTCACACTTTTGATCTTAGATTGAAATTAAATTTTCTTCACTAATAGAAACTGTGACAAGATGATTGCATTTTTCAGAAAACAAATTAGTACACCCATCTCCTTTTCAAATCACTAGGCTGATCATCTTCTACAAGCAAAGAGGGATTTATATATTCATGTAAATCTTTAGGTGAAATTTATATTTGATCCACATGTAGAGGTCTACCTTCAACCACTATTTCAAAATCTGATTTCTCTTTACTTGCATTTTCAGAAAATGAACATGTGGAGGGACTACAAGACTAATATTTTCAAGAAATATCATCTTCTGTGTAATCAATCACACAAGCATTGTAACTTTTAAGAGATTGCTGTTGCGAAAATGAATTTTCTGCTTGGGAAGGGGAGGCCTCTTCTTGTAACAAAGATTCAGAAGTTGAATAATATGAGGAAGGATTTGATTGACAGCCCCAACCTCTCTCTTTGTCACACACAGAATGGCAAGCATGCTGCAAATCATCATCAGTTTCAGGAAGAGAGATATAACTGGTTGAAACAAAGCTTTGGTCTATGTCAACTTCAGTCATGGAAGACAGTACTGACTGCCGGGAGTTTTCTTGAATATCATGGCAATTGGATTGTATTTCTTTTTGAGATGAATATTCATGTAATATCTCTAAAACCTCTTCATCCAAATACTGACCATCACCACACTCATATTTCACATTTTCAATGAACTATCTATTGTGTGTGCAACAATATCGAAGTAACAACAAAGAAGGATAATGCATTTTGAAATGTTCATGAAATATTGTATGAAAGTCTTTAAGGGAGGATAAAATCCCTGCTGGAAATCCCTCATACCAGGACCGTGCATATCCTTCCAAACTAAACATGAATAGTTTCATTAAAGAATCTTCATGCCATCCCACTACCAGCTTTTGTATATGCTTATGAAATCTAAATAAATGGATGGTAGCATCACCACCCTTTTCATCATTGAATCTTGGAAGATATGTTTTCCAATTTACCAGAGGTATTTTATTAGGATAACCAAGAATGGAATCAAGATTGATAGGAGCATACCTTACAGCTCGAGAAGTCATATTTATGGTGGAGAAACTGAATCAGCTCCTCAAACTTTGTAACCCTATTTGATAGTGGAGCTGCAATAGAACATTATGAAGAATGGATCCTTCATAGATGGAGTTACTAGGTGAAAAGAGCCATGAATTTATTGATGTCTGTTCATTGTTCACCACCAATAGTCATATCTAAACCTTTCGTTCAAATCCAAGGAAGATTTGAGACCTCTCCCCGTATCTATTTTTCTGACCACCGGTCTCCGCAGTGGAGTCACCTTCCAGAACCTTTCAGTGGAGTCACCAGCGCAAATGATACAACCTTTTTTAGATGTAAGAATCTCTCTTTTCCCACAGAAACCATTTATCCTTTGAATCTTTGTCGTTATTCCTAGGGATGATCTTCAATCTCGTCCTCGGCAACGATGCCATTTTGTTAGCACTCGAATTGAACTAAAGGTTGAGGAAGGCTCGCTCCCAGGTAATAGCAGAACCACTTTCAAAGAGAGAACTGGCCTTCTGCTCTTCCGAGAGGGATCTCTCACTAAATATTAACAATGCTAGATATTTACAAGTGAAAATAAAAATTGTTTGTAAAGTTGGTTGAAACAAGACATGGAACCATTGGGCGATGGAGTCAAGAATTGTAATAGGAATGAACAGAACTTATGCAGGAGATTTCAACATAGAGGCAAGATAGCCATTCAATCATAGTCAAATTATAATTGTCTGGTGGAAAATAAGAACATGAAGAGACCATCAACACAGAGCATTGGACAATGAATTATGTATTAAGTTTAGAAGAAAACTTTAGTGGATATCTGAAACAATAGACGGAGCATAGCATGTATGAATTCCAAACTGTTATACACTTATTTCAGACATGAAAGAAAACATAATGGGAGAGTTAAACTGGAAAAATATTCACATGAGAAAGGAAGCAACAGACTGTCATACAAACAACACATGAATACATGTGTAAGACGCTGACCTCTACTCTGCAACTTTATTAAAATACTCTTGAAAGCATAGACTGCAAAATAACATTGGTTCCACCCCTTTCTACTTATTCAGGAGGTACATTTATATCATTTTGGACTTTCTAAAATGACATTCAGGAATCAAAATTTGTTACAACTGAAGAACATCTTCTAACAAACTCTAGTGTGGCATATCTGCTACGATTTGCGGACCGTTGAAAAATAGGCTTAAATAGTCCCTCCTACATATCCTAGCTGGTGATAGCTATGAAAAAAATGAAATAGGTTTTTGTAATTGGTCTAGTTCCTAACAAAATCCATGTCTTATTTTCCTTTGATTCAGCTCTAGGTCCCCAATATCTGATTTTGAATTTTATGACTTAGATAGTAAACCTGTAAATTTCTGGAAAAATACCCTGTAAATATATTTTAAATTCTCCCAACCTGTGATACCTGTTTAAAAACTGAAGGAGGTTTTTGAATGTATGCCTTGGATGAAGAAAAAATTCTCTTAGTTTCCTGAAATTCAACTCCATTTGGGTGAAATAATTCTTTGAATGTGATGTCTGAAACAGTCCTTTGGAAAACCTAAAACATAGCCTGTAAAAATCACTTTGTTTCTCATAACCCATAGGACTTGTGTAAAAACTAAAGAAGGTTAATGAACATGATCCCATTCTTAAGAGAAAAATCATTCAATTTTGGAAACCTTTTTTTGGTTTTTTGGAAACAATTGATTGAAATAACTGACTAATTTAAAAATCTGGAAAATTGCTCTCTGATATGACTTCGATTCTCTCAATCCACAACACTTGGTTAAAAAATGAGAGAGGTTATTGTAGATAAGTGTGTTATAAAGAAAAAAAAGTTCTCTGTTTCTGAAAAATCATCTTGGTTCAGTGGGAACAACTGATTTAAAATAATGACCAAAACATCCTCTTTCATAAAAAAACAACCATGCTCTGCTGCTTTAATTCTGAATTGAGCTCATTTGATCAACAATTAGTACAATGTTTGTGAGCATTGTTTTTCCAACCTCTCTTCATATTCACCCAGTGGTAATAATTTAAGCGGTTGGTTAGTTTGACTAGATAATGGATGTTTACCACGTGTGTGAACTTGCATGTGGCATAAAATTTTTGCTAATCTCAAAACGTAATTTCTCCTTGCTAGTTGACAATGCGAAATTTGTTTTATCCATGGAATTTTCCTCACCTGCCAATCTGACCGTCAAAACCTATCTACCATATAACATCATTTCACTGATTGAAAATTTTAATTGCTCCGTGCAACTTCACATCGCGAAATTGACCTGAGATGCAGATCTCTTCCACCTATTGGTTTGACCGTCCATCCCATCCATCATTTAACATCATTTTGCAAATATGAAATTTTAATTACCTCGTGCTTGTTCCTGCAGTAAAATAAATGTGTGTCGTTGGATGATTTGGGTGTTTATCTGTTCCGTTGATTTTCCTTCGATTTTGCAGGAAAATATCTCTCCATATATGAATCATCTCAGGGAATAAAATGACAGGTTCCTCTCATTCATTACGTGCTCCACCTACCAGCGACCAAGCATGTCCAATTTCTTCATCTTTGATTCAACATCGAATGCCGAATTCCAGTCTTCAAATTTTGATCACTGAAAGAAAAAATAAAACACAGTAAATTGTTCCGGTAAATAGTATTCTACTCACAATGAAAACTTTGAACTGAACCTTTGAGTTCTGTAGATTCAAATCACAAATAGAATTATCAGCCTTCTATTTTTGTAGCCTGGATCCTTTGATCACATTCAAGATCATTTTCTGCAAGAGTTTCTGATATACGGTTTCTTCTTTGCCCAATGAATAAATCCAATATGAAATGTGAACTGAGGACTTTCATGGAAGATTTTATAGCCATGCATACTTTTCCTTACCACTGCACTCTCATCTTCAACATTAAATCAGACTCCATTGATATATCAAACTTACCTTTGCGTTTTGATACTTTTGGATAGTGTTTTCACACTTTTGCTATGGGGAAATATCCCACATCCAAAAGCAATTGGTGTTTTCAGACTTTATATACACTACTCATTCCATTGTATGTCAAGGAAGAACATGGATACCACTTCTTGGTGTTAGAATAATCAACCCATAGTTACCTACCTTAGACATTAATTAAATCATTTTTGTCTTATTACCTAGTCTCCTAGATTCCACTCTATGCTAGTTTCCTTCTACATGTCATAGAAGTCAACACTTGCTAAAAATGAGTCATGGAGCGCTTGTGAAATCTCTTGGAAACCATATTTAGCATGTCTACTTTATTTCAGATCCTCCAAAGTGCATATCTACTTTTTCTGTAAAGGTGCCTGTTTTATTGAGAATTAAGGCAAAAGGAAAAGCTAGACTTGGTGTGGTTGACTTTTTTTTTCCCCACATTATCCTCCATCCTTTTCTTCTAATAAAAATATGTATGAGTTGTGTTTCCATCCCTTATTATCTTTCCTAGTTGACTTTACCAATTCATGAGCATTTTAGTGGATTTGGAAACTGCTTTATGCACCTATGGGGGATTTGACTAGATTTAGTAAGCCTACTTTTTGACTATTTCAAATGGCATCCTTATGCATTCAAATCTCTCATGTCATTATATATTGCAGCAGCCTATTACTTCACAAGGTTGGCTATTGTACACTTATTCAATACAGATTAGTGTTATGCTCCAATTTCAGTCTCCTTTGATGTTAATTTTGCATGTTTGATTAGCAATTTTGTGAGTGTAATTGTTCTATCACTTGGGATCAATTTTCACATGGTATCAGAGCCTTTGTAGATTGATTTATTTGCTTCCATATTTCTATTGCAGGTTTGACATCTTGACTGGGAGTATTTTCTGCTGACTGAAGGGCATAGTTTTTGAGCTATGGACCAATCTTAGAAGATCATCTTGACTCCATTTAATTTCTTTGAATGGAAATATGAGATGGAGATATTGTTGAGAGAGAAATGTATCTATATGGTTACTATGGAAATTGAGGTATATCCCATTCCAGTTGCAGAGAAAATAAAATGGCACAACAGGAGGGATGAGGCCTATGGTCTTTTGTGTCTAAGCATTTCAAGAGACCTCCTCTTCCACATTGATGGATTGACATCACCTGATGAAGTGTGGGAGAAGCTTGTAGATATTTTTGGTAAGGTAGATGAGATGAGAGGACATCAAATCAAGAATGATTTGATCTCCTTGAGTCCCAGCAGCTTCGAATCCTTGCAACTCTATTTTTCCAAGTTTAAAGCCCTTGCTTTGTAGCTAAAACAGTGTGGGATTTAAAAGAAGGAAGAGAAACTAGTTTTGGCCATACTCTCGAATCTTGGCCTTGACTATTTAGTGTTTATTTCGACCTTCCATGCCACCAAGTTGACAACTTGATCCTGGAAGATGCCTAAGAAGCTTGCAGAGTTCATGGAATCCCTCACAGAGGAACAAGATAAGTTGGCGATGATGGGCACCATCAAACCTTCCAAAGACCAATATTTGGTTGCTAGAGATTCAAGGGTGGATTCAAAAAGCACAAAAACAGCTAAAAATCCACTTGAACAAAAGAGAGACAAGAACAAGTGTCAAGAGGAGCCCCAAGGTTCCAAGAAGAACTTCCAAAAGAAGAAGAACAAAGGAGAAATGAGCAAGTGCGCATACTGCAGTAAGGGCTATCATCTTGAGAGCTCTTGTATGAATAAGCAAATTGACATGTTGACCCAACTCTTGGAGAAGAATAACATCTCCCTTCCTAATTGCTCAAAGAAGAGGCAAGGAGGATAAAATTCAAAGGACAGAGAGAGAGTAGATGCTTTGGTTCCTGGCACATCAAGCTCACCTAGCTTCATCATAGACTTTGGAGCTTCTAGACATATGGTTTTGACAAAAGAGGCATTCTCGTCTCTTGACATGTCGAAAGGTCTACCAATAGTTTTGGGAGATGACTCTCTCACTGACAGTTTGGGAAAAGGAAGGATTGTTCTTGACCATGGTAATTTCAATAATGTGTTGTATGTTCCAGGTCTTGCCTCTAATCTCTTGTCATTGTATTAGATGAATCACATAGGGTCTCCAAAGAAGGTCATCTTCTCCCTTGATGATGTTGAAATCACTGAGATTTTGAATGGTAAAGTCATAGCAAAAGGTGTTGTTGATCACACTTCGAAGGTATACATGTTTTCCATTTTTCTACCCTACTCAAACCCCTCTACTCTTCTGATTCATGCTAATGAGGCAAGCAAGCTTTGGCATGAAGAATTTGGCCATCTTAGCTACAAGTATCTTTCTGATTTGAGTGAAAAATATATGGTCATAGGGTTACCAAAGATCAAGTTTTCTAAGGGAGTATGACAAGGTTGTATCCTAGGAAAACACCCAGAGCACAAATTTGATTGAGCTAGTCATGAGAGAACCTCTGCACCTCTTGATTTGATCCATAGTGAAATTACTGGTCCATTTCCTCAAATGACCAAGAGTCAAGCCAAATATGCACTGACCTTCATAGATGACTTTTCTAGGTATTGTTGGATTTACTTCCTAAAGCATAAGTTTGAAGTTCTTGACCTCTTTAAAGTCTTTAAGGCCTTGGTTGAAAACCAGTCTAGGAGTGTGGAAATTGAACCTAGTGATAGATTAATTTTACTCACAACAATTAACAATTGATCATGCAAAATCACTCACAAAAGAGACTGAAATTGGAGCTGAACACTAAACTGTATTAACTCAGTGTACAATAGCCAACCCTGTAACATAATAGGTTTCTAAATAAATAACATACATCAGGGATTCAAATGCATGAGGAGCAATTCGAATCTAGCATAAAGCAGGCTTACTAAAAATAAGCAAATCCCCCATAGGTGTAAAAAGCTGATCCCAAATCTGTCATGGAGCTCACGAATTGGAAAAATGGATTAGGAAAGCTAAAGAGTGGTGGAATGGAAGCTCATACATGCTTGTGCAAGGAGAAAAGAGTGGAGGATGAAGAGGATAAAAAACTAGTTCACCTCACCTAGTCTAGCTTTTTCATTTGCCTTAAAACACTGAAAAAGCGGGGAATAAAGCAGAAAAAGCAAAAGGGTGCCTAGGAGGCCAGGAATAAAGTAGATTTGAGTCCTTGGACTTTCCCATGTGCTACATGAGCCAAATAAGGCAAGTTTGACCACTATGGATAGGTAAAAGACAACTTGCACAAGGTGGGACACATGAACTAGGCTAATAAGACAAAAATAATTAAATTAATGTCTAAGTGGGTAAACTATGGGTTGATTATTCTAACACCCCCCCTTAATCCTGGCTTATGAGTAATATATCAGAAAATTATAGGGCCTAGCAACAAGGCTTAGTCACCCTTTACATACTGCATGTCCATTTAAACAAGGAAAGAGGCAAAACCAACTTGGGAAAATCCTCCCTTAAACATGGACTGTAAAACAAAATTTTGGAATCTTGTCTTCACTCATGCTTCACAGCATGATCAGCAATCCCCAGCAGTGATTTTAGATTGCTGAAGGTCTTCTCATAAAATGCTTTGGTGAATATATCAGCTACTTGTTCTGAAAATGAACAGAAGAGTAGGTGAATGGTGCCATCATGCACAAGTTCTCTGATGTAGTGCATATGGATCTCAATGTGTCTGGTTCTTTGCTTCTGAACTGGATCTTTGTATATTTGAATGGTACTCTGGTTATCATAGTAGATGGTAGTTGAGTACTCTGCTTCTAAGCCACACTCTCCAAGTAAATCCTGCAACCATAAACATTGAGTTGCTGCATTAACAACTCCTATGTACTCTGCTTCTGTAGATGAGAGTGCAATGGCACTCTGTTTCTTGCTTGACCAGCTGATTGGCCCTTCTTCAAGCATGAACACATATCCTGATGTGGACTTTCTGTCTATGCTATCACCTACCCAATCACTGTTAGTAAATCCAATCAAATCAAGATCATATTTTGCTTTATAGAAGATCCCATGTGTCCTTGTTCCTTGAACAAAGTTAGGGATCCTTTTGGCTGCTTTCCAATGGATCTCATGAGGCTGATCCATGTATCTAGAAGCCACACTTATTGCATAACAAATATCAGGTCTAGTATGTGTCAGATACAACAAACATCCAATCAATTTCCTATACAGTGTATTGTTTACCATAGGTGAAGAATCAACTTCTTCCAGCTTCACTCCTGAAAGGAAAGGAGTTTTGCTTGCTTTGCAATCCTTCATTCTGAATTTGTTCAGAAAGTCCAAGGCATATTTGGACTGGTGCACCCTGATTCCAGATTTGGTTTGAGCATTCTCAAGCCCCAAAAATTGACTTAAGAGCCCCAAATCTGTCATGGAGAAGGCTTGGTTCATAGCTCCTTTTAAGGAAGCAATCTCAGCCTTTGAGCTTCCTGTAATGAGGAGGTCATCAAAATATAAAACAATGATAATTAATGAACAATTAACTAACTTCAAATAGACATTTGGATCTGATTTGCACCGAACAAAATTCAGTGATAGCAAGAAGCTATCGATCTTGGCATACCAAGCCCTGAGGGCTTGCTTTAGCCCATACAATGACTTTCTCAACCTGCACACAAGAGAAGGGTTAGTAGAAAAACCTTGAGGCTATTACATATACATCTCTTTAGTGAGATATCCATTCAGGAAGGCACATTTTACATCCATGTGATGTACCTCCCATTGCCTTGAGGCTGCAATGGCTAAGGCTAGCCTGATGGAATTCATCTTTGCCACTGGGGCAAAGGTCTCATTGTAATATATGCCATGAACCTGTGAGTAGCCCTTGGCTACCAATATAGCCTTGTACTTTAGTGCTGAACCATCAGCAGCAAATTTGGTCTTATAGACCCACTTACACTGGACTAACTTTCTCCCTGGGGGAAGATCCACTAGCTCCCATGTGTTGCTCTTTTGGAGTGAGCTGAACTCCTCCTTCATGGCTGTTTTCCATCTTGGATCTCCTGTTGCTTCTTCATATGTTTGAGGATTAGAATCCACCATCAAATATCATTTTTCAGCAAACATAGGATCCTTCATGCACAGACCACTCTCAAACTGAGATCTAGTCCTCCTTGGGTCATTGGGATCCCTAGCTAGCTCTCCTGTTGCATGTAGTGTCCTGGATTCCCATTTTGGCCTTGTAGGGCTGTTAGGGTCTACAATAAACTCATATCCATTAGAAAAATCAGAACCAGAATGTTCAACAAACTCTTTACTTACTTCTTGAGGTTCAGGTGGAGAAGAGGCTTCTCCAACTTCCATTGCTGCAAGGGGTTCTTCTTCAAACTGAACACACCTTTCGATGAAGGATTTGTTTGTGATCAAATTTATTAGTTTGTACCCTTTTGAATATTCATAGTATCCAACAAAAAGACACTCTTGGATTTGGGGCTGCAAATCCTTCCTCTTCTTTGTTGGAATTCTAGCACAAGCCTTTGAGCCAAAAATCCTAAAATGGGTCACATCTGGCTTGTGCCCACTCCATACTTCGAAGGGAGTCATACCATCAAGCTGTTTATGAGGCACCCTATTCTGAATATAGGCTGTATAGTTGATAGCTTCGGCCCAGTACTTTGGTGGCAAAGTTTTGGCCTCCATCATGCATGTTGCCATCTCCTTTAGTGATCTGTTCTTCCTCTCAGCAACACCATTTTGCTGTGGTGTGTAAGGGATAGAATGCTGCATCTGAATACCTGCATCTGCACAATAATTAATAAACTTAGACTTGACATACTCACCACCATTTTCAGATATGAGGGCCTTGAGTTTCCTTCTACACTGGTTCTCAACCAAAGCCTTAAAGACTTTGCATAGGCCAAAAACTTCAGACTTGTGTTTCAGGAAGTGAACCCAACAATACCTGGAAAAGTCATCAATGAAAGTCAATGCATATTTGGCCTGACTCATGGACATATGAGGGAATGGGCTAGAAACATCACTGTGGATCAGCTCGAGGGGTGTAGAGGTTCTCTCATGACTAGCTCTCTCAAATTTATGGTCTTGGTGTTTTCCTAGGATACAACCTTGGCAGACTCCTTTGGAAAATTTTATCTTGGGAAACCCTATGACCATCTCTTTTTCACTAAGATCAGAAAGATATTTGTAGTTTAGGTTTCCAAATATTTCATGCCAAAGCTTGCTGGCTTCATTAGCATGAATTTGAAGAGCAGAGGGGTTTGAGTAGGGTAGGAAGTGTGAGAACATGTATACCTTTTCAGCATGATTTGCAACTCCTTTTGCAATGACTCTACCACTTGAGATCTCTGTGATCTAAACTTCATCAGAGGAGAATATGACTTTCTCAGGAGACCCAGTGTGAGTCATCTGATACACTGATAGGAGGTTGGAGGCAAGACCAGGCACATACAACACATTGCTAAACTGACCATGATCAAGATCTATCCTTCCTTTACCTAAACTTTCAGTGAGAGAGTCATCTCCCAGTACTATAGGTGGTCCTTTCAACATATCAAGTGAGGAGAAGGCCTCCTTGGTCGAAACCATGTGTCTTGAAGCTCTAGAATCAATGATAAAACTGGGTGAGCTTGATGTGCCAGCAACCAATGCATGAACTCTCTCTCTGTCATCTGAACTTGATCCTCCTTCTCTCTTCTTTGAGCTTTCTGGAAGGGATATGCCATTCTTCTCTAGGAGTTGGGTCAGCATGTCTATTTGCTTCTTCAAACAAGAGCTTTCAGTGTGATTGCCCTTATTGCAGTATGCGCACTTGCTCATTTCACCTTTGTTTTTCTTCTTCTGGTAGTTCTTCTTGGAACCTTGTGGCTCCTCCGGAGACTGTTTCTTGTCTCTCTTTTGCTTAGGTGGATTTTTAGATTTCTTTTTTCCTTTTGAATCCACCTTCGAATCTCCAGCAATCAAAGCTTGATCTTTGGATGCTTTGATGGTGCCCATCATCACTAGCTTATCCTGTTCTTGTGTGAGAGATTCCATGAAATATGCAAGGCTAGGCATCTTCCAGGTTCGAGCTGTCAGTTTTGTGGCA
>LPNX010881942.1:479689-751050 GCA_001517045.1 Pseudotsuga menziesii
TTTCTTTCCATTCAAAGAGATTGAAGGGAGTCAAGATAATTTTCTGTGATTGATCCATAGCTTAGAAAATCTGTCCCGACTGTCAGTAGAAGGCTCCCAGTCACTGATGTCGAACCTGCAAAACAATTTTGAAGGATAGAAATTGATCTACAATGGCCCTGATACCATGTGGAAATTGAACCCAGTGATAGATTAATTTTACTCACAACAATTAACAATTGATCATGCAAAATCACTCACAAAAGAGACTGAAATTGGAGCTGAACACTAAACTGTATTAACTTAGTGTACAATAGCCAACCTTGTAACATAATAGGTTTCTGAATAAATAACATACATCAGGGATTTGAATGCATGAGGAGAAATTTGAATCTAGCATAAAGCAGGCTTACTAAAAATAAGCAAATCCCCCATAGGTGTAAAAATCTGATCCCAAATCTGTCATGGAGCTCATGAATTGGAAAAATGGCTTAGGAAAGATAAAGAGTGGTGGAATGGAAGCTCATACATGCTTTTTCAAGGAGAAAAGAGTGGAGGATTAAGAGGACAAAAAACTAGTTCACCTCACCTAGTCTAGCTTTTTCATTTGCCTTAAAACACTGAAAAAGTAGGGAATAAAGCTGAAAAAGCAGAAGGGTGCCTAGGAGGCCAGGAATAAAGCATATTTGATTCCTTGGACTTTCCCATGCACTACATGAGTCAAATAAGGCAATTTTTACCACTATGGATAGGTAAAAGACAACTTGCATAAGGTGGGACACATGAACTAGGATAATAAGACAAAAATAATTAAATTAATGTCTAAGTGGGTAAACTATGGGTTGATTATTCTAATAGGAAGGAGACTCAAGATCTTCAGATTTGAAAATGGTGGTGAGTATGTCAAGTATGAGTTCATTTAGTATTGTAAATATGTAGGCATTTAGATGCAGCATTCGATCCCTTACACACCACATCAAAAATGGTGTTACTGAGAGAAAGAATAGATCAGTGAAGGAGATGGCAACCTACATGATGGAGGATAAGAATTTCCCACAAAAGTTTTGGGTCGAGGCTATAAAATGTGCATCCTACATCCAACATAGGTTTCCTCATAAGCAGCTTGATGGTATGACTCCTTTTGAATCTTGGAGTGGGCACAAGCCAGATGTGACCCATTTCAGGATTTTTGGCTCAAAGGCTTGGGCTAGAATTCCAACTGAAAAGAGAAAGGCTTTGCAGCCCCAAAGCCAAGAGTGCCTATTTGTTGGGTATTCTAAATATTCAAAAGGGTACAAGCTAATCAGCTTGAGCATTAACAAATATTTCATTGAAATAAGTGTTTAGTTCCAAGAAGAGCCTTTAGTAGCAGTTGAAGTTGGAGAGTCTTCTTCACCACCAGATCCATTGATTGTAAGTGGAGGGACTAATAAGTTTGCTGATTCTGATATGTCTAATAATGATGATTTGATTTCATATCTTGATATTCCTACAAGACCAAAATAGGCAGCAAAGACCATTCATGCAGTTGGGGAACTAGCTGGAAATCCTAGTGACACTAGGAGAACTAGATCTCAGTTTGAGAGTGCCCTGTGTATGAAAGATCCCTTATTTGTTGAGAAGTGTTGTCTGATGGTTGAATCAGATCCATAGACATATGAAGATGCATCACATGATCCAATATTCCAAACAACGATTAAAAAATAATTCAGCTCGCTTCAAAAGAACAACACTTGGGAACTGGTTGATCTTCCCCCAAGGAGGAAGCTAGTTCAATGTAAGTGGGTTTTCAAGAATAAGTTTGCTGCTGATGGTTAACCTTTGAAATATAAGGAAATATTTTTATCCAAGGGCTACTCACAAGTACATGGTATTGAATACAATGAAACCTTTGCACCAATGGCAAAGATGGACTCCATAATTCTAGCTTTAGCCATTGCAGCTTAGAAGGAGTGGAAGGTACATCACATGAAAATGAAGTGTGTTATCCTAAATGGAGATCTCACTGAAGTAATTTACATGAAGCAATATGAAGGCTTTTTTTCTAATCCATATTTTGTGTGCAGGTTAAAGAAATCATTTTATGGGCTCAAGCAAGCCCCAGGGCTTGGTATGCCAAGATTGATGGCTTTCTGTTGTCATTGAGTTTTGTTCGATGAAAGTCTGATCCTAATGTTTATTTGAAGCTGATTCATGGTTATTTGATGATTATTGTCTTGTATGTGGATGACCTTCTGATTACAAGAAGTTCAAAGAAAGATATTTCCTCCTTGAAGGATGCAATGAACCATGCATTTTCTATGACAGATTTGGGATTGTTGAGCCAATTTTTGGGTCTTGAAATTGCTCAATACGAACATGGAATCAAAGTAAATTAGTCAAATTATGCCTTATATTTTATGAACAAGTTCAACATGAAATATTGCAAGCCAAGAAAGACTCCTTTCCTTTCAGGAGTTAAGCTAGAAGAAGCAGGTTCTTCTCCTATGGTAAATAATACACTATATAGGCAGTTGATTGGGTGTTTGCTTTATCTTACACACACTTGAACTGATCTATATTATGCAGTTAGTATGGCTTCAAGATAAATGGATCAGCCTGATGAGATCCATTGGAGAGCAGCCAAAAGGATCCTTAACTTTGTTCAAGGAACACGAACTCATGGGATCTTCTACAAAGCTAAATTTGATCTTGATTTGATTGGGTTTAGTGACAGTGATTGTGTAGGTGAAAACATAGATTGAAATTCAACATTAGGATATGTTTTCATGCTTGGAGAAGGACCAATCATCTGGTCAAGCAAGAAATAGAGTTCCATAGCACTCTCATCTACAGAAGCAGAGTATAGAGGAGTTGTAAATGCAACAACTCAATGTTTGTGGTTGCAGGGAATACTTGGAGAATGTGGCTTCGAATCAGAGTTTTCAACTATTATCTATCATGATAATTAGAGAACCATTCGAATATGCAATGATCTAGTTCATAGACAGTGAACCAAACACATTGAGATCCATATGCACTAGATCAGACAGCTTGTGCATGATGGCACCATTCACCTACTCTTCTGTGCATCTTCAGGACAGGTAGCAGACATCTTCACCAAAGTTTTTTGTGAGAAGACATTCAGCAATCTCAAATCACTACTGGGTATTGCTGATCATGCTATGAAGCATGATTGATGACAATATTTTCAAATTTTGTTTTACTGTCCATGTTTAAGGGAGGATTTTTACCACTAGATTTTTGCCTCTTTCCTTGGTTGAATGGACAAGCAGTATGTAAAGGGTGACTAAGCCTTGATGCTAGGTCCTATATTTTTCTAATATTTACTCATAAATTCAGGCTTAAGGGGGGGTGTTAGAATAATCAACCCATAGTTACCTTCCTTAGACATTAATTAAATCATTTTTGTCTTATTATCTAGTCTCCTAGATTCCACTCTGTGCTAGTTGCCTTCTACATGTCATAGAAGTCAACACTTGCTAAAAATGAGTCATGGAGCACTTGGGAAACCTCCTAGAAACCATATTTAGCATGTCTACTTTATTCCAGATCCTCCAAAGTGAATATCTACATTTTCTGTAAAGCTGCATGTTTTATTGAGAATTAAGACAAAAGGAAAAGCTAGACTAGGTGTAGTTGACTTGTTTTTTATTCACATCATCCTCCATCCTTTTCTGCTAATAAAAGCATGTATGAGTTGTATTTCCATTCAATATTATCTTTCCTACTTGAATTTTCCAATTCATGAGCATCTTAGTGGATTTGGAAGCCGCTTTATGCACCTATGGGGGATTTGACTAGATTTAATAAGCCTACTTTTTTACTATTTCAAATCGCATCCTTATGCATTCGAATCTCTCATGTAATTATATATTGCAGCAGCCTATTAGTTCACAAGGTTGGATATTGTACACTTATTCAATATAGATTAGTGTTATGCTCCAATTTCAGTCTCCTTTGATGTTAATTTGGCATGTTTGATTAGCAATTTTGTGAGTGTAATTGTTCTATCACTTGGGTTCAATTTCCACACTTGGGAGCTATCTCTTGATATTGAAACAATATTGGTCTAGTCAATATATTTTTATATGAAATAAGTATGGAACAAAGTCAGGCCATTTGCAAAAATAAACCCTTGCCTCTTTAATAAAAGAATATAAATCGTGGCCCACATTCCACTTGGTTCTTGGAGATGGGATTTAGGCCAATACCTTTTTATAAATATTTTTGTTTAATATTTTTATAAAAAACAAATTTTGTTTTTTATAAAAATATATATATATATATATTTTTTTTTATAACTTAAACCTTTAAGCCACGTTTATAAAACTTTGATTTATATATAATTCTCTTCCTTTTACCCAAAACTCTTCAACCCGTTTCTTCTTGCAGATATGGGAGATTTTAATAATTTTTTTTAATGAGGAAGGTATGAAAACCATTTGATCATCAAGAGAAACTCAGAATTTTTAGGCAATGAGGCTTATTGCGGCAAAACTAAAATAGTGCTAACAAATGTCTCCATTAGGGATGCTATCCTCCCTGCAAGGTAGCAAAGAACCCTGTAGACCAGGTGTTGTATCCATTAGGCAGCTCACAAATTTTTCTGGAATCCTCTACTTGTTCTGAACTGTAAAATAAACTAAAACCATTCTACAAACAAATCCCACTCTTTCAACTTGTAACCTGTCACCTATCCATACCTTGAAAACTGAAGACAACTGTAACTGTAGACCTAAACTTTAAAACTAAACTGCACTAAAAAATACTGAACGAAATGCTCACCATGTCAAGCTTATTCATACCTACCTATCCTACTTAACCAAGCAAAAGTGCCCAAACAAGAAAAGTCTTACTTCCAATGAATCCACTGAAGCAAATGATCCCATAAACCAAATTTTTATTCATGCTTGATAAAAAACAGAACTGAAATACCTAATGGCACAAAGTTATAATAAAAAAGATGATCTTTACAATAGAGAATAACCAACCATTACTATTTCCAAGATTCTCCATGTACTCAGCGACTGGATCATAAAATGCATGACAACTTTCCAAAAATTCTGTCATTATCTTACCATTAGAGAGTTGTCCCAGCTGTAAATTCCCTTGCACATTATCAAACTGATCTTCAAAAGAACCATGTAAGGAAAACTAGTGATAATTTCTAGGCGAGACATCCACAACTTCATTAAAAATTTCTGATGTTAAAACTTCATATTTTTTATATGCTTCAGCAATAACATCATTCATCTCCTCAATAGGATCGAGAAAATAGATTTCTTCTTGACAAAAAAGTTCTGAATTTGGAGAACAAAAAGAAACATCCATTTGAGAACCCCCATCTTCTTCTTCGTTATTCAATTCTTCATCGCATACTGCTGGTTTTTCTAAAGGCTGGGATTGATTGTATAACTTACCTTCTTTCTCATCATCCATTCCAAGGAAATTTATACATTCATTTACAATATCAAATTTCTGTTTTTGATCGAAAACTTTAAGTCTATTTTTTAACCACTCAAATGAAGGAAAACACAATGGCAAACATTCATTTTCAACATGTTTAGTTTCCACTCTATTTTCACACATTTGATCTTGGATTGCAATTAAATTTTCTTCACTGACAGAAATTGTGATAGGCTGATTGCGTTCTTCAGAAAACAAATAAGTACCCCCATCTCCTTTCAAATCACTAGGTTGATCATCTTCTACAAGCAAAGAGGGATTTATATATTCATGTAAATCTTTAGGTGAAATTTGAATTTGATCCACATGCAAAGGTCTTCCTTCAACCACTATTTCAAAATCTGATTTCTCTTTACTTGCATTTTTAGAAAATGAACATGTGGAGGGACTACAAGATTGATATTTTCTAGAATTATCATCTTCTTTGTAATCAATCACACAAGCATTATAACTTTCAAGAGATTGCTGTTGGAAAAAGTAATTTTTTGACTGGGAAGGGGAGGCCTCTTCTTGTAACAAAGATTCAGAAGTTGAATAATATGAGGAACGATTTGATTGATAGTCCCAACCTCTCTCTTGGTCACACAGAGAATGGCAAGAATGTTGTAAATCATCATCAGTTTCAGGAAGAGAGATATAACTGGTTGAAATAGATCTTTGGTCTATGTCAACTTCAGTCATGGAAGACAGTACAGACTACTGGGAGTTTTCTTGAATATCATGGCAATTGGATTGTCTTTATTTTTTAGCTGAATATTCATATAAGATCTCTAAAACCTCTTCATCCAAATAATGATCATCACCACACTCATCTTTCACATTTTCAATGAACTCTCTATCGTGTTTGCAACAATCTTGAAGTAACAAAAAAGAAGTATAATGCCTTTTGAAATGTTCATGAAAGATTGTATGAAAGTCTTTAAGGGAGGATAAACTCCCTACTAGCAATCCCTCATACCAGGACCTCGTATATCCTTCCAAAATAAACATGAACAGTTTCATTAAATAATCTTCATGCCATCCCACTCCCAGCTTATTATGAAATCTAAATAAATGGATGGTAGCACCATCACCCTTTTCATCATTGAATCTTGGAAGATATGTTTTCCAATTTACTAGAGGTATTTTATTGGGATAACTAGGAGTGGAATCAAGATTCATAGGAGCATACCTTGCAGCCCAAGAAGCCATCTTGACGGTGGAGAAACTGAATCAGCACCTCAAACTTTGCAATCCCGTTTGATAGTGGAGCTGCCATAGAACATTATGAAGAATGGATCCTTCGCAAATGGAGTCACCAGGTGAAAAGAGACATGAACTTCTTGATCTATGTTCATTATTCACCACCAACAGTCAGATCTAAACCTTTCGTTCAAATCAAAGGAATATTTGAGACCTCTCCCTGTATCTATCTTTCTGACCACTGGTATCCCCAATGGAGTCACCTTCCAGAATATTTCAGTGGAGTCGCCAGGGAAAATGATACAACCATTTTCACATGTAAGAATCTCTATTTGCCCACAAAAACCCTTTAACCTTTGAATCTTTGTCGTTCTTCCCAGGGATGATCTTCAATATCATCCTCGACAATGGCGCCAGTTTGTTAGAACTGGAATTGAACCAAAGGTTGAGGAAGGATCGCTCCCAGGTAACAACAGAACCACTTTCGAAGAGAGAACTGGTCTTTTGCTCTTTTGAGAGGGATCTCTCACCAAATATTAACAATGCCAAATATGTACAAGTGAAAATAGAAATTTTTTGTGAAGTTGGTTGAAACAAGACATAGAACCATTGGGTGATGTAGTCAAGAAGTGTAACAGGAATGAACAAAACTTATGCAGGCAATTTCAACACAGAGGCAAGATAGCCATTCAATCAAAGTCAAATTATAATTGTCTGGTGGAAAAGAAGAACATGAACAGACCATCAACACAAAGAATTGGACAATGAATTCTGTATTAACTTTAGAAGAAAGCTTTAGTGGATATTTGAAACAACAGACACAGCATAGCATGTATGAATTCCAAACTGTTATACACTTATTTTAGACATGAAAGAAAACATAATGGGGGAGTTAAATTGGAAAAACATTCACATGAGAATGGAAGCAATAGACTGTAATACAAACAACACATGAATCCCTATGTAAAACATCGACCTCTGCTCTGCAACTTTATTAAAATACTCTTGAAAGCATACACTGCAAAATTACATCGGTTCCAACCCTTTCTCCTTCTTCAAGAGGTACATTTATAGCATTTTGGACTTCTTAAACTGACATTAGAGAATCAAAATTTGTTACAACTGAAGAACATCTTCTAACAAACTCTAATGTGGTGAATCTGCCATGATTTACATAAAACTGAAAAGTAACGCGGACCGTTGAAAAATAGGCTTAAACAGTCCCTCCTTCATATACCATCTGATGACATATGTGCAAAAAATGAAAGAGGTCTTTGTAACTGGCCCAGTTCTTGACAAAACCCATGTCTTATTTTCCTTTGATTCAGCTCCAGCTCCTCAATATCAGATTTTGAAATTGATGACTCAGATAGTAAACCTGTAAATTTCTAGAAAAATAACCTGTAAATATATTTTAAATTCTCCCAACCTGTGATACCTGTGTAAAAACGGAAGGATATTTTTGAAGGTATGCTTGGGGTGAAGAAAAATATCTCTCAGTTTCCTAAAATACACTTTGATTCGTATCATACTTGAGCCCATACTCAACTGTACCCTTCAAGTACCTCACTGCATGCTCTGCAGCCATCATGTGAACATGTATCAATGTCTTCACAGCAAAGAAAATATCTGATCTTGTATTCATCACGTACATCAAGGAACACATCATCTAATGATACATCATAGCATCAACCAAATATGATGAAGCATCACTCAATAGCTTCAGGTTCGATGCCATAGGTGTGGTCATGGCCTTGAAGCCCATCATCACGAACTTCTTTAAGATCTCTACTGCATACTTCCCTTGACCCAGGGAGATTCCATCTGTACTCTGCCACACCTCCATGCCTAGAAAATAATGCATCATACCCAAGTCCTTCATCTCAAACTCGGAAGCAAGTCTCCTTCTTGAAACTTTAATGAGTTCCTCTTTTCTTTCAGGAACAAGTCATCGACATATAATAGGAGCATCACTGGTCTTCCACCTTCAACCTTGAAATAAATATTGGAATCTTCTTTACTCTTAGTAATAGAGTCATCAGTAAGCCATCCATCCTGTTGCATCATGTCGAACCTTAGGATCTTCTGCAGTCACTCCCTCTGTCTTTCGTACTCTATGCATTGAAACATTCTATCTAGAAGTGTCACATAGCTTCCTCTACTACTAATATTCTATGTATCCATCTAGGGTCACTAGATACTAAGATCCTCTATCTTTCCAAAATTTCTTCTTGCACCCATCTATGAGCTTGTCATCCTCTATAGGCTTTCTTCTTCAACCTTGTAGCAAAGGTTAATATCTTCATCACTCTAGGTGATCTTCAAGCTCCTCATGTATGTGTTATCCCATGGGTGTCTTCTGAGCTCGTACAAGGCCTTCTTTAATTTACAAATATGATTCATTCTCTCATGTGTTTTAACTTCTAGTGGCTGCAAATGTCTCTTCGTAGTCTATGCCTTCTTTCCATGAGAATCCTTGTGCTACAAATATTTCTGTGTATCCCACAATGTTTCCATCTACTGCATGCTAGATCTTGCAGATACATATGGAAGACATTACAAACTTCCCTTCAGCTCTTGATACTGCATCCTAGACATCATTCTTCTTGAACTAGTACTCTCCTTCCTTTTCTTCTTGGATACTTCTTCATAGCTGGAAGGCTCTGCATCAATGATGTCGCTCAACAGTGTTGCATAACTGCACTGTGTCTAAGATATCTTATTTCTTTGAAACTATCATCATATTATTCTTCATCTTGGATTATTTCTCGAACTGTCATCACTTGTTGTTCATAACAAGTCTCATCCTTCTTTGCTTGTAGGTGATTGTACGCGATATTTACTACAAGTCAAATGCACTAGTTGTATGATTAGAAACATTTCATAATGCATATTCATAATGGTAAATTTTTATGCATAAAAAAATAATCATGCAACTATTTTAGCCAGTACAACATTCATCCATATCTCATGGAAAACTTTCTAGATGCCTTCCATCTTTACCAAGACATCATTGAGATTTTGCACTAAGCCGATATGTCGGCAAAGAGGTTTCATTCTAGATAAGTAGTAATGAAGAGTTGTATGGAACCAAGAGCTAATTACCTATCACATGCATATTAGTAGTATACTGTCATTAATGCAAACATTATATCATGCATAACACATCAACTGAATATAAACAAATGCATAACAAAACAATATCATGAAATGACAATTGAATACTTATCTTTATTTGTTTCATGGGTAGACTCCTTCTTTCATATTCATCATCTTCTTCATTCATAACAACATCATTTCTTATCCAAATGCTTAAGATGGATAAGAGGTTCTTCAAGAATTGAGTTCTTAATATTCCTTATTACTTGAGGGATCTTCTTTGAATCACGATAGTTAGATCTTTAGTTTCTCCCATCTTCTCTTCTCTTATTATTAGTAGAGCTTCTTCTTCTATTCACTCTTCCCAGAATCCGCTGAAGGTAATCACTTCCTTCTAGCTTACATTCCTCAAATGAATGAATCCCATGATCCTGGGAGGCCATTCAAGGAGGTTATCACAACTTCTGCATTCTCCACTTCTTCTTCTACCACTTCAATTTTTTCTTTGATTTGAGAGACCCTTGTAAAGTATGACTGTATGGTCTCTACATTATGGATCTTCACATTCTTCAACTGTTTTCTCAAAGTCACCTTACGATTTATGTTCTTTCCTTCAAATAGCTTGATCAAGGAATAAAATATCTCTTTTAGTGTCTTTAGGGAAGACACTTGTGGTATAAGGTGTTCCAAGATTGAATCAAGAATGATCTTCTTGGCCTTAACCAAGTTCTTCTTATGTAAGGCTTTTAGCCTCATCTCCCTATGGAACTGGAACCTTTCCACTTATGTAGGTTTCCAATTTCATTTTCTTCAAGAACCCATGAGATCCATTACTTTTGTTTGCATTGTAATTGAACGAAAGGTTGCGAAATTCTCACTCCTAGGTAATAGCAGAACCACTTTGGAAGAGAGAACCGATTTTTTTCTCTTCCGAGAGGGATCTCTCACCAAATATTAACAATTCCAGATATGTACAAGTGAAAATAGAAATTGTTTGTAAAGTTGGTTGAAACAAGACATAGAACCATTAGGAAATGGAGTCAAGAAGTGTAACAGTAATGAACAGAACTTATGCAGGCGATTTCAACACAGAGCCAAGATAGCCATTCAATCACAGTAAAATTATAATTGTTTGGTGGAAAAGAAGAACATGAATAGACCATCAACATAGAGCATTAGACAATGAATTCTATATTAACTTTAGAAGAAAGATTTAAGTGGATGTCTAAAACAACAGACGGAGCATAGCATGTATGAATTTCAAACTGTTATACACTTATTTCAGACATGAAAGAAAGCATAATGGGAGAGTTAAATTGGAAAAACATTCACATGAGAAAGGAAGCAATAGATTGTAATACAAGCAACACATGAATCCCTGTGTAAAATACCAACCTCGACTCTTCAACTTTATTAAAATACTCTTGAAAGCATACATTGCAAAATTACATCGGTTCCAACCCTTTCTCCTTCTTCAGGAGGTACGTTTATATCATTTTGGACTTCCTAAACTGACATTCAGGAATCAAATTTTTTTACAACTGAAGAACATATTCTAACAAACTCTAATGTGGCGTATCTACCACGATTTACATAAAACTGAAAAATAATGTGGACCGTTGAAAAATAGGCTTAAATAGTCCCTCTTGCAGATCCCAGTTGATGACAGTTGTGCAAAAAATGAAAAAGGTTTTTTTAACTGACGTGGTTCCTAACAAAACCCATGTCTTATTTTCCTTTGATTCAGCTCCATCTACTCAATTTCTGATTTTTAAATTGATGACTCAGATAGTAAACCCGTAAATTTCTAGAAAAATACCAGTAAAGATATTTTAAATTATCCCAACCTGTGATACCTATGTAAAAAATGAAGGAGGTTTTTGAAGGTATTCCTATAATGAAGGAAAACCTTTCTCAATTTCTTAAATTCAACTCCATTTTACTGAAACAATTCTTTGAATGTTACATTTGAAACAGTCCTTTGGAAAACCTAAAACATAGCCTATAAAAATCACTTTGTTTCTCCTAACCCATAGGACCTGTGTAAAAAATGAAGGAGGTTATTGAACATGATCCTGTTCTTAAGAGAAACCTCATTCAATTTTGGAAAATTCTTTCTGGTTTTTTGGAAACAATTGATTGAAATAACTGACTAAAACAATAATTTAAAATATGGAAATTTGCACTCTGAAGATGAATTTGATTCTATCAATACACAACCTTTGGGTAAAAAATGAGAGATGTTATTTTATATAGGTGTGTGATGAAGAAAAACCTCTCTCAGTTTTTAAAAAATCATCTTGGTTCAGCAGGAACAATTGATTTAAAATAATGACCAAAACAACCATTTTCGTAAAAAAATAACCATGCTCTGCTGCTTTAATCTTGAATTGAGTTCATTTGATCCACAATTAGTACAATGTTCGTGAGCATTGTTTTTCCAACCTCTCTTCACAATCACCCAGCGGCATTAATTTAAGCGGTTGATCAGTTTGACTAGATAATGGATGTTTACCACGTGTGTGAACTTGCATGCGGCATAAAAATTTCACTAATCTCAAAACCTAATTTCTCCTTGGTAGTTGACAATGCAAAATTTGTTTTATCCATGGATTTTCCTCACTTTCCAATCTGACCGTCAAAACCTATCTACCATTTAACATCATTTTGCTGATTGAAATTTTTAATTGCTCCGTGCAACTTCACATCACGAAATTGACTTGAGCTGCAGATCTCTTCCACCTGCTGGTTTGACCATCCATCCCATCCATTGTTTAACATCATTCCACAAATCTGAAATTTTAATTACCTTGTGCTTGTTCCTGCAGCAAAATAAATGTGTGTCGTTGGATGATTTGGGTGTTTATCTGTTATGTTGATTTTCCTTCGATTTTGCACTACAATATCTCTCCATATATGAATCATCTTAGGGAATAAAATGGTAGGTTCCTCTCAATCATTATGTGCTCCACCTGCCAATGACCAAGCATGTCCAATTTCTTCAGCTTTCATTTAACATCGAATGTCGAATTCCAGTCTTCAAATTCTGATGGCCAAAAGGAAAAATAAAACACAGTAAATTGTTCCGGTAAATAGTATTCTCCTCACAATGAAAACTCCAAGTTGAACTTTTGAGTTCTAGAGATTCAAATCACAAATAGAATTATCATCCTTCCATTTCTGTAACCCAGATCCTTTGATCACATTCAAGATCATTTTCTGCAAGAGTTTCTGATATACGGTTTCTTCTTTGCCCAATGAACAAATCCAATATGAAATGTGAACTGAGGACTTTCGTGGAAGATTTTACAGCCATGCATACTTTTCCTTACCACCGCACTCTCATATTCAACATTAAATCAGCCTCCATTGATATATCAAACCTACCTTTGCGTTTTCATACTTTTGGATAGTGTTTTCACACTTTTGCTATGGGGAAATATCCCACATGCCAAAAGAGGTTGGTGTTTTCAGACTTTATATACCCTACTCATTCCATTGTATGTCAAGGAACAACATGGATACCACTTCTTGGGAGCTATCTCTTGATATTGAAACAAGAAGTAAACCCTTGCCTCTTTAATAAAATAATATAAATCGTGGCCCACATTCGACTTAGTTCTTGGAAATGGGATCCAATACCTTTTTATAAATATTTTTGTTTAATATTTTTATGAAAACAATTTTTTTTATTTATAAAAGTATAAACTCTTTTTTTTATAACTTAAACCTTTAAGCCATCTTTATAAAACTTTAATTTATATATAATTCTCTTCCATTTACCCAAAATTCTTCAACCCCTTTCTTCTTGCAGATCTGGGAGATTTTGATAAATTGTTTTAACAAGGAAAGTCTGAAAAGTATTTGATCATCAAGAGAAACTCATAATTTTTAGGCAATGAGGCTTACTGTGGCAAAAATAAAATAGTTCTAACAGCTAGCTCTATTAGGGATGCTATCCTCCCTACAAGGTAGCAAATAACCCCGTGGACGAGGTGCCGAATCCATTGGGCGGCTCCTAAATTTTTCTGGAATCCTCTACCTATTTTGAACTGAACCATCAACTAAAACCATTCTACAAACAAATCCAACTCTTTCAACCTATAACCTGTCACCTGTCCATACCCTGAAAACTGAAGACAATTGTAACTACAGACCTGAACTTTAAAATTGAACTGCACTAAAAAGTGTTGAAAGAAATGCTCGCCATGTCGAGCTTATTCATACCTAGCTATCCTACTTAACCGAGCAAAAATTCCCAATCAAGCAAAATCTTACTTCCAATGAAGCCACTCAAGAAAATGATCACATAAACCGACTTTTTCTTCATGCTTGATAAAAAACAGAACTGAAATACCTAATGGCACAAAGTTATAATAAAGAAATTGAGCTTTATAGTAGAGATATAACTAACCATTACTATTTCTAATATTCTCCATGTACTCAGCCACTGGACCATAAAAGGCATGACAACTTTCAAAAAATTCTGTCATTATCTTACCATGAGAGAGCTGTCCTAACTGTAAATTCCCTTGAACGCTTTCAAACTAATCTTCAAAAGAACAATGCAAGGAAAAATCATGATAATTTCCAGGCGAGACATCCAAAACTTCTTCTAAAATTTCTGATGTTAAAACTTCATATTCTTTATATGCTTCAACAAAAACATCATTCATCTCCTCAATAGGATCGAGCAAATAGATTTCTTCTGGACAAAAAAAATTCTGAACTTGAAAAACAAAAGGAAACATCCATTTGACAGCCCATATTCTTCTTTTTTATTCAATTCTTCATTGCATACTACTGGTTTTTCTAAAGGCTGGGATTGATTGCATAACTTCCCTTCTCTCTCATCATCCATTCCAAGGAAATTTATACATTCATCTACAATATGAAATTTATGCTTTTGATTGAAAACTTTAAGTATCTTTTTTAACCACTTAGATGAAGGAAAACACAACGAAAAACAGTCATTTTCAACATGTTTAGTTTCCACTCTATTTTTGTTAGATTTTTAACATTAAGCTTAGCATAACATTAGGATCTTTAACTGAGAGAACAACAATCACAACAATCAAACATAAGAGACAATGAACACATTGTTTTTCCTCGAGGAAACCATAAATGGAGAAAACCCTGCAACTTCCTTAGAGATAGAATCAACACCAAAGTAAAACCCAAAAACAGTAAGTGATCTCCCGATAGCAGTAACCTTCTTTCTATCTAGCCCCAATTTCTTCTCCTTCCTCAACTATGCACTACACTTGAGTGTGTGTGAGATGTGTTCTAAATAGAGAGTCCAGCTCTCTATTTATACTAATCCTGACATGACTAAAAACCTACTAGGGCCTACCTCTCTAGGAGAGTCTAATAACCCTAGTGCCCCTAAACTGTGGGGACTTTAACCCTTAGACAATAGGAGGGCTACCCACAATGACTTGACATGACTTGTTTACAATATAGATCCTCCCGATAGGAACATAGGGGCATGAAATGACACAAGTACATCTTGGAATAAACATCGAGTTACAATAGATAAGAAATGCAAGTAAATACATTCCAAAGTTACAATTATATCAACACTCCCTCTTAACTAGGAAGGTATTGTCTCGACACAATTTTCATCACTGGTCTTCTTCTCTAGATCATCTTGTCATATGTATCTTAAAGTCATCTTCATCTTGAAGTCATCTTAGTCTTCAAGTCATTTTTATCTTTGGATCTGGAACATCACTCGATCTGGATCATCATCACTGGATTTGGATCATCACTGGATCTGGATCATCATCACTGGATATGGATCATCACTGGATCTGGATCATCATCACTGGATCTGGATCATCACTGGATCTGGATCATCACTGGACATCATCACTGGATCCGGATCATCATTGGACATATCCACAGGATTTGGATCATCACTTGATCTGGATCACCACTGCTGGATCATCATTATTGGATCATCACGAGTGCTATCTCATGATTCTTCTCGTCACAGGAAGTTCTATAGAGCCAGCCCTTTTTCATGCTGGTTGTAGGCCTAGCCTCCATGTAGTTCTTCCTCAGCGCTTATATCTGACACCAAGTCAGAATGGCCCATCCAACACTTACATTTAACCTACTTGTTAAAAAGGCATGCCCAACACTCACATCTGATCATGTAGGAACCAATCCTACAATCACATCAGAAAGGCCCAGCACTCACATTCATCAGCATGATAGGACACAACTACTATCATCTGTGAAAAGGCTCAGCACTTACAACCACCAACATGATAGGACATAACTACTATCATATGTGGAAGGGCACAGCACTCACATCCACCAATATGGTAGGACACACCTACGACCATCTATGGAAAGGCACAACACTTACAATCACCAACATGGTAGGACACACCTACTACCATCTGTGAAAAGGCACAGCACTCACATCCACCAGCATGATAGGACACACCTACTATCATCTATGGAAAGGCCCTGCACTTACATCTGATCATGTGGGAACACATCCCTCAGTCACATCAGAATGGATCTCAGTCCCAGACTAAGGGTTCCTGGTACCTCACCAGGTAGCTCCATTCCAAGAATGGTGGTAGCCTTTATATTTGACACCAAGTCAGAATGGCCAACACTCACATCTGACATGGAAGGAACCTAATCCTTTAGCCATGATAGAATGGCTCAGCCCTTACATCTGATAAAGTGGGAACACATCCCTCTATCACATCAGAATGGCCATGCACTCATATATGATCATGTGAGAACACATCTCACAGTCATATCATAATGGCCCTTAGTCCCAGACCAAGTATTTCTAGTACCTGATCAGGCAGCTCCATTCCAAGAACGGCAATTGCCCTTATATCAGATCATGTAGGAACCAATCCTACAGTCATATCAGAATGGCTCAGCCCTCGTATTTGTCATGGAAGGAACCAATCCTCTCACCATGACAGAATGGCTCAACCCTTACATCTGACCATGGAAGGAACCAGTCCTCTCACCATGTCAGAATGGCTATGGGTCTCATCATTTTCCCTTGGAGGAAACCTCGATATGGAGAACACCAAGCTTCTCCCTGAAGTAATCAAAATTCACCCTATCCAATAGCTTCATCAACACATCAGCTATCTGTTCCTCTGTCGCAACATACTGGAGCTTTACTGATCCCCTTTGCACCCTATCCTTGATATAGTGATACTTGATCTCGATATGCTTTGACTTGTCATGGAACACTGGATTCTCTGACAACTTCACACAACTCTGGTTGTCACAATGTATACAAGTAGCATCCAGCTGGAGATCAAATAAATCAGATAGTAGCTTCTGCAGCCATACTACCTCAGAACTTGCTGAACAGTTGCGACATACTCCGCTTCAGCTGTACTAAGTGCCACACAGGATTGCTTCCTGCTAAACCAAGAGATCACACCTGATCCCATACTGAAGCAACACCTTGAAGTGCTCTCCCTATCAATGGCACTACCTGCCCAATCTGAATCAACATAACCCTCCAGGTTAATATTCTGATTTGACTCACACTTGAGCCCATAATCAACTGTACCCCTCAGGTACCTCAGAATATGCTTTCCAACAATCAATTGAACATGTCTCAGATCTGTCAGGAACTGGCTCAGGGTGTTCACAACAAAGCAAATATCTGGTCTTGTGTTCATTAGGTACATCAAGGACCCAATCATCTGACAATACATCGTAGCATCAACTGTCTCTGATGAAGCATCACTCAATAGCTTCAGGTTCGATGCCATAGGTGTGGTCATAGCCTTGTAGTCCATCATCCCAAACCTCTTCAGGATCTCTACTGTATATTTCCATTGTCCCAGGGAAATCCCATCTGCATTCTGCCACACCTCCATGCTTAGAAAATAATGCATCATACCCAAGTCCTTCATTTCGAACTTGGCAACAAGCTTCCTCTTCGTATTAGCAATCAACCCATCCATACCTGTTACAAATAGATCATCTACATACAGTAGGAGCATCACTGGGTTGGAATTTGCTTTACTCTTAGTAAAGCCTAAACTAGATAGAAAGCTATTAATTTTTCCGTACCAATTCCTAGGTGCTTGTTTCAAACCATACAGGGCTTTCTTTAATCTGCATACATGAGACTCTTTGTCATGTGTCTCAAAACCGAGTTGTTTCTCCATGTACACTTCCTCTTCCACTACACCATTCAAGATAGCAGTCTTGACATCCATTTGGTGTATCTTCTATTTCATCACTGTAGCCAGAGCAAGTACCGATGTGATGGAAGTGTATCTGGCTACAGGTGCAAAGGTTTCTTCATAGTCTATACCTTCTTTCTGGGAGAAACCATGAGCAAAAAATATTGCCTTATATTTCTCTATACTACCATCTGCAGCATGCTTGATCTTGTAGATCCATTTGGAAGTTACAACTAATTTCCCTTTTGGTCTTGGGACAACATCCCAAACATCATTCTTCATGATCGACTGATAGTCTTCGATCATAGCATCCTTCCATTCTTTCCGTTCTTCCGCTTCTTCATAATTGGAAGGTTCTTTATCAATGAAATCACATAGTAATGCTACATACCCAGAGTAGGATCTGGTCCTCTTTCTTTCTCTATGATTCTCTTCTGGAGCCCCATATCTTTCCACACCTTGGATAAATTCTTGTACCCAAGTAGGTTTCCTCTTGTGAGGATTCTTTTCATGAGGTGGATCTGCAGGTATTTGTAGTTCTTAAAATTCTCGATATTCTTCTTGAGCTTCTTCATTCATGGTTGTGTCATGAATTTTGGGTGCTTCTGATTCTTCAGATTCTTCAGTAGGTTTCTTTCTGGATTTGTTGTAAGCTATGTCTTCATCAAATGACACATCCCTACTGATATCAATATTCTTTAATCCTGGGGAGTATATTCTGTAAGCCTTCGAGTTTTTAGAATATCCCACAAATATACCCTTCTTACCTGAAGGATCTAATTTTGTTCTCTTCTCCCTCAGAATGTGTATATACATTGGACAACCGAATATTATGAGATGGTTGACTTCTGGTCTCTTTCCGGAGAAGACTTCTTCGGGAGTCTTGTTCTTGAGTACTCTATGTGTAGTACAGTTCTGTACATACACTGGTGATCTGGCGGCTTTTGCTCAGAGATGCATAGGAAGATCTTGATCATGAAGCATTTCTCTTGCAGCTTCCATGATAGTTCTATTCTTCCTTTCTGCAACCCCATTCTATTGTGGATTATAAGGAGTGGACAACTCCCTCTTAATCCTTGAGTCTTTGCATAGCTCTTTGAATTCATTTGAAGTGAATTCTCTGCCATTGTCTGATTGAAAGGTCTTGATCTTCTTTTCAGTGTGATTCTCGATCAAGTATTTGAATTCCTTGAACTTGCTAAATACTTTGTCTTTGTTATTCATGAAGTAAACGCATGTCTTCCTAGAAAAATCATCAATAAAAGAAACATAATATGCATACCCGCTTAGTGAGATTGATGACAGAGGACCGCATACATTGGAGCGGATGATTTCCAATATTCCTTTGTCTTTTCTTTCGTTGTTTGGAAATGTCTTCTTTGTATTCTTTCCTTTCACACATCCTTTGTATACCCCATCATGTTTTGCTTGGATTTCTGGAAGACCTTCAACAGCTTTGCTTGCAATAGGTAGTGCTCTATAATGCACATGTGCAAGCCTTCCGTGCCAAAGTTCATTTGGCTCTACTGTGTCATGGACCAATGCTTGTTCTGGATGGCCCTTTAATTTGTACAAACCTCATTCTTCTTCTCCAATCACTACTACATCATCGATGGTCTTTCCTTTTGGCCACATGATGACTTGACCATCTATGAATGCAACCCTCATTCCTTTTGCATCTAATGCNGGCATAAACAATACTTCCTTCATTGTCATAGACTTTCCAGACTCTAGTTTATAGGAGGATTCCCCACTACCTTTTATTGGATACTGGTAGTCATGTCCTAGCTTCACCTTGTGAGGTGATTCATGTTCTAACACTTTCACAAAGGATTCCTTGAATCCTATCATATGCTTGGAAGCCCCACTATCTATAAGCCAATCAGTGCTTCCATGAGTAATTTTTCCCGTAAGAGAGGAAATCAAAACATATTCATCTTCACTGGAAGAATCTTCACTTTCATATCTGGTTTTCTTCTTGGAAGGTTCATCATTCTCTGCAGCATGAGCATGATGCCTTCTCTTGTTTCCCTTCTTCTTATGAGAGTTAATATTTTTTCTAGGGAAGTATTTTGCAAAGTGTCCTCTTTCATCACATGTATAACATCTCAATCTAGATAGGTCCTTTCTAATGTTATATTTATGGTAAAAGTTCTTACCTTTGGAGTGATGAGGGTTTCTTTTTCCTTTCTTGGAGTGAACTGTGAGGGATTGATCTTCACTTCCGATATTCTCTTCTCGAGCTACTATTCGAGCTTCTTCTTGCGAGCATTCTTCCCATAGTCTGCTGAACTTGATTAACTTCTTTTTGGCATAGATTACTTGGATGAATGAATCCCAGGACCTGGGGAGGCAATTCATTGTTGTCATCACAATTTTTGCATTCTCCACTTCTTCATCTATAGCTTCTAGTTGTTCTTTGATCTGGGAGACCCTTGTGAAGTAAGACTAGATGGTCTCAACATTCTGGATCTTTACATTCTTCAACTGATTCCTTAGAGTCATCTTTCGATTGATGTTCTTCCCTTCAAATAGTTTGGTTAGGGCATCAAACATAGCTTTAGGTGTTTTGAGAGAGGACACTTGTGGGATGAGGTGATCCTTGATAGAATCAACAATGATTCTCTTTGCCATAACCAACTTCTTCTTATGTAAGGAATTTGCCTCATCTCCCTCTGGAACTGGAACCTCCTCACTAATATAGGAGTCCAACTTGTTTTCTTCCAAGTCCAGAGAGATCCTATACTTCCAAGCTCAGAAGTTATCAGCTCCCTCAAGCTTTTCATCAAGCTTGGTATGATGAGGCATCTTAACTGAGAACCTCAAATGGAAATACAAAATATTTATATCTTACTAGGTTAAGATGTCGGATCTGGATTTGGAGCTGAAAATCCTGCAGAGTTGGTTCATGAGCAAATTAGGGTTTTGCTTTTCCGTAGTTTTTTCCAACCAATTGCTTTGAGTTTTATCCCTAATTTCTATTTTAGGGAGGAGATCAATCTAGGCCTGGGCTCACTGAAAAATTCCTCTTCTGTGAAAAGCCCTAATTTCTGGCAGTAGTGTCAGGTCCAAAACTGAAAAACCTTAGAATTGGATTCTGCTTCGACAGAAAGATGTACCCTAGAGAGGAGAGTTATTCCAACCTTATTTTGCTGAAAATCTGTGGAGAGAGATCCACAAAGTAGGAATCCCTAGTTCCCGCAGCTGCACAGTGTCTTCTTCTCAGGTTAGCTCTGATACCACGTTAGATTTTTAACATTAAGCTTAGCATAACATTAAGATCTTTAACTGAGAGAAAAACAAGCACAGCAATCAAACACAAGAGACAATGAACACAGTTTTTTTCCTTAGGGAAACCATAAATGGAGAAAACCCTGCAACTTCCTCAGAGATAGAATCAACACCAAAGTAAAACCCAAAAATAGTAAGTGATCTCTCGACAGCAGTAACCTTCTTTCTATCTAGCCCCAATTTCTTTTCCTTCCTCAACTATGTGCTACACTTGAGTGTGTGTGAGATGTGTTCTAAATAGAGATTCCAACTCTCTATTTATACTAATCTCGACATGACTAAAACCCTACTAGGGCCGACCTCTCTAGGAGAGTCTAATAACCCTAGTGCCCTAGAACTGCGAGGACTTTAACCCTTAGACAATAGGAGGGTTACCCACAATGACTTGACATGACTTGTTTACAATATAGATCCTCTCAATAGGAACATCGGGGCATGACATGACACAAGTACATCTCGGAATAAACATCGGGTTACAATAGATAAGAAATACAAGTAAATACATTCCAAAGTTACAATTACATCAACATTTTTCACAGTTTTGATATTGGATTGCAATTAAATTTTCTTCAATAACAGAAATTGTGACAGGATGATTGCATTTTTCAGAAAACAAATCAGTACACCCATCTACTTTTCAAATCACTAGGCCTATCATCTTCTAAAATCAAAGAGGGATTTATATATTCATGTAAATCTTTAGGTGAAATTTGTATTTGATCCACATGCAAAGGTCTACCTTCAACTACTATTTCAAAATCTGATTTCTCTTTACTTACATTTCCAGAAAATGAACATGTGGAGGGACTGGAAGACTGATATTTTAAAGAATTATCATCTTCTATGTAATCAATCACACAAGCATTGTAACTTTCAAGATATTGCTGTTGCGAAAATGAATTTTCTGGTTGGGAAGGGGAGGCCTCTTCTTGTAACAAAGATTCAGAAGTTGAATAATATGAGGAAGGATTTGATTGACAGTCCCAACCTCTCTCTTGGTCACACACAGAATGGAAAGAATGCTGCAAATCATCATCAATTTCAGGAAGAGAGATATAACTTGTTGAAACAGAGCTTTGGTCTATGTCGACTTCAGTCACGGAAGATAAAACTGACTGCCAGGAGTTTTCTTGAATATCATGGAAATTGGATTGTATTTCTTTTTTAACTGAATATTCATGTAATATATCTAAAACCTCTTCATCCAAATACTTATCATCACCATAGTCATCTTTCCCATTTTCAATGAACTCTCTATCATGTGTGCAACAATCTTGAAGTAACAACAAAGAAGGATAATGCCTTTTGAAATGTTCATGAAATATTGTATGAAAGTCTTTAAGGGAGGATAAACTCCCTGCTAGAAATTCCTCATACTAGGACCTTGCATATCCTTCCAAACTAAACATGAATAGTTTCATTAAAGAATATTCATGCCATCCCACTACCAGCTTATGTATATGCTTATGAAATATAAATAAATGGATGGTAGCATCATCACCCTTTTCGTCATTGAATCTTGGAAGATATGTTTTCCAATTTACCAGAGGTATTTTATTGGGATAACCAGGAATGGAATCAAGATTCATAGGAGCATACCTTGCATCCCGAGAAGTCATCTTGATGGTGGAAAAACTAAATCAGCTCCTCAAACTTTGCAACCCTGTTTGATAGTGGAGCTGCCATAGAACATTATGAAGAATGGATCATTCACAGATGGAGTCGCCAGGTGAAAAGAGACATGACCTTCTTGATGTCTGTTCATTGTTCAACACCAATAGTCAAATATAAACCTTTTGTTCAAATCCAAGGAATATTTGAGACCTCTCCTCATATTTGTCTTTCTGACCACTGGTCTCCCCAGTGGAGTTGCCTTCCAGAATCTTTCAGTGGAGTCACTAGGGCAAATGATACAACCTTTTTCACATGTAAGAATATCTCTTTGCCCACAGAAACCCTTTATACTTTGAATCTTTGTCGTTTTTCCAAGGGAATATCTTCGATCTCATCCTTGGCAATGGTGCCAGTTTGTTAGCACTAGAATTGAACCGAAGGTTGAGGAAGGCTCGCTCCCAAGTAACAACAAAACCACTTTGGAAGAGAGAACTAGCCTTCTGCTCTTTCAAGAGGGATCGCTCACCAAATATTAATAATGCCATATATGTACAAGTGAAAATAGAAATTTTTTGTAAAGTTGGTTGAAACAAGACATAGAACCATTGGGTGATGGAGTCAAGAAGTGTAACAGGAATGAACAGAACTTATGTAGGAAAATTCAACACAGAGGTAAGATAGCGATTCAATCACAGTCAAATTATAATTGTTTGGTGGAAAAGAAGAATATGAATAGACCATCAACACAGAGCATTGGACATTGAATTATGTATTAAGTTTAGAAGAAACCTTTAGTGGATATCTGAAACAACATATGGAGCATAGCATGTATGAATTCCAAACTGTTATACAGTTATTTTAGACATGAAAGAAAACATAATGGGAGAGTTAAACTGGAAAAACATTCGCATGAGAAAGGAAGCAACAGACTATCATACAAACAACACATGAATACATGTGTAAAATGTCGACCTCAGCTTTGCAAAGCATACAATGCAAAATTACATCGGTTCCAACCCTTTCTCCTTATTTAGGAGGTACATTTATAGCATTTTGGAATTTCTAAACCGACATTCGGGAATCAAAATTTGTTACAACTAAAGAACATATTCTAACAAGCTCTAATGTGCCGTATCTACCACGATTTACATAAAACTGAAAAATAATGCGGACCGTTGAAAAATAGGCTTAAACAGTCCCTCCTGCATATCCCAACTGGTGATAGTTATGCAAAAAATGAAAGAGGTTTTTGTAATTAGCCTAGTTCGTAAAAAAAACCATGTCTTATTTTCCTTTGATTTAGATCCAGATCCTTAATATCTGATTTTGAAATTGATGACTCAGATAGTAAACCTGTAAATTTCTAGAAAAATACCCTGTAAATATATTTTAAATTCTCCCAACCTGTGATACCCGTGTAAAAAACTGAAGGAGGTTTTTGAACATATTCCTGGGATGAAGAACAAATTCTCTCAGTTTCCTGAAATTCAATTCCTTTTGGGTGAAACAATTCTTTGAATGTGATGTCTGAAACTGCCCTTTGGAATACCTAAAACATAGCCTGTAAAAATCACTTTGTTTCTCATAACCCATAGGACTTTTGTAAAACCTGAAGGAGGTTATTAAACATGATCCAATTATTAATAGAAAAATCTTTCAATTTTGGAAACTTCTTTCTGGTTTGCTGGAAAAAATTGATTGAAATAACTGACTAAAACAATCATTTAAAAATCTGGAAAATTGCTCTCTGAAGATGACTTCGATTCTCTCAATCCACAACACCTAGTTTAAAAATGAGAGAGGTTATTGTAGATAGGTGTGTTATGAAGAAAAAATTCTCTCCGTTTCTGAAAAATTATCTTGGTTCGGCGGAAACAACTAATTTAAAATAATGTAAAAAACATCCATTTTCATTAAAAAAACAACCATGCTCTGTTGCTTTAATTTTGAATTGAGCTCATTTGATCCACAATTAGTACAATGTTCATGAGCATTTTTTTTCCAACCTCTCTTCACATTCACCCAGCGGCATTAATTTAAGTGGTTGATCAGTTTGACTAGATAATGGATGTTTAACACGTGTGTGAACTTGCATGCGGCATAAAAATTTTGCTAATCTGAAAACCTAATTTCTCGTTGCTAGTTGACAATGCAAAATTTGTTTGATCCATGGATTTTCCTCACCTTCCAAAACTGACCGTCAAAACCTATCTACCATTTAACATCATTTCACTGATTGAAAATTTTAATTTCTTTGTGCAACTTCACATCGTGAAATTGACTTGAGACGCAGATCTCCTCCACATGTTGGTTTGACCTTCCATCCCATCCATTGTTTAACATCATTCCTCAAATCTGAAATTTTAATTACCTCATGCTTGTTCCTACAGTGAAATAAATGTGTGCCGTTGGATGATTTGGGTGTTTATCTGTTCCATTTATTTTCCTTTGATTTTGTAGGACGATATCTCTCCATATATGAATCATCTCAGGAAATAAAATGACAGGTTCCTCTTAGTCATTATGTGCTCCACCTGTCGGCGACCAAGCATGTCCAATTTCTTCAGCTTTGATTCAACATCGAATGCTGAATTCCAGTCTTCAAATTTTGATCGCCGAAAGAAAAAATAAAACACAGTAAATTGTTTCGGTAAATAGTATTCTCCTCACAATGAAAACTACGAACTGAACCTTTGAGTTCTGTAGATTCAAATCACAAATAGAATTATAAGCCTTCTGTTTCTGTAGCCTGGATCCTTTGATCACATTCAAGATCATTTTCTGTAAGAGTTTCTGATATACGATTTCTTCTTTACCAAATGAACAAATCCAATATGCAATGTGAACTGAGGACTTTAATGGAAGATTTTAAAGCCATGCATACGTTTTCTTACCACCGCACTCTCATCTTCAACATTAAATCAGACTCCATTGATATATCAAACTTACCTTTGCATTTTCATACTTTTAGATAGTGTTTTCACACTTTTTCTATGGGAAAATATCGCACATGCCAAAAGAGGCTGGTGTTTTCAGAATTTATATACACTACTCATTCCATTGTATGTCAGGAAACAACATGGATACCATTTCTTGGTGTTAGAATAATCAACCCATATTTACCTACTTTAGACATTAATTAAATCATTTTTGTCTTATTACCTAGTCTTCTAGATTCCACTGTATGCTAGTTTCCTTCTACATGTCATAGAAGTCAACACTTGCTAAAACAGAGTCATGGAGTGTTTGGGAAATCTCCTTGAAACCATATTTAGGATGTCTGCTTTATTCCAGATCCTCCAAAGTGCATATTTGTTTTTTCTATAAAGCTTCCTGTTTTATTGAGAATTAAAGCAAAAGGAAAAGCTAGACTAGGTGTAGTTGACTTGTTTTTTTCCCACATCATCCTCCATTCTTTTCTCTTAATAAAAATATGTATTATTTGTCTTTCCATCCCTTATTATCTTGCCTACTTTACTTTTCCAATTCGTGAGCATCTTAGTGGATTTGGAAACTGCTTTATGCACCCATGGGGGATTTGACTAGATTTAGTAAGCCTACTTTTTGACTATTTTGAATGGAATCCTTATGCATTAAAATATATCATGTAATTATATATTGTAGCAGCCTATTACTTCACAAGTTTGGCTATTGTACACTTATTCAATACAGATTAGTGTTATGCTCCAATTTCAGTCTCGTTTGATATTAATTTTGCATGTTTGATTAGAAATTTTGTGAGTGTAATTGTTCTATCACTTTGGATAAATTTCCACATGGTATCAGAGCCTTTGTATATCAATTTCTCTACTTCCATATTGCTATTGCAGGTTTGACATCTTGACTAGGAGTATTTTCTGCTAACTGAAGGGCACAGTTTCTGAGCTATGGACCAATCTTAAAAGATCATCTTGAATCCATTTAATTTCTTTGAATGGAAAGCTGAGATGGAGATATTGTTGAGAGAAAAAGGTTTGTACAGGGTTACTATGGGAACTGAGGCAGAGCCCAATGTAGTTGCAGAGAAAATAAAATGGCACAACAAGATGGATGAGGCCTATGGTCTTTTGTGTCTAAGCATTTCAAGATACCTCCTCTTCCATCTTGATGGATTGACATCACCTAATGCAGTGTGGGAGAATATTGTAGATATTTTTGGTAAGTTAGATGAGATGAGAGGACATCAAATAAAAAATGAGCTGATCTCCTTGAGTCCCAACAACTTCAAATCCTTGCAACTCTAATTTTCTAAGTTTAAAGCCCTTGTTTTGCAGCTAAAACAATGCGGGATTGAAAAGAAGGAAGAGCAACTATTTTTGGCCATACTCTTGAAGCTTGGCCCAGACTATTCAGTGTTTTTTTCGACCTTCCATGCCACCAAGTTGACATCTCGAGCCTGGAATATGCCTAAGAAGCTTGCAGAGTTCATGGAATCCCTCACACAGGAACAAGATAAGTTGGTGATGATGGGCACCGTCAAACCTTCCAAAGAAAAATATTTGGTTGCTGGAGATTTAAGCTGGGTGGATTGAAAAAGCAAGAAAAAAGTTAAAAATCCACCTAAGCAAAAGAGAGACAAGAGCAAGTCTCAAGAGGATCCCCAAGGTTCCAAGAAGAACTTCCAGAAGAAGAAGAACAAAGGAGAAATGAGCAAGTGCACATACTGTAGTAAGGGCTATCATCCTGAGATCTCTTGTATGAATAAGCAAATTGACATGTTGAACCAACTCCTAGAGAAGAATAACATCTCCCTTCCTGATTGCTCAAAGAATAGGGAAGGAGGATCAAATTTAGACGACAAAGAGAGAGTACATGCTTTGGTTGCTGGCACATCAAGCTCACCTAGATTCATCATAGACTTTGGAGCTTCTAGACATATGGTTTAAAAAAAAAAGGAATTCTCCTCTCTTGACATGTCTAAAGGTCCACAAATATTTTTGGGAGATGACTCTCTCACTGACAGTTTGGGAAAAGGAAGGATTGATCGTGACCATGGTAAGTTCAATAATGTGTTGTATGTTCCAAGTCTTGCCTCTAATATCTTGTCAGTGTATCAGATGACTCACATAGGGTCTCTAAAGAAGGTCATATTCTCCCCTGATGATGTTGAAATCACTGATATTTTGAATGGTAAAGTCATAGCAAAAGGTGTTGTTGATCACACTTCGAAGGTATACATGTTTTCCCATTTTCTACCCTACTCAAACCCCTCTGCTCTTCTGATTCATGCTAATGAGGAAAGCAAGATTTGGCATGAAAAATTTGGCCATCTTAGCTACAAGTATCTTTTTGATTTGAATGAAAAATATATGTTCACAGGGTTACCAAAGATCAAGTTTTCCAAGGGGGTCTTTTAAGGTTGTATCTTAGAAAAACACCCAGAGCACAAATTTGAGAGAGCTAGTCATGAGAGAACCTCTGCACCTCTTGAGTTGATCCACAGTGACATTGCTGGTCCATTTCCTCATATGTCCATGAGTCAAGACAAATATACATTGACCTTCATAGATGAATTTTATAGGTATTGTTGGGTTTACTTCCTAAAGCATAAGTTTGAATTTTTTGACCTCTTCAAAGTCTTTAAGGCCTTGGTTGAAAACTAGTCTGGGAGGAGACTTAAGATCCTCAGTTCTGACAATAATGGTGAGTAGGTCAAGTATGAGTTCATTTAGTATTGTAAAGATGTAGGTATTCAGATGCAGCATTTGATCCCTTACACACTGTTTGTGCCAGAATTTATTCTCAGACTACAAAAGAACAAGCCAACACTATCTCAATAAACTCAATTAAGTAAAATAGGTATTAGGGTTTTGGTTGTATAGTTTGAAGACAAGAGGGAAAACATTTATAATACCAAAGCAAACACTAAATCATGAGCATTGGAATGAATGAGATGCATAACATATAAACCATAAGCCAACAGAGTAAACACAATACTGAGTTTCACCCACAGTTAGCAAGCATTTCAAGCATAAAAACATTAAACAAGAAATGAATATACCAATTGAGTAATTAACACAAATTAGAAATGAAACCAGTAAATAATATAAATGGAATATAGATGCATATATTTCATAGTTCAGTCATCAAAAACACATAAGAGTCTTTACACTTAGCTCATAAACAAAGCCTGATAGCCTCCCCTTGTCAGCAAAAATCGAACCTCTCTGTTGTACTATTGTCCAGATTTTATAATTACAAATAAGTAGTTCTATATTCCCTTCATTAGGTCAAATTTGAAACTACTCAGCAGTTACATTAACTAACTTTCAACTAATTTACTAAAAATAGCAAACTCGGATTCCTGGTAAATATGGTGAATTTCTGAAAAATAGGTGTCAAAGAAGCTTCCATATCTCTCAATCCGTGACACCTGTGCAAAACCTGAGAGTGGATTTTGTGAATGGGTCCATGATGGAGAAATAAATCTCTTGGTTTTTAAAAATTCATCTCCAATCAATCAAAATATGCCCTGCAAAGGAAGACTAAAACAAGAAAATATTAAATATTTTTAAAACCCTGAAAAATAGGCTGTAAATATTAAACTGAATCTTTCAAAACTTGATAGTTGTTGCAAAAATGAGAGAGGTTTTGTGAATGGGTATCTTATGAACAAAAACCTCTTTTTTTTCTTTCTAAAATTCAACTCCATCATCTTGTGGTATGTAGTCAATTGCAATAACCCAAAACAGGAAAAAAACAGAGCATAATTCTCAATAATCTTTGCACACTCCAAGTCTTCTCTAAGTATTTTATTTGTAGTCTCTAATCCTTCATTGGTTTCATGTAGGTACTCAATTTGATGCTTGTATTGTTTAATACTTCTTTGCATATTTTCCTTTTTCAAAATCAATACATTTACCTTCTGATATTGATTGCGTCCCCTCTGGTATCCATGGGATCTTCAACTTCTTGTATATCTCTTCATCCTTCTTCATATGCTCTGTGAAGGTCACAGAAATTTATGAGTGTTCTTCAGCTTCAATACTACACTGAATTTCATCTTCAATTACCTCTCTTCTCTCCATACAGGAACTCTTTATATCATTTTGCTGCTATTCTTGAATCATCTTATTTCTAACCTGCATGAAAATGTCTGAGATCTTAGCATAAGTGAAGTCTGGCTTTTCTTTTGAAACTATCATAACTTCTTTAATGTCATCTTCACTATCTCCCAATTTCTCCTGATATGATGACTATTCTATTACTGTAACCTTTTTCTCAGCCAATTTGGGATTTAATAATTTCTTCATGTTTAACCTAAGCTTGTTCTTCGGCCTTGTCTTAGGTCTCTAGACTGCTCCAAATTCTCCTGACATTTTCAAAAACTTTCCTTGATGAGTTATTGAAGCAAATTCAACAACCTTCACTCTTTTCTTTCGTGACACTGTCTCTTATTCAAAATGGGTATGTATTTCTTTCTTAGAACAAACCCTATCTTCATTGGTAGTAGGATCCCTAGCCTCATCAGATAAGTATTTTTCATCCTCTTCAGAAAATCCTGACCAAAATAAGAAGTGTTCCCATGCCTTCTCTCTTTTCTACAATACAGTACTTATGATCAGTTTTATGAGCCCATGGTGAAAAATTGATTGTTTTGTATGATCCTGATGTTCTTTCACCCTACTTGACATCTTCTGTAAACTTTTCAAAAAGAAGAAAGGAATATTCATCTTGGATTCATGAATGAGATGTTGAAGGAATATAAAATGATACTTAAACACAAAGGCAAATCTCCCCTCACAAGTGACATAGCTTTGTAAGATTTTGATAGGCTCTATCCACTCAGATTTAAAATTTTGAATAGTAAAACCCTTTCCCCAGTCTTCTACTATACCTGGAAGTAGATATCTTTGAGCATCAAAAGTGAAGGGCACCTTTTTGAACCAGAATTCTCCCTCATCCAGAATTCCTGTTGCTTCTGCTAGTAACTCCCTGGTTAGTTTGAACTTCAAAGTGTCAAAAGACACTACAGACTTGTCTAAACATTGAGTGAATTTGTAAGAAACCTCTGAGTGATAACCTTCAATCTTTTCAAAGAACACCAACCACCCTTCTTCTACAAACAATTGTGCACATTCTGGAAAGTTTTGAACCCAACTTAAGTCTGAGGGTTATGCCCTATTAGTGTTACCACTCTTTTTCATTTTGAAATATTGTCAAATGGATTCTGTCAATAAAACGCACTTTGACTGTCTTCAAATATTGATAAACGGATAGACAATACTGTATAGGGGAACACTAAAAAATCTAAATTGAACTCTTCTCGTTTAAGCTGGTAAATACATTAATTCCATGACTGAGAATCCATCATTTAGTACCAATTAGGATTAAAAACTAATAATATGTCATCAATTCGGTCATTAATCCTCTGTTTAGAAAAAACCCCAAGTTTATGAGCCTTGGTAATTAGTTTGCATCCTACCTGTTAAAATGACTAATCCATCTGCCGGAATCTTGTTCTCTTGACTGCCGGGTGTCGAATTACATTCCCCAATCTTCTCTAAAGCCCTCCAGAAAGCCCTAATTTTTGCTCTGTTTCAAATTTTTGATTACCAAGTGCTGATTTTTTGCAACGACCTTCACCTGCTCTATGTGCAGTTCATAGAATACATGATTCAAAATGCATTTGTCTCCTTATGTTCAACCATAATTACTCCATCACCTCTGCAAGCAACCGCCATGATTCACCCTCATGATGATATTCATACCTGCCATAGTGATTATTCTAAAAGAAACACGTATCAAATCCATCACTCAGTATGAATGACATCTTATGTGTGAGAATTCCGGAGAAAACTGAACCAGAAATGATGATTTTTGACTTGCTCGACTTTCTTGTAGCGCGCCTATGTAACGTTTTCTGGCTTGCGCTACAGGAATACCTGTTTTATGATTTTTTTAACCAAAACTTCAAACAAAGTGTTTTTTTTTGGTAAATAACTTTAACTAAGGTCTTATGATATTTCTTTAGAACCTTTCAGAAATATATACATCCTATAAGCCCATAAAAACAATGAAATGAATTAAGTAAAGCAAAAATTAAAAAGAAAACCTATTAAATCAACTATAAACATAATCCTAAAATCAAAATATTTTAAAAGAAACCAAGGTCAAAAATTTAAAACAATAAGAAAAATCATACTTTTAAGAAAAGAAAATGGTTCAAAAATAGAAAACAAAAATAGGCTATAACACACACCACAACAAAATGGTGTTGCTGAGAGAAAGAATAGTTCATTGAAGGAGATGGCAACCTACATGATGGAGGATAAGAATTTGCCACCAAAGTTTTGGGCCGAGGCTATAAAATGTGAATCCTACATCCAAAATAGGGTGCCTCATAATCATATTGATGGTATGACTCCTTTTGAAGCTTGGAGTGGGCACAAGCCAGATGTGACCCATTTCAGGATTTTTGGCTCAAAGACTTGGGCTAGAATTCCAACTGAAAAGAGAAAGTTTTTGCAGCCCCAAAGCCAAGAGTTCCTATTTGTTGGGTATTATGAATATTCAAAAGGGTACAAGCTTATCAGCTTAAGCACTAACAAATATTTCATTGAAAGAAGTGTTCAGTTCCAAGAAAATCCTTTAGTAGCAGTTGAAGTTGGAGAGTCTTCTTCACCTTCCAGATCCATTGATTGTAAGTGGAGGGACTAATGAGTTTGCTGATTCTGATATGTATGATAATGATGATTTGATTACAGATCCTAATAGTCCTACAAGACCAAAATGGGAAGAAAATACCATTCATGTAGCTGGGGAGCTAGCTGGAAATCCTAGTGACAATAGGAGGACTAGATCTCCGTTTGAGAGTGCCCTGTGTATGAAATATCCCTTATTTGTTGAGAAGTGCTGTCTGATGGTTGAATCAGATCCATAGAAATATGAATGTGCAATACATGATCCAATATGGCAAACATCCATGAAATAATAATTCATCTCGCTCCAGAAGAACAACACTTGGGAACTGGTTGATCTTCCCCCAGGGAGGAAGCTAGTTCAATGTAAGTGGGTTTTCAAGACTAAGTTTGCTGCTGATGGTTAAAATTTGAAATAGAAGGAAATATTGGTAGCCAAGGGATACTCACAAGTACATGTTTTTGACTACAATGAAACCTTTGCACCAGTGGCAAAGATGGACACCATAAGGCTAGCTTTAGCCATTGCAGCTTCGAAGCAGTGGGGGGTACATCACATGGATGTGAAGTGTGCTATACTAAATGGAGATCTCATTGAATAAATTTACATGCAGCAACATAAAGGGTTTGTTTCTAATCCATATTTTGTGTGCAGGTTAAAGAAATCATTGTATGGGCTCAAGCAATCCCCCAGGGCTTGGTATGCCAAGATTGATGGCTTTCTGCTGTCATTGAGTTTTGTTCGATGAAAGTATGATAATAATGTTTATTTGAAGCTGATTCATGGTTATTTGATGATTATTGTCTTGTATGTGGATGACCTTCTGATTACAAGAAGTTCAAAGAAAGAGATTTCCTCCTTGAAGGGTGCAATGAACCATGCATTTTCTATGACAGATTTAGGATTGTTGAAACAATTTTTGGGTCTCGAAATTGCTCAATACGAACATGGAATAAAAGTAAATCAGTCCAAGTATGCCTTAGATTTGTTGAACAAGTTCAACATGAAATATTGCAAGCCAAGCAAGACTCCCTTCCTTTCAGGAGTTAAGCTAGAAGAAGTATGTTCTTCTCCTATGGTAAATAATACACTATATAGGAAGTTGATTGGGTGTTTTCTTTATCTTACACACAATCGACCTGATCTATATTATGCTGTTAGTGTGGCTTCAAGATACATGGATCAGCCTCATGAGATCCATTGGAGAGTATCCAAAAGGATCCTTAACTTTGTTCAAGGAACAAGAACTCATGGGATCTTCTACGAAGCTAAATCTGATCTTGATTTGATTGGGTTTACTGACAGCGATTAGGAAGGTGACAACACAGATCAAAATTCAACATCAAGATATGTGTTCATGCTTGCAGAAGGACAAATCAGTTAGTCAAGCAAGAAGCAGAGTGTCATAGCACTCTCATCTACAGAAGCAGAGTATAGAGGAGTTGTAAATGCAACAACTCAATGTTTGTGGTTGCAGAGAATACTTGGAGAATGTGGCTTTGAATTAGATTTTTCAACTATTATGTACTGTGATAATTAGAGAACCATTCAAATATTCAATGATCTAATTCAGAGACAGTGAACCAAACACATTGAGATCCATATGCACTAGATCAGACAGCTTGTACATGATGGCACCATTCACCTACTCTTCCATGCATCTTCAGAACAAGTAGCAGACATATTCACCAAATTTTTTTATGAGAAGACATTCAAAAATCTCAAATCACTGCTAGGGATTTCTGATCATGTTGTGAAGCAATATTGATGACAATATTTTCAAATTTTGTTTTACTGTCAATGTTTAAGGGAGGATTTTTCCCACTGGGTTTTTTTCCTCTTTCCTTGGTTGAATGGACAAGCAGTATGTAAAGGGTGACTAAGCCTTGATGCTAGGCCCTATATTTTTATGATATTTACTCATAAATTTAGGATTAAGGGGGGGTGTTAGAATAATCAACCCATAGTTACCTACCTTAGACATTAATTAAATCATTTTTGTCTTATTACCTAGTCTCCTAGATTCCACTCTATGCTTGTTGCCTTCTACATGTCATAGAATTCAACACTTTCTAAAATTGAGTTATGGAGCACTTGGGAAACCTCCTAGAAACCATATTTATCATGTCTACTTTATTCTAGATCCTCCAAAGTGCATATCTTCTTTTTCTGTAAAAATGCCTATTTTATTGAGAATTAAGGCAAAAGGAAAAGCTAGACTAGGTGTAGTTGACTTGTTTTTTTCCCACATCATCCTCCATCCTTTTCTCCTAATAAAAGAATGTATTAGTTGTCTTTCCATCCCTTATTAGCTTGCTTACTTGACTTTTCCAATTCATGAGCATCTTAGTGGATTTGGAAACTTCTTTATGCACCTATGGGGGATTTGACTAGATTTAATAAGCCTACCTTTTGACTATTTCGAATGGCATCCTTATGCATTCAAATCTCTCATGTAATTATATATTGTAGCAGCCTATTACTTCACAAGGTTGGCTATTGTGCACTTATTCGATACAGATTAGTGTTATGCTCCAATTTCAGTCTCCTTTGATGTTAATTTTGCATGTTTGATTGGCAATTTTGTGAGTGTAATTGTTCTATCACCTGGGTTCAATTTTCACACTTGGGAGCTATCTCTTGATATTGAAACAAGATTGGTCTAGTCAATATATTTTTATATGAAATAAGTATGGAACAAAGTCAAGCCATTTGCAAAAATAAACCCTTGCCTCTTTAATAAAAGAATAGAAATCGTGGCTCACATTCCGCTTGGTTCTTGGAGATGGGCTTTAGGCCAACACCTTTTTATAAATATTTTTGTTTAATATTTTTATAAAAAAAAAATTGTTTTTTATAAAAATATAAACTCTTTTTTTTATAACTTCAACCTTTAAACCACCTTTATAAAACTTTGATTTATATATAATTCTCTTCCTTTTACCCAAAACTCTTCAACCCATTTCTTCTTGTAGATCTGGGAGATTTTAATAAAAAAATTTAATGAGGAAAGTATGAAAATCATTTGATCATCAAGAGAAACTCAAAACTTTTAGGCAATGAGGCTTACTACGGTAAAACTAAAATAGTGCTGACAATTGTCTCCATTAGGGATGCTATCCTCCCTGTGAGGTAGCAAAGAACCCCATAGACCAGGTGCTGTATCCATTGTTCAGCTCCCAAATTTTTCTAGAATCCTCTACCTGTTCTAAACTGAACCATCAACTAAAACCATTCTACAAACAAATCCCACTCTTTCAACCTGTAACCTGTCACCTATCCATACCCTGAAAACTGAAGACAACTGTAACTGTAGACCTACACTTTAAAACTGAACTGCACTAAAAACTGCTGACGAAATGCTCGCCATGTCAAGCTTATTCATACCTACCTATCCTACTTAACCGAGCAAAAATTCCCAATCAAGCAAAATCTAACTTCCAATGAAGTCACTGAAGCAAATGATCCCATAAACCAACTTTTTATTCATGTTTGATAAAAAATAGAACTGAAATACCTAATGGCACAAAGTTATAATAAAGAAATTGATCTTTACAGTAGAGAACAACCAACCATTACTATTTCCAAGATTCTCCATGTACTTAGCCACTGGATCATAAAAGGGATGACAACTTTCAAAAAATTCTGTCATTATCTTACCATGAGAGAGCTGTCCCAACTGTAAATTCCCTTGCACGTTGTCAAACTGATGTTCAAAAGAACCATGTAAGGAAAACTCGTGATAATTTCTAGGTGAGACATCCACAACTTCATCTAAAATTTTTGATGTTAAAACTTCATATTCTTTATATGTTTCAACAATAACATCATTCATCTCCTCAATAGGATCGAGAAAATAGATTTCTTCTTGACAAAAAAATTCTGAATTTGAAGAACAAAAAGAAACATCCATTTGAGAACCCCCATATTCTTCTTCGTTATTCAATTCTTCATCGCATACTGCTGGTTTTTCTAAAGGCTGGGATTGATTGTATAACTTCCCTTCTCCCTCATCATCCATTCCAAGGAAATTTATACATTCATCTACAATATCAAATTTTTGTCTTTGATTAGAAACTTTAAGTCTGTTTTTTAACCACCCAAATGAAGGAAAACACAACGACAAATAGTCATTTTCAACATGTTTAGTTTCCACTCCGTTTTCACACATTTAATCTTGGATTGCAATTAAATTTTCTTCTCTAACAAAAATTGTGACAGGCTGATTGCGTTCTTCAGAAAACAAACAAGTACACCCATCTCCTTTCAAATCACTAGGATGATCATCTTCTACAAGCAAAGAGGGATTTATATATTCATGTAAATATTTAGGTGAAATTTCAATCAGTAGAGGAAATTTTAGGTCTAAAATGGGCCTCCTAAGGAAAATAATAAAATAATAGTTATTAATTTTGGAGGAAGAATGAAAAAAACTACTTTTTTTGTTCGTATTTTTGACATATCGCCCTATGGTTTTACTCAAATTTCGAGCGGGAGATCTTGTTGGATGTGGTATTTAATTCCACATCCAACAAGTACCCACAGTGCATACCTTTTACGTACCCCGCTACCGCAAAAATAAGAAATACCTGAAAAAATGTGATGATGATGTCATCATCACATTTTTTAAGGTAATTCTTATTTTTGGGGTAGTGGGGTATGTAAAAAGTATGTAGCGTGGGTACTTGTTGGATGTGGAATTAAATTGCACATCCAATGATCTCTCCCGCTCAAAATTTGAGTAAAACCACAGGGAGATATGTCGAAAATACGAACAAAAAAAGTAGTTTTCTTTTATGACAAATATGTCAATTCAACCATTATGGTTGACTCATTTTATTGAAATTCTATTGGTTCCTAGATTCAAACTCACAAAATTTATTGTTTGCGCGTTTTCTTATAGGGCCCATTTTAGACCCCAAATTTCCTCTAATGTTGATCCACATGCAAAGGTCTTCCTTCAACCACTATTTCAAAATCTGATTTCTCTTTACTTACATTTTCAGAAAATGAACATGTGGAGGGACTACAAGACTGATATTTTCTAGAATTATCATCTTTTGTGTAATCAATCACACAAGCATTGTAACTTTCAAGAGATTGCTATTGCGATAAGTAATTTTCTGATTGGGAAGGGGAGGCCTCTTCTTGTAACAAAGATTCAGAAGTTGAATAATATGAGGAAGGATTTGATTAGCAGTCCCAACCTCTCTCTTGGTCACACAGAGAATGGAAAGAATGCTGGAAATCATCATCAGTTTCAGGAAGAGAGATATAACTGGTTGAAACAGAGATTTGGTCTATGTCAACTTCAGTCACGGAAGACAGTACTAACTGCTGGGAGTTTTCTTGAATATCATGGCAATTGGATTGTCTTTCTTTTTGAGCTGAATATTCATATAAGATATCTAAAACCTCTTCATCCAAATACTGATCATCACCACACTTATCTTTCACATTTTCAATGAACTCTCTATCACGTGTGCAACAATCTTGAAGTAACATCAAATAAGTATAATGCATTTTGAAGTGTTCATGAAAGATTGTATGGAAGTCTTTAAGGGAGGATAAACTCCTTGCTAGCAATCCCTCATACCAGGACCTCGCATATCCTTCCAAACTAAACTTGAACAGTTTCATTAAATAATATTCATGGCATCCCACTCCCAGCTTATGTATATGCTTATGAAATCTAAATAAATGGATGTTAGCATCATCACCCTTTTCGTCATTGAATCTTGGAAGACATGTTTTCCAATTTACCAAAGGTATTTTATTGGGATAACCAGGAATGGAAACAAGATTCATATGAGCATACCTTGCAGCCCAAGAAGTCATCTTGATGGTGGAGAAAATGAATCAGCTCCTCAAACTTTGCAACCCCATTTGATAGTGAAGCCTCCATAGAACATTATGAAGAATGGATCCTTCGCAGATGGAGTCACTAGGTGAAAAGAGACATGACCTTCTTGATGTATGTTAATTATTCACCACCAACAGTCAGATCTAAACCTTTCATTCAAATCCAAGGAAGATTTGAGACCTCTCCCTGTATCTGTCTTTCTAACCACCAGTCTCCCCAGTGGAGTCACCTTCTAGAATAGTTCAGTGGAGTTGCGAAGGAAAATGAATCAACCTTTTTCACATGTAAGAATCTCTGTTTTCCCATAGAAACCCTTTATCCTTTGAATCTTTGTTCTTCTTCCCAGGGATGATCTTCAATCTCGTCCCTAGCTATGGCACCAGTTTGTTAGAACTGGAATTGAACCAAAGGTTGAGGAAGGATTGCTCCCAGGTAACAACAGAACCACTTTCGAAGAAAGAACTGGTCTTCTGCTATTTCGAGAAGGATCTCTCACCAAATATCAACAATGCCAGATATGTACAAGTGAATATAGAAATTGTTTGTAAAGTTGGTTGAAACAAGACATAGAACCATTGGGCGATGGAGTCAACAAGTGTAACAGGAATGAACAGAACTTATGCAGGTGATTTCAACACAGAGGCAAGATAGCCATTCAATAAAAGTCAAATTATAATTGTCTGGTGGAAAAGAAGAACATGAACAGACCATCAACACAGATTATTGGACAATGAATTCTGTATTAACTTTAGAAGAAAGCTTTAGTGGATATTTGAAACAATAGACACAACATAGCATGTATGAATTCCAAACTGTTATACACTTATTTCAGACATGAAAGAAAACATAATGGGAGAGTTAAACTGGAAAAACATTCACATGAGAATGGAAGCAACAGACTGTAATACAAACAACACATGAATCCCTATGTAAAACGTCGACCTCGGCTCTGCAACTTTATTAAAATACTCTTGAAAGCATACACTACAAAATTACATCGGTTCCAACCCTTTCTCCTTCTTCAGGAGGTACATTATAGCATTTTGGAATTCCTAAACCGACATTCGGGATTCAATTTTTTTTACAACTGAAGAACATCTTCTAACAAACTCTAATGTGGTGTATCTACCATGATTTACATAAAACTGAAAAATAACACAGACCGTTGAAAAATAGGCTTAAACTGTCCCTCCTGCATATCCCATATGGTGACATATGTGCAAACAATGAAAGAGGTGTTTTTAACTGGCCCAGTTTATGGAAAAACCCATGTCTTATTTTCCTTTGATTCAGCTCAAAATCCTCAATATCAGATTTTGAAATTGATCACTCATATAGTAAACCTGTAAATTTATAGAAAACTACCCTGTAAATATATTTTAAACTCTCCCAACCTGTGATACCTGTGTAAAAACTGAAGGATATTTTTGAAGGTATGTCTGGGATGAAGAAAAAATCTCTCAATTTCCTAAAATGCAACTCCATTTGAGTGAAACAATTCTTTGAATGTGATGTCTGAAATAGTCCTTTGGAAAACCTAAAACATAGCCTGTAAAAATCACTTTGTTTCTCCTAACCCATAGGATCTGTGTAAAAACTGAAGGAGGTTATTGAACATGATCCAATTCTTAAGAGAAAACACATTAAATTTTGGAAACTTCTTTCTGGTTTTTTGGAAACATTTGATTGAAATAACTAACTAAAAGAGTCATTTAAAAATATGGAAATTTGCTTGCTAAATATTACTTCGATTCTCTCAGTCCACAACACCTGGGTAGAAACTGAGAGAGGTTATTGTAGATAGGTGTTTAGTGAAGAAAACAATCTCTCGGTTTTTGAAAAATCATCTTGGTTCAGCGGGAACAACTGATTTAAAATAATGACCAAAACAACCATTTTCATAAAAAAAACAACCAGGCTCTGCTACTTTAATTTTGAATTGAACTCATTTGATCCACAATTAGTACAATGTTCGTTAGCATTGTTTTTCCAACCCCTCTTCACATTCACCCAGCAACATTAATTTAAGCAGTTGATCAATTTGACTAGATAATGGATGTTTACCACGTGTGTGAACTTGCATGCCATAAAATTTTCGCTAATCTCAAAACCTAATTTCTCCTTGTTAGTTGACAATGTGAAATTTGTTTTATTAATGGATTTTCCTCACCGTCCAATCTGACCATCAAAACCTATCTACCATTTATCATCATTTCTCTGATTGAAAAATTTGATTGCTCCGTGCAACTTCACATCGTGAAATTGACTTGAGTTGCAGAGCTCTTCGACCTACTGGTTTGACCGGTCATCCCATCCATTGTTTAACATCATTCCGCAAATCTGAAATTTTAATTACCTCGTGCTTATTCTTGCAGCGAAATAAATGTGTGACGTCGGATGATCTGGGTGTTTATCTGTTCTGTTGATTTTCCTTTGATTTTGCAGGACAATTACTCTCCATATATGAATAATCTCAGGGAATAAAATGACAGGTTCCTCTCAGTTATTATGTGTTGCACCTGCCAGCGACCAAGCATGTCTGATTTCTTCATCTTTGATTCAACATCGAATTCCAAATTCCAGTATTCAAATTTTTATCTCCGAAAGGAAAAATAAAACACAGTAAATTGTTTAGGTAAATAGTGTTCTCCTCACAATGAAAACTCTGAGCTAAACCTTTGAGTTCTACATATTCAAATCACAAATAGAATTATCAGCCTTTCGTTTTTGTAACCCGAATCCTTTGATCACATTCAAGATCATTTTCTGCAAGAGTTTCTGATATACGGTTTATTGTTTTCCCAATGAACAAATCCAATATGAAATGTGAACTGAGGACTTTCATGGAAGATTTTACTGCCATGCATACTTTTCCTTACCACCGCACTCTCATCTTCAACATTAAATCAGCGTCCATTGATATATCAAACCTACCTTTGTGTTTTCATACTTTTGGATAGTGTTTCACACTTTTTCTATGCGGAAATATCCGACATGCCAAAATAGGTTGGTGTTTCAGACTTTATATACACTACTCATTCCATTGTATGTCAAGGAACTACATGGATACCACTTCTTGGGAGCTATCTCTTGATATTGAAACAAGATTGGTCTGGTCAATACCTTTTTATATGAAATAAGTATGGAACAAAGTCAGGCCATTTCCAAAAATAAACCCTTTCCTCTTTAATAAAAGAATATAAATCGTGGCCCACACTCGACTTGGTTCTTGGAGATGGGCTTTAGGCCAAGACCTTTTAATTATAAAGTTTTTTTTTAATATTTTTATAAAAACAAATTTTGTTTTTTATAAAAATATAAACTCTTTTTTTTATAACTTAAAACTTTAAGCCACCTTTATAAAACTTTGATTTATACATAATTCTATTCCTTTTACCCAAAACTCTTCAACCCCTTTCTTCTTGTAGATATGGGAGATTTTGATAAATTGATTTAATGAGGAAAGTCTAAAAACCATTTGATCATCAAGAGAAACTCAGAATTTTTAGGTAATGAGTCTTACTGCAGCAAAACCAAAATAGTGCTAACAACTTCCATGCTTGGATGTTGTCAACCTCACAAAGCTTGTAATCAAGCTGGTGTGATTATTCATTTTAAAATGAGAACCTCAACTGTAAATAGCAAAATATTAGATCTTACCGATTTGAGGTGTCCATCCTAGTTTCGGAGCTGGCTGATCTAGGGTTTGTCAGAGAAACCCTAATTTTCAAAACTTGGAATATTTTAGATCTGATTGGATAGAAATATATACCTCTTCAAGGAGAGATGTCCAATGTACTCCTTTTCTGAAAATAGTGGAGGGAAGCTCCCGGAACAGGAAGCCCTAGTTTACCAATTTCTTCTGCAGAAATGCTTGATACTGTTTCAGCTATATCTCTGAAATTACAGATCCTATGTGTCTGAAATTTTGTACTAAGGTAACCTCATCTGTCCTCTTTCCAACAGACTAGGTTTTACCAGAATTGGTTTCACCAATTGGGATTTATGAGAGATTTCCCAAGGTGACCTGTTTCAGGACTATTTGTCATAGAGAACTTGTACGAACTTCCACGTGGCCCTGTTTCATCATCAAGGTCTGAAAAATTTTACCACAGTAATTACAGTCCATGCCCTTTTTTGAACATCTTGTGAAATTTCATTTGGATATTTGTAGCCTGAGATATTGCAATTATCCCTAGGTGGTATGTTTAGGGATGAATCTTGGAAGAGGATGAAACCCTGATTTGGAGGAATCATATCTCCCATAATATAGAGAATATGAGTCTGAAACTTTTACAAATGGTACATCAGGAATTTATATTCATCCTGTGAAATTTTGAGCTCTTGAGCCTTCTCCAATCTCAAGATATAGCGAATGTACCAAAACTACCAGTTTCAGTATTTTAGGGTTTTTCAGGCCTAGGGTCAAATTAGGGTTTGACTTTCCTATAGTTTCAACCAACCAAAAATATCAACCCAGGTATCTAAAATTAGATTTTGATGAGGAGAGTAATCCTATGTGGGGCTCACTAAAAAATTCCTCTTCTGTAAAAAGACCTAATTTCCCGCAACAAAAACTGAAAATGCCCGGAATCAAATTATGCTTCTACAGAAAGATGTGCCCTTCAATGGAGAGTTAGTCTAGCATAATTTTTCTGATGGATTGTGGAGAGATACCCAAAAATTAAGAAGCCCTAGATTCTGTAACTGCACAATGTCTACTTCTTAGGTTAGCTTTGATACCATGTTATATTTTTATCATTTAAGAAATATGATCTTAGGATCTTATCTGAGAGAATAACATGGACAACAATAATCATAACAGACAAGAGACAAAAATATTTTTCCTCAGGGTAACCATAAATGAGAAAACCCCACAACTTCCTTAGAGATAGAATGATCACCAATGGCAACAGTAAAACCCAAAGACAGAAAAGATGATCTCCATAGCTATTCTCTCTCTCACACACTTAAGAGAGCTTCTCCTCTCTCACTCATGTGCCCCAGTGAGTGAGTATGTGTGTTGTGTAGAAATGACGAGAGCCTCACTTCTATTTATATTATTTCGTTCCTTTATTTCCACTCCAACATGTCGGCCTCACTTAACAATTACTTACTAGGGCCGAATTCTCTAGGAGAGTCTAATATCCCTAGTGCCCCACAACTGTGGGGACTTTTCCCTATGATCAACAAGGAGGTTTAACCTTAGCTCAATTGTGGGGACTATTTCCTCGACTTACAATGGAGGGTTAACCTCAATGACTCTGCAGGACTTCTTTATATTATTGAATCACCCAATCGGAACATTGGGGCATGACATGACTCAATTACATTACAAGTACTTCCCAGAATAAACATCAGGGTACAATACATAGGATATACAAATGAATACATTCCAAAGTTACAAATACACAAACACTATTCTGGTTCGAAATTCATCAATTTATGCACACCCCTTCTAGTTGACTAGGAAAATTCTACTAATTTTACAGTTTTCTTCATCCTGGAAGTTTTATGCATCCAAATGTCATTCCAAAAGTTGATATAGGAATTCCACTCACCCCAATACCTATCATAACCCTCATACAATGATTGTGTTGAGGTCATACCACGTTCGGACAACTATCTTTGCACAGGGTATCCTCGAGACAAAACTGTTAGTTTTTCCCAAATTGTTCCAAACAACCCCAAATCACTCTAGATATGTTCTTGACTTCCTGAAACCTGATTTGATTCTTATGAACATATTAACATTGCACAAACACATGTTTGATTGGATGTGAAAGTTCTTCTTGGTTTAACCGTTGGGAAACCCAGAAGCATGAAAGTAGGTCTCAGCAGAGCTGATTCTGAAACATAAATGGTCCCCAATTTACATGCGCTAGGGAAGTTACTTTATCTATCCTAAAATATCCTTTGTATATTCCTTAACCCTTTACCATATTACCACAACTTTATCAGTAATTCACATTTTTTCCCTTGCATCTTAAGTAGTTAATGTTACTGCAAAAATCTGATTACACACCTAAATTAATAATCAAAGAAGGGTTGATATTATGATATTGATATTATCCCAGGGATATTATAGTGGTATCAGAGCACTTTCCTCCATCAGCGTGGAAAGTACTCTCTAAAGAGAAGACAATTTCAGCCACACCATACTATGATGAGCAGTATGAAGAATACTGCAAGCAATATGAAAAAGAAATATTTAGTGTTGATGGTGGTCTATCAATATTTGAATATGATCAAGTCTATTTTCCATTATATAGAGAATATATCATATCTGATTCTCTCCTTATTAATAAATACTTGGCAAAGATGATGGAAGCATGTGAAAACATGCCTAGCTGCTAAAAGGAGTATCTAGACTTGGATAAGAAGATTTGTGCAGACATGTATTTCAAAGAATACATTTATTTCAATTATGTATTCTGGCCTAAAAATGTTGATGATAGATATTTCAATAGATTAAAACCATCCATATATGAACCAAGTTGTTCCAACTATGTTAGTAAAGAAGAAGAAAGAGGAGACAAAAGGGAAGATTAATCAAATCCATCTGCTTGTCCAAGCATTAGGAGAATGTTTTGTTTTTCTTCAAAAAAAGCTTCCAAAAGATGTGAGTTGAGTACCAATCAATATGAATAAGCCTCAAGTTCCTTGAAGAATAAGAGAAATGAAGTAGAGACAAATATCCATGAGGTGAAGTGCAAGTCACCACAAGGTGGTTGCATAGGAAAAGAAGTTGAAGATGAATGCACTTCAAGCTTCTTGGTGGGTGATATCTAGAATACTGCTCAAGATGTTGGCTCATGTATAGGTGGAGAGGAATATTTTGGATCATATCCAAACAAATATTACAAATGAGATTTAAATTCACCTCTTGAGCCACATAAGGAAGAAGAAGAGAAGGCCACCACGCCATTTGGGTGTGAACCAAAGAATTTGGTGGAGGAGTAGGCCACTATAGTGTCCTTACATGAAGAGGGTAAGATGAAGAACATGTATGATAAAGGTTATTATTTTTTAATCATCCATGTTTAATTACAACCACGTAACCATCGGAGGATGAAAATAGTTCACTTTCATATGAGTATTGCAAAATGAAGGACAATTGTGAGGGAGATGAATTCTCTCCTAGTTTCTTTGTTGGTGAACACAAAATAAGTGCAAAGGAGGATGATGCTGGTAATGATGACAATGTATATTTTGGATCATATCCAAAATAAGACTAGAGATTGTATATGGAATCATTATCTTAACTTCCTAATGAAGTGGAAGACAAGCCCTCCCCAGCTGGGTGTGAACTAGAAAATTTGAAGGATAAAAATATGTTGTAAAGGGATGCAAGCTATTCATATTTTCTACTCTCTTGCAACATGATTAATTTGCAGCCACATCAGAGCCGAGGCTTGAAATCAGTGCGAATCCAAATCCCACTATCATAATTGAGGAGAGATATGAACCATCTATAGTTTCAAGTGGGAAATACGAATGAAATATTCATGAAGAGAAGTGCAAGTCACTGCAAGATAATTGCAGCAAAGAAGAAGGGGATGATTTTGCTCAAGAAGTCCACTCATTTTACTATCCATTGAAGATGGATTAAAATAAGATTCAATAGGCCTTATGCCTTCTCCACTCCACACATGCTTCAATGTCACACCAGCGTTGGATAGCTGCTTCATTGGAAGATCAGTCTACTCTTGAATCACAGGAGAAAATTCAGAAGACATTGTCTACAATACAAGGTCACTTCTTATAATTTATTTCTGATAGAGATGATTTGTTTGAGCTTTATGATGTATTGCATGGATAATCCTTGAAGGATGAAGAAGAGCCGATTCATAGTTCTACTCACACTTCTATTTCAGGGACGTCAAGTGGGGATGAAAATTGGGATAAAGAGTTTTCTTGGTTGGTGCCACATGAGGAGCAAGAGGCTCCCATAAGCGTTCATGATGAATTGATCAATGCACCATTTCCTTCCCAAAAGAAACATAGGAATAAACTTGCATTATTATATTCCTCCTTTATTCACTTGCGCCAATTGAGTGGACCCAATGGCAGAGAGTTGAGCCATTGGAGTTGTGCACAAGTTTCATGTTTGGGAGATCATAATATTTTTCTGGGTCAGAAAGACTCATGGATGGAGAAGCATAGGAACATATTGCTGCCACTTGATTCTATTGATAAACATATGGATTGAGTGGAATATTACATGTCACACATGGAGTATTCTTGAAGAAAAATTTCTTCTCATGATCAGTGGAAGGAAGCTAAGCAAGAAAACTTCCAAGAGAAGTTATTGACAAATATATCTTGCACAAGGTGGTCTCTATGGATGAAATCCACACATTTGGAGGGATGCTTGCACCCTTTTAGTAATGGTAGAGAGTTGAGCCATTGGATGTGTTGAAATGGACCTTTTGGTTGGATTGTCAGTACATTCCCTTTTTGGATGAGGGGACACACACTTGTATTTATTGTTTTCATTCTTGGAGATAATGGTGATGCATCATATTATTGTGAGAATTTTGAGCCTCGTTTGTTGGATGATTCCTATATACATTGGGGTTGGGAATGGGACTCAAACCTATATCATTGCAACAACCAATTTGTGATTTTCAATGCTAGTGTGCATCAGGCACACAAAGAACTTTATGTTGGGTGCGGAAGTCTCAAAGATGTCGAATTTTGCATTGGGGATTTTCAATTTTCAGTGTGATGGTATGATATCCACATCATGGATTTCATTTTCTATGATGATAAAATTTTGTTGTTTTTACTGATGTTTGGAATGAGGCTGATAATACCATGGGACCCTGGCATACTTTGGAATGACCTATTCCAAAAACGGGAAGCAGCATTTGGATCCTTACATAGGAGGAAGTGGGATCCATTCTACTCAGTTACCTTAACCTGGTTAAGAATTTTGTTGAAAGAAGTGGTCATTGGAGAAATGACTATGATTAGAGTGGTGCAGCAGAAACATGGTGGAAACATTTTGCAGGACTCTGGAGTTCTTGTGCTCTAGGACAAGCAGAATTGGGAGGGGAGGATTGTCATGTCCCTCCCTTGAAGGGACCTTGAATGTGTTGAAATTTCCAAAGACCTAGGGGGAATAAAGATGAATTAATTAATTTTCCTAGGGAATCTTCTTAATTTCATACTTAGGAGGAATGCACTAAGTTTGTTTCCAATTCTAGATTACTTTTATGTAATTATTTAATTAATTTGGAAAATAATGACATGTGGAAATGAGTGCCATGTTAGGAGGGTGCATTAGGAAACTTGCCTAGGATGGGAAAATGGAAACACTCAAGCAAATCAAGGAAATTATAAAAAGGAACTCAAGCCAAAAAGATAGAAAATTATAGAAAAGCAAACTGTCATAACAAAGATAGAAATTGTCAAAAGAAGGAAAAGCAAGGCAGTTTTCAAAACAAGAGAGTGTAGAAAAAGAAGTCAGACATAAAAAAGGAAACTTTTGGGTTAAGGAGGGAACAATTTCCATTTTGGAATAAAGGGAACAAACAATGAAACATCACTTAATCCTATTACTTTCTATTTTCCTCATGGAGGGATAATTCACGGCTAGGGTTTGAGTTTAGCAAGTGGAAACTTGCTCAACAGGTGAAGGAATTTCTCAACAAGTCACCCAAGTCAATCAAGGTTTATTTAACAGTGTTTCCAACTCCATTTCTAGTTTTGGTTTATGATTATTTTGGTGTTGATGAAGCTAATTATTTATTACTGAGTGATGTTCCTTAGTCTCTTGGGAGATGTGCCCTAGGTCCCTTTCCCCTTCTCTTATCTTCCCCCTTGTATATCTTATTGCAGGTGTCTTTGAGCTAACAAGGATCTCATCAAGTGTTACACTAAAATATTGTCATCTTGATCCATGTGTCAACCTTATGCCTAATCCCTAAAGTTCCCTCTATGAAACTAGATTGAAATAGAGGTTGTTGCTACCCTTTTTACCCTCTCTAGGTAGGATGGAGCTCTTTATCCTAAGGAAAGGTATGCCGACACTCTTTCCCTTTATGTAAGGAGAACCACTAGCACTCTTTATCCTCGTGCAAGGTGTGATAACTCTCTGTCTCCTACAATAAGGTGCACCGAAGGTGTTTTGATGGAAAAAAGAGAAGCTTAAAAGCCCTTCTTGAAGGTGGATAAGGTGGAGGATCATCCCTACCTTCTATGTGAGTTGGCATTCAGTTCCTTAACCTATGGGGAAGATCCATTAGAACCATCCTCCTCATCCCCAACCTACTCTATCCCTTTATCCTTATAAATTGTATCCTCTCTCCATTGGGAAGGGAGGAAGGACTATGGTACTCTTATGCTGGTGGAATTTCTAGGTGATCCCTATCATCCTTTGGGAGGCTTACTATCTTGCTTTGGAGACTTGTCTTGGATTGTTGGATGGAAGGTTGCAGCATCAAGGATAGGTTGTGATGTTCTTTCCGATGTAATTCTATGTATCTCCTTGATTACAGTAATACAAATCTCTTTCCATAAACATTGTTGTCTTGATGATGTTTAGAGATTTCTTCCTTAACTGTTAGGTTAAATCAATTTATGTTTAGATACACATGTACTGTTTTCTTGTTTCCACTCACTCTACAGGGTTTTGCAGCTCAAGATATGAAGGCTCTAGAGCCTATATCAACAAAGAGGGAAGAGGATTTACATACCTTAGGTAAGTGATCTATCTATTAAATTAAATTTCTATTTTATCTAGGAAAGTAGATTGTATTGTGTACTTGATTTGTTCTAGATACACTTAGACTAGGGAGATCTGTCTTGATTCTACTTGAGAATATTTATCCACTAACGAATTTGGTGACCATAGTAGCGATAGATGTAGATTTGATTTCAATTTGTATTTTATTTCATATCTCTTCATCAATCCTTTTTCTAGCCTCTAGAGACACTTCGTCCTGTAGATTTTGTCATAGAAGAGTTTCTGGGACCTCCTTGACTCTTTTTTTGTTTGGTACTAGATTTCTAGACCTTCTCCCTTAGGATATATATTATCCATGTCTTTCTGGAACACCTGGGTAGTGTATACAGAGCGCCAAAACTCTTTCCATTGAGATAAAGTGCACCACTAGCGGTCTTTTCCAGTGTACTAAGTGCATCGACACTCTGATGCAATGTAGGAAGGTGTGCCAACCCTTGAAAACTAAGAGATCAACTCAATTTTCCTTCATTTTTGAGTTTTGGCTTGATGGATTATGGTTTGTAGGGTGAATATGATAGTCATAGAGCCCCTAGGTCCAACATTACCTCTGTTTGGAGTGGATTTTGTTGGGTTTATGATTTTTTACTATTCAAGTGAGTGCTTTGGTTATGGAGGCAAATTTCTGAATGTTCTTCAACTTCAATACTGCACTGCACTGCATCTTCAATTACTTCTCTTTTCTCCATACAGGAACTCTTTATATCATTTTGTTGCTGTTCTTGAATCATCTTATTTCTAACCTGCATGAAAATGTCTGAGATCTTAGCATAAGTGAATTCTGTCTTTTATTTTGAAACTATTGGTTTTTTACCCTTCATAACTTCTTTAATGTCATCTTCGCTATCTCCCAATTTCTCCTAAGATGATGAATATTCTATTACTGTAACCTTTTTCTCAACCAATTTGGGATTTAATAGTTTCTTCATGTTTATCCTAAGCTTGTTCTTCGACCTTGTCTTAGGTATCTAGACTGCTCCAACTTTTCCTGACATTTTCATAAACTTTCGTTGATGAGTTATTGAAGCAAATTCAACAACCTTCACTCTTTTCTTTCATGACACTGTCTCTTATTCAAAATGGGTGTGTATTTATTGCTTAGAACAAACCCTAGCTTCATTGGTAGTAGGAGCCCTAGCCTCATCAGATAAGTATTTTTCATCCTCTTCAGAAAATCTTGACCAAAATAAGAAGTGTCCCCATGTCTTCTCTCTTTTCTGCAATACAGTACTTATGATCAGTTTTATGAGCCCATGGTGAAAAATTGATTGTTTTGTATGATCCTGATGTTCTTTCACCCTACTTGACATCTTCTGTGAACTTTTCAAAAAGAAGAAAGGAAGATTCATCTTGGATTCATGACTGATATGTTGAAGGAATCTAAAATGATACTCAAACACAAAGGAAAATCTCCCCTCACAAGTGACATAGCTTTGTAAGATTTTGATAGGCTCTATCCACTCAGGTTTAAACTTTTGAATAGGAACACCCTTTCCCCAGTATGCTACTACACCTGGAAGTAGATATCTCTAAGCATCAAAAGTGAAGGGCACCTTTTTGAACCAGAATTCTCCCTCATCCAGAATTCCTGTTGCTTCTGCTAGTAACTCCTTGGTTAGTTTGAACTTCAAAGTGTCAAAATACACTACATCCTTGTCTAAACATTGAGTGAATTTGTAAGAAACCTCTGAGTGATAACCTTCAATATTTTCAAAGAACACCAACCACCCTACTTTTGCAAACAATTGTGCACAATCTGGAAAGTTTTGAACCCAACTTAAGTCTGAGGGTTATGCCCTATTAGTCTTACCACTCTTTTTCATTTTGAAATATTTTCAAATGGATTCTGTCAATAAAACACACTCTAAATTGATATCTTCTCATTTAAGCTGGTAAATACTTTAATTCCATGACTGAGAATCCATCATTTAGTATCAATTAGGCTTAAAAATTAATAATCTACCATCAATTCGGTCATTAATCCTCTATTTAGAAAAAACCCCAAGTTTATGAACCTTGGTAATTAGTTTGCAGCCTACCTGTTAAAATGACTAATCTAGATGCCGGAATCTTGTTCTCTTGACTGCCAGGTGTCAAATTACATTCCCCAATCTTCTCTGACCACTTTGATAGCTCCAGACAATCGCTCCAGAAAACACTAATTTTCGCTCTGTTTCAAATTTTCGATTACCAAGTGCTGATTTTTCACCACGACCTTCACCTGATCTACATGTAGTTCAGAGAATACATGATTCAAATGCATTTGTCTCATTATGTTCAACCATAATTACTCCATCACCTCTGCAAGCAACCGCCATGATTTGCCCTCATGATGATATTCACACCTGTCATAGTGATTATTCTAAAAGAAACACGTATCAAATCCATCACTCAGGATGACTGACATCTTATGTGTGATAATTCTGGAGAAAACTGAACCAAAAATGATGATTTTTTTTACTTGCGCGACTTTCCTGTAGCGCACCTATGTAACATTTTCTGGCTTGCGCTACAGGAATACCTGTTTTATGATTTTTTTAACCAAAACTCCAAACAAAGTGTTGTTTTTTGGTAAATAACTTTAAATAAGGTCTTATGATATTTCTTTAGAACCTTTCAGAAATATATACATCCTATAAGCCCATAAAAACCATGAAATGAATTAAGTAAATAAAAAATTAAAAAGAAAACCTATTAAATCAACTATAAACATAAGCCTAAAATCAAAATATTTTAAAAGAAACCAAGGTCAAAACTTTAAAACAATAAGAAAAATCATATTTTTAAGACAAGAAAATGGTTCAAAAATAGAAAACAAAAACAGGCTATAAGACTCACCACAAAAAAATGGTGTTGCTGAGAGAAGGAACAGATCACTGAAGGAGATGGCAACCTGCATGATGGAGGATAACACTTTGCCACCAAAGTTTTGGGCCAAGGCTATAAAATGTGCATCCTACATCCATAATAGGGTGCCTCTTAAGTAGATTGATGGTATGACTCCTTTTGAATCTTGGAGTGGGCACAAGCCAGATGTGACCCATTTCAGGATTTTTGGCTCAAAGGCCTGGGCTAGAATTCCAATTGAAAAGACAAAGGCTTTGCAGCCCCAAAGCCAAGAGTGCCTATTTTTGGGTATTCTAAAGATTCAAAAGGGTACAAGCTTATTATCTTAAGCACTAACAAATATTTCATTGAAAAAAGTGTTCAGTTCCAAGAAAACCCTTTAGTAGCAGTTGAAGTTAGAGAGTCTTCTTCACCACCAGATCCATTGATTGTAAGTGGAGGGACTAATGTGTTTGGTGATTCTGATATGTGTGATAATGATGATTTTATTGCAGATCCTGACAGTCCTGTAAGACCAAAATGGGCAGAAAATACCATTCATGCAGCTGGGGAACTAGCTGGAAATCCTAGTGACACTAGGAGGACTAGATCTCCGTTTGAGAGTGCCCTGTGTATGAAAGATACCTTATTTGTTGAGAAGTGATGTATGATGGTTGAATGAGATCCATAGACATATGAAGATGTAGCACATGATCCAATATTCCAAACATCCATGAAAGAAGAATTTAGCTCGCTCCAGAAGAACAACACTTGGGAACTGGTTGATCTTCCCCCAGGGAGGAAGCTAGTTCAATGTAAGTGGGTTTTCAAGACTAAGTTTGCTGCTGATGGTTCACCTTTGAAATATAAGGAAATATTGGTATCCAAGGGCTACTCACAAGTACATGGTTTTTACTACAATTAAAGCTTTGCACTAATGGCAAAGATGGACTCCATAAGGCTAGCTTTAGCCATTGCAGCTTCGAAGCAGTGGGGGGTACATCACATGGATGTGAAGTGTGCTGTCCTAAATGGAGATATCACTGAATAAATTTACATGTAGCAACCTGAAGGGTTTGTTTCTAATCCATATTTTCTGTGTAGGTTAAATAAATCATTGTATGGGCTCAAGCAAGCCCCCAGGGCTTGGTATGCCAATATTGATGGCTTTATGCTGTCATTGAGTTTTGTTCGATGAAAGTCTGATCCTAATGTTTATTTGAAGCTGATTCATGGTTATTTGATGATTATTTTATTATATGTGGATGACCTTCTGATTACAAGAAGTTCAAAGAAAGAGATTTCCTCCTTGAAGGGTGCAATGAACCATGCATTTTCTATGACAAATTTGGGATTGTTGAGACAATTTTTGGGTCTTGAAATTGCTCAATATGAACATGGAATCAAAGTACATCAGTCCAAGTATGCTTTATATTTTCTGAACAAGTTCAACATGAAATATTACAACCCAAGCAAGACTCCCTCCTTTCAGGAGTTAAGCGAGAAGAAGCAGGTTCTTCTCCTATGGTAAATAATACACTATATAGGCAGTTGATTGGGTCTTTGCTTTATCTTACACACACTCGACCTGATCTATCTTATGCTGTTAGTGTGGCTTCAAGATACGTGGATCAGCCTCATGAGATCCATTGGAGAGTAGCCAAAAGGATCCTTAACTTTGTTCAAGGAACAAGAACTCATGGGATCTTCTATGAAGCTAAATCTGATCTTGATTTGATTGGGTTTACTAACAGTGATGGGGAAGGTGACAACACAAATTGAAATTAAACATTAGGATATGTGTTAATGCTTGTATAAGGATCAATTAGTTGGTCAAGCAATAATCAGAGTGTCATAGCACTCTCATCTACAGAAGCAGAGTATAGAGGAGTTGTAAATGCATCAACTCAATGTTTGTGGTTGCAGGGAATACTTGGAGAATGTGGCTTCGAATTATAGTTTTCAACCATTATCTACTGTGATAAGCAGATCACCATTCAAATATGCAATGATCCAGTTTAGAGACAGTGAACCAAACACATTGAGATCCATATGCACTATATCAGACAGCTTGTGCATGATGGCACCATTCACCTACTCTTCTGTGCATCTTCAGAACAAGTAGCAGACATCTTCACCAAAGTTTTTTGTGAGAAGACATTAAGCAATCTCAAATCACTGCCAGGGATTTTAGTTCATGCTGTGAAGCAATATTGATGACAATATTTTCAAATTTTGTTTTACTGTCCATGTTGAAGGGAGGATTTTTTCCAGTGGGTTTTTGCCTCTTTCCTTGGTTGAATGGACAAGCAGTATGTAAAGGGTGACTAAACCTTGATGCTAGGCCCTATATTTTTATGATATTTACTCATAAATTCAGGATTAAGGGGGGTTTTTAGAATAATCAACCCATATTTACCTACCTTAGACATTAATTAAATCATTTTTGTCTTATTACCTAGTCTCCTATATTCCACTCTATGCTAGTTGCCTTCTACATGTCATAGAAGTCAACACTTGATAAAATTGAGTCATGGAGCACTTGGGAAACCTCTTGGAAACCATATTTAGCATGTCTACTTTATTCCAGATCCTCCAAAGTGCATATCTTCCTTTTCTGTAAAGCTGTCTGTTTTATTGAGAATTAAGGCAAAAGGAAAAAGCTAGACTAGGTGTAGTTGACTTGTTTTTTTCCCACATCATCCTCCATCCTTTTCTCCTAATAAAAGCATGTATTAGTTGTCTTTACATCCCTTATTAGCTTTCCTACTTGACTTTTCCAATTCATGAGCATCTTAGTGGATTTGGAAACTGCTTTATGCACCTATGGGGGATTTAACTAGATTTAATAAGCCTACTTTTTGACTATTTCGAATGGCATCCTTATGCATTTGAATCTCTCATGTAATTATATATTGTATCAGCCTATTACTTCACAAGGTTGGCTATTGTGCACTTATTCAATACATATTAGTGTTATGCTCCAATTTCAGTCTCCTTTGATGTTAATTTTGCATGTTTGATTAGCAATTTTGTGAGTGTAATTGTTCTATCACCTGGGTTCAATTTCCACACTTGGGAGCTATGTCTTGATATTGAAACAATATTGGTCTAGTCAATATATTTTTATATGAAATAAGTATGGAACAAAGTCAGGTCATTTGCAAAAATAAACCCTTGCCTCTTTAATAAAAGAATAGAAATCGTGGCCCACATTCCACTTGGTTCTTGGAGATGGGATTTAGGCCAACACCTTTTTATAAAGATTTTTTTTAATATTTTTATAAAAAAAAAATTTTTTTTTATAAAAATATAAAATCCTTTTTTTATAACTTAAACCTTTAAACCACCTTTATAAAACTTTGATTTATATATAATTCTCTTCCTTTTACCCAAAACTCTTCAACCCCTTTCTTCTTGCAGATCTGGGAGATTTTAATAAAAAAATTTAATGAGGAAAGTATGAAAACCATTTGATTATCAAGAGAAACTCAGAACTTTTAGGCAATGAGGCTTACTGCGGCAAAACTAAAATAGTGCTAACAATTGTCTCCATTAGGGATGCTATCCTCCTTGTGAGGTAGAAAAGAACCACGTAGACCAGGTGCTGTATCCATTGTTCGGCTCCCAAATTTTTTTGGAATCCTCTACCTGTTCTAAACTGAACCATCAACTGAAACCATTCTACAAACAAATCCCACTCTTTCAACCTGTAACATGTCACCTATCCATACCCTGAAAATTGAAGAGAACTATAACTGCGGACCTGCACTTTAAAACTGAACTGCACTAAAAACTGCTGAACGAAATGCTCGCCATGTCGAGCTTATTCATACCTACCTATCCTATTTAACTGAGCAAAAATTCCCAATCAAGCAAAATCTAACTTCCAATGAAGCCACTGAAGCAAATGATCCCATAAACCAACTTTTTATTCATGCTTGATAAAAAACAGAACTGAAATACCTAATGGCACAAAGTTATAATAAAGAAATTTATCTTTACAATAGAGAATAACCAACCATTACTATTTCCAAGATTCTCCATGTACTCAGCCACTGGATCATAAAAGGCATGACAACTTTCAAAAAATTATGTCATTATTTTACCATGAGAGAGTTGTCCCAACTATAAATTCCCTTGCACGCTGTCAAACTGATCTTCAAAAGAACCATGTAAGGAAAAATCGTGATAATTTCTAGGCGAGACATCCACAACTTCATCTAAAATTTCTGATGTTAAAACTTCATATTATTTATATGCTTCAGCAATAACATCAAGCAAATGGATTTCTTCTTGACAAAAAAAATTCTGAATTTGAAGAACAAAAATAAACATCCATTTGAGAACCCCCATCTTCTTCTTCATTATTCAATTCTTCATCACATACTGCTGGTTTTTCTAAAGGCTGGGATTGATTGTATAACTACCCTTCTCGCTCATCATCCATTCCAAGGAAATTTATACATTCATCTACAATATCAAATTTCTGTCTTTGATTAGAAACTTTAAGTCTGTTTTTTAACCACTGAAATGAAGGAAAACACAACGGCAAATAGTCATTTTCAACATGTTTATTTTCCACTCCGTTTTCACACATTTGATATTGGATTGCAATTAAATTTACTTCACTAACAGAAATTGTGACAAGCTAATTGCGTTCTTCAGAAAACAAACAAGTACACCCATCTCCTTTCAAATCACTAGGATGATTATTTTCTACAAGCAAAGAGGGATTTATATATTCATGTAAATCTTTAAGTGAAATTTGAATCATTAGAGGAAATTTGAGGTCTAAAATGGGCCTCCTAAGGAAAATAAGAAAATAATAGTTAAAATAATAAAATAATAGTTATTAATTTTGGAGGAAGAATGAAAAAAACTACTTTTTTTGTTTGTATTTTCGACATATCGCCCTGTGGTTTTACTCAAATTTCAAGCATGAGATCTCATTGGATGTGGAATTTAATTCCACATCCAACAAGTACCCACAGTGCATACTTTTTATGTACCCTACTACCCCAAAAATAAGAAATTCCTGAAAAAATGTGATGATGATGTCATCATCACATTTTTTCAGGTATTTCTTATTTTTGGGGTACCGGGGTATGTAAAAAGTATGCAGCATGGGTACTTGTTGGATGTGGAATTAAATTCCACATCCAAAGATCTCTCCCACTCAGAATTTGAGTAAAACCAAAGGGAGATATGTCGAAAATACGAACAAAAAAAGTAGTTTTCTTTTATGACAAATATGTCAATTCAACCATTATGGTTGACTCATTTTATTGAAATTCTATTGGTTCCTACATTCAAACTCACAAAATTTATTGTTTGCGTGTTTTCTTATAAGGCCCATTTTAGAGACCAAATTTCCTCTAATGTTGATCCACATACAAAGGTCTTCCTTCAACCACTCTTTCAAAATTTGATTTCTCTTTACTTGCATTTTCAGAAAATGAACATCCGGAGGGACTACAAGACTGATATTTTCTAGAATTATCATCTTTTATGTAATCAATCACACAAGCATTGTAACTTTCAAGAGATTGCTATTGCGAAAAGTAATTTTCTGATTGGGAAGGGTAGGCCTCTTCTTGTAACAAAGATTCAGAATTTGAATAATATGAGGAAGGATTTTATTGACAATCCCAGCCTCTATCTTGGTCACACAGAGAATGGCAAGAACGCTGGAAATCATCATTAGTTTCAGGAAGAGAGATATAACTGGTTGAAACAGAGCTTTGGTCTATGTCAACTTCAGTCACAGAAGACAGTACTGACTGCTGGGAGTTTTCTTGAATATCATAGCAATTGGATTGTCTTTCTTTTGGAGCTGATTATTCATATATTATCTCTAAAAACTCTTCATCCAAATACTGATCATCACCACACTCATCTTTCACATTTTCAATGAACTCTCTATCATGTGTGCAACAATCTTGAAGTAACAACAAATAAGTATAATTCCTTTTGAAGTGTTCATGAAAGATTGTATGAAAGTCTTTAAGGGAGGATAAACTCCCTGCTAGCAATCCCTCATACTAGGACCTCGCATATCCTTCCAAACTAAACATGAATAGTTTCATTAAATAATCTTCATGCCATCCCACTCCTAGCTTATGAATATGCTTATGAAATTTAAATAAATGGATGGTATCATCATCACCCTTTTCGTCATTGAATCTTGGAAGATATGTTTTCCAATTTACCAGAGGTATTTTATTGGGATAACCAAGAATGGAAGAAAGATTCATAGGAGCATACCTTGCATCCCAAGAAGTCATCTTGATGGTGGAGAAACTGAATCAGCTCCTCAAACTTTGCAACCCTGTTTGATAGTGGAGCTGCCATAGAACATTATGAAGAATGGATCCTTTGTAGATGGAGTTGCCAAGTGAAAAGAGACATGATATTCTTGATGTATGTTCATTATTTACCACCAACAATTAGATCTAAACCTTTCATTCAAATCCAAGGAAGATTTGAGACCTCTCCCCGTATCTGTCTTTCTGACCACCAGTCTCCCTAGTGGAGTCACCTTCCAGAATATTTCAGTGGAGTCACCAGGGAAGATGATACAACCTTTTTCACATGTAAGAATCTCTATTTTCCCAGAGAAACCCTTTATCCTTTGAATCTTTATCGTTTTTCCCATGGATGATCTTCAAACTCGTCCCTGGCTACGGCGTCAGTTTGTTAGAACTAGAATTGAACCAAAGGTTGAGGAAGGATTGATCCCAGGTAACAACAGAACCACTTTTGAAGAAAGAACTGGTCTTCTGCTACTTCGAGAGGGATCTCTCACCAAATATTAACAATTCTAGATATGTACAAGTGAAAATAGAAATTGTTTGTAAAGTTGGTTGAAACAAGACATAGAACCATTGGGCGATGGAGTCAAGAAGTGTAACAAGAATGAATAGAACTTATGCAGGTGATTTCAACATAGAGGCAAGATAGCCATTCAATAAAAGTCAAATTATAATTGTCTGGCGGAAAAGAAGAACATGAACAGACCATCAACACAGATTATTGGACAATGAATTCTCTATTAACTTTAGAAGAAAGCTTTAGTGGATATTTGAAACAATAGACACATCATAGCATGTATGAATTCCAAACTGTTATACACTTATTTCAGACATGAAAGAAAACATAATGGGAGAGTTAAACTGGAAAAACATTCACATGAGAATGGAAGCAACAAACTGTAATACAAACAACACATGAATCCTTGTGTAAAACGTCGACCTCGGCTCTGCAACTTTATTAAAATACTCTTGAAAGCATACACTACAAAATTACATCGGTTCCAACCCTTTCTCCTTCTTCAGTAGGTACATTATAGCATTTTGGAATTCCTAAACCAACATTTGAGAATCAAAATTTGTTACAACTTAAGAACATCTTCTAACAAACTCTAATGTGGCGTATCTGCCACGATTTACATAAAACTGAAAAATAACGCAGACCGTTGAAAAATAGGCTTAAACTGTCCCTCCTGCATATCCCATCTAGTGACATATGTGCAAAAAATGAAAGGGGTGTTATTAACTAACCTAGTTCCTGACAAAACCCATGTCTTATTTTCCTTTGATTCAACTCTAGCTCCTCAATCTCGAATTTTGAAATTGATGACTCAGATAGTAAACTTGTAAATTTCTAGAAAAATACCTTGTAAATATATTTTAAATTCTCCCAACCTGTAATACCTGTGTAAAAACGGAAGGATATTTTTGAAGGTATGCCTAGGATGAAGGAAAAACTCTCTCAATTTCCTAAAATACAACTCCATTTGGGTGAAACAATTATTTGAATGTGATGTCTAAAATAGTCCTTTGGAAAACCTAAAACATAACCTGTAAAAATCACTTTGTTTCTCCTAACCCATACGACCTGTGTAAAAACTGAAGGAGGTTATTGAACATGGTCCCGTTCTTAAGAGAAAACTCATTCAATTTTGGAAACTTCTTTCTGGTTTTTTGGAAACATTTGATTGAAATAACTAACTAAAAGAGTCATTTAAAAATCTGGAAATTTGCTAGCTAAAGATGATTTCGATTCTCTCAATCCACAGCACCTGGGTAGAAACTGAGAGAGGTTATTGTAGATAGGTGTTTAATGAAGAAAAAAAGCTCTCAGTTTCTGAAAAATCATCTTGGTTCAGCAGGAACAACTGATTTAAAATAATGACCAAAACAACCATTTTCATAAAAAAGCAACCAGGCTCTGCTGCTTTAATTTTTAATTGAGCTCATTTGATCCACAATTAGTACAATGTTCGTTAGTATTGTTTTTCCAACCTCTCTTCACATTCACCAAGCAACATTAATTTAAGCGGTTGATTAGTTTGACTAGATAATGGATGTTTACCATGTGTGTGAACTTGCATGCGGCATAAATTTCACTAATCTCAAAACCTAATTTCTCCTTGTTAGTTGACAATGCGAAATTTGTTTTATTCGTGGATTTTCCTCACTGTGCAATCTAACCGTCAAAACATATCTACCATTTATCATCATTTCTCTGATTGAAAAATTTAATTGCTCCGTGGAACTTCACATCGCGAAATTGACCTAAGTCACAGAGCTCTTCCACCTGCTGGTTTGACCGTCCATCCCATCCATTGTTTAACATCATTCTGCAAATCTGAAATGTTAATTACCTCGTGCTTATTATTGCAGTGAAATAAATGTGTGACGTTGGATGATTTGGGTGTTTATCTGTTCCATTGATTTTCCTTTGATTTTGTAGGACAATAACTCTCCATATATGAATAATCTCAGGGAATAAAATGACAGGTTCCTCTCAGTCATTATGTGCTACACCTGCTAGCGACCAAGCATGTCCAATTTCTTTAGCTTTGATTCAACATCGAATGCCAAATTCCAGTATTCAAATTTTTATCACCGAAAGGAAAAATAAAACATAGTAAACTATTCTGGTAAATAGTTTTCTCCTCACAATGGAAACTCTGAGTTGAACCTTTAAGTTCTGCAGATTCAAATCACAAATAGAATTATCAGCCTTTCGTTTTTGTAACCCGGATCCTTTGATCACATTCAAGATCATTTTCTGCAAGAGTTTATGATATACGATTTCTTCTTTTCCCAATGAACAAATCCAATATGAAATGTGAACTGAGGACTTTCATGGAAGATTGTACAGCCATGCATACTTTTCCTTACCACTGCACTCTCACCTTCAACATTAAATCATCCTCCATTTATATATCAAACTTACCTTTGTGTTTTCATACTTTTGGATAGTGTTTTCACACTTTTGCTATGGGGAAATATCCCACATGCCAAAATAGGTTGGTGTTTGAGACTTTATATACACTACTCATTCCATTGTATGTCAAGGAACTACATGGATACCACTTCTTGGGAGTTATCTCTTGATATTGAAACAAGATTGGTCTGGTCAATACCTTTTTATATGAAATAAGTATGGAACAAAGTAAGGTCATTTCCAAAAATAAACCCTTTCCTCTTTAATAAAAGAATATAAATTGTGTCCCACATTCAACTTGGTTCTTGGAGATGGGCTTTAGGCCAAGACCTTTTTATAAAGTTTTTTTTTTAATATTTTTATAAAAACAATTTTTTTTTTTTATAAAAATATAAACTCTATTTTTTATAACTTAAAACTTTAAGCCACCTTTATAAAACTTTGATTTATAAATAATTCTCTTCCTTTTACCCTAAACTCTTCAACCCCTTTCTTCTTGCAGATCTGGGAGATTTTGATAAATTGATTTAATTAGGAAAGTCTAAAAACCATTTGATCATCAAGAGAAACTCAAAATTTTTAGGTAATGAGGGAAAACCAAAATAGTGCTAACAACTTCCATGCTTGGAATTTGTCAACCTCACAAATCTTGTCATCGAGATGGTGTGATTAGTCATTTTAAAACGAGAACCTCAACTGTAAATAGCAAAAGATTAGATCTTACCGATTTGAGGTGTCCATCCTAGTTTCGGAGCTGGCTGATCTAGGGTTTGTCAGAGAAACCCTAATTTTCAAAACTTGGAATATTTCAGATCTGATTGGATAGAAATATATACCTCTTCAAGGAGAGATGTCCAATTTACTCCTTTTCTAAAAATAGTGGAGGGAAGCTCCCAGAACAGGAAGCCCTAGTTTACCAATTTCTTCTACAGAAATGCTCAATACTGTTTCAGCTATATCTCTGAAATTATAGATCCTATGTGTCTAAAATTTTGTACTAAGGTAACCTCATCTATCCTCTTTCCAACAGTATAGGTTTTACTAGAATTGGTTTCACCAATTGGGACATATGAGAGTTTTCTGAAGGTGACCCATTTCAAGACTATTTGTCATAAAGAACTTGTACGGACTTCCACATGGCCCTGTTTCATCATCAAGGTCTGAAACATTTTACCATAGTAATTATATTCTGTGCCCTTTTTGGAACATCTTATGAAATTTAATTTGGATCTTTGTAGCTCGGGATATTGCAATTATCCCTAGGTGGTATGTTTAGGGATGAATCCTGGAAGAGGACGAAACCCATATTTGGAGGAATCATATCTCCCAGAATATAGTGAATCTAAGTCTAAAACTTTTACAAAGGGTACATCAGGAATTTATATTCGGCCTATGAAAGTTTGAGCTCCTGAGCCTTTTCCAATCTCACGATATAGTGAATGTACCAAAACTACCAGTTTCATTATTTTAGGGTTTTTCAGGCCTAGGTTCAAATTAGGGTTTGACTTTCTTGTAGTTCCAACCAACCAAAAATATCAACCCAGGTCTCTAAAATTAGATTTTGATGAGGAGAGTAATCCTATGCGGGGCTCACTAAAAAATTCCTCTTATGTTAAAAGCCCTAATTTCCTGCAGCAAAAACTAAAAATGCTCGGAATCAAATTCTTCTTCTACAGAAAGATGTGCCCTTCAATGGAGAGTTAGTCTAGCATAATTTTGCTGATGGATTGTGGAGAGAGACCAAAAAATTAAGAATCCCTAGCTTCTGCCACTGCACAATGTCTACTTCTTAGGTTAGCTTTGATACCATGTTAGATTTTTATCATTTAAGCAATATGATCTTAGGATCATATCTAAGAGAATAACATGCACAACAATAATCATAACAGACAAGAGACAAAAATAATTTTCCTCGGGGAAACCATAAAGGAGAAAACCCCGCAACTTCCTTAGAGATAGAATGAGCACCAATGGAAATCCCTATGATCAACAAGGAGGGTTAACCTTAACTCAATTGTGGGGACTATTTCCTCGACTTACAATGGAGGGTTAGCCTCAATGACTTTGCAGGACTTCTTTATATTATTGAATCTCCCAATCAGAACATTGCGGCATGACATGACTCAATTACATTATAGATACTTCTCGGAATAGAAATCGCAGTACAATACATAATATATGCAAATGAATATATTCCAAAGTTACAAATACATAAACATTGTTCTGGTTCGAAATTCATCAATTTATGCACACCCCTTCTAGTTGACTAGGAAAATTCTACTAATTTTATAGTTTTCTTCATCCTGGAAGTTTTATGCATCCAAATGTCATTCCAAAAGGTTATATAGGAATTCCACTCACCCCAATACCTATCATAACCCTCATACAATGATTGTGTTGAGGTCATACCACGTTTGGACAACTATCTATGCGCAGGGTGTCCTCGGGACAAAACTGTTATTTTTTCCCATATTGTTCCAAACAACCCCAAATCACATCAGATATGTTCCTGACTTCCTGAAACCTGATTTGATGCTTATTAACATATTAAAATTGCACAAACACATGTTTGATTGGATGTGAAAGTTCTTCTTAGTTTAACCGTTGGGAAACCCAGAAGCGTGGAAGTAGGTCTCAGCAGAGCTGATTTTGAAACATAAATGGTCCCAAATTTACTTGTGCTAGGGAAGTTACTTTATCTATCCTAAAATATCCTTGGTATCTTCCTTAACCCTCTACCATATTACCACAACTTTATCAGTAATTCACATTTTGTCCCTTGCATCTTAAGTGGTTAATGTTACTGCAAAAATCTGATTACACACCTAAATTAATAATCAAATAAGGATTAATATTATGATATTGATATTATCCCAGGGATATTATAGTGGTATCAGAGCACTTTCCTCCCTCCCCATTTAAAGTACTCTCTAAAAAGAAGACAATTTCGGCCATACCATACTATGATGAGTAGTATGAAGAATACTGCAGGAAATATGAAAAGGAAATATTTAGTGTTGATGGTGGTCTATAAATATTTGAATATGATCAAGTCTATTTTCCATTATATAGAGAATATATCATATCTTATTCTCCCCTTATTAATAAATACTTGTCAAAGATGATGGAAGCATGTGAAAACATGCCTAGCTGCTACAAGGAGTATCTAGACTTGGATAAGAAGATTTGTGCAGACATGTATTTCAAAGAATACATTTATTTCAATTATGTATTCTGGCCTGAAAATGTTGATGATAGATATTTCAATAGAATAAAATCATCCATAGATGAACCAAGTTGTTCCAACTATATTAGTAAAGAAGAAGAAAGAGGAGATAAAAGGGAAGATTAATCAAATCCATCTGCTTGTCCAAGCATTAGGAGAATGTTTTGTTTTTCTTCAGAAAAATATTCCAAAAGATGTGATTTGAGTACCAATCAATATGAATAATCCTAAATTTCCTTGAATAAGAAGAGAAATGAAGTAGAGACAAATATCCATGTGGTGAAGTGCAAGTCACCACAAGGTGGTTGCATAGGAGAAGAAGTTGAAGATGAATGCACTTCAAGCTTCTTGGTGGGTGATATCTAGAATACTGCTCAAGATGTTGGCTCATGTATAGGTGGAGAGACATATTTTGGATCATATCCAAATAAATATTACAAATGAGATTTAAATTCACCTCTTGAGCCACATAAGGAAGAAGAAGAGAAGGCCACGCCACTTGGGTGTGAACCAGAGAATTTGGTGGAGGAGTAGGCCACTATAGTATCCTTCCATGAAGAGGGTAAGATGAAGAACATGTATGATAAAGGTTATGATTTTTGAATCATCCATGTTTACTTACAACCACCTGAACCATGGGAGGATGAAAATATTTCACTTTCATATGAGTATTGCAAAATGAAGGACAATTGTGAGGGAGATGAATTCTCTCCTAGTTTATTTGTTGGTGAACACAAAATAAGTGCAAAGGAGGATGATGTTGTTAATGATGATAATGTATATTTTGGATCATATCCAAAATAATAATAGAGATCATATATGGAATCATCATTTGAACTTCCTAATGAAGTGGAAGACAAGCCCCCCCAGCTGGGTGTGAACTAGAAAATTTGAAGGATAAAAATATGATGTAAGGGGATGCAAACTATTCATATTTTTGTACTCTCTTGCAACATGATGAAGTTGCAGCCACATCATATCTGAGGCTTGAAATCAGTGCAAATCCAAATCCCACTATCATAATTGAGGAGAGATATGAACCATCTACACTTTCAAGTGGGAAAGACGAATGAAATATTCATGAACAGAAGTGCAAGTCACTGCAAGATAATTGCAGTAAAGAAGAAGGGGATGATTTTACTCAAGAAGTCCACTCACTTTACTATCCCTTGATGATGGATGAAAATAAGATTCAATAGGCCTTATTCCTTCTCCACTCCACACATGCTTCAATGTCACACCAGTGTTGGATAGCTGCTTCATTGGAAGATCAGTCTACTCTTGAAGCATATGAGAAAACTCAGAAGACATTGTCTACAATACAAGGTCACTTCTTACAATTTATTTCTGATAGATATGATTTGTTTGAGCTTTATGATGTATTGCATGGATAATCCTTTAAGGATGAAGAATAGCTGATTCATGGTTCTACTCACACTTCTATTTCAGCGATGTTAAGTGGGGATGAAAATTGGGATAGAGAATTTTCTTGGTTGGTGCCACATGAGGAGCAGGAGGCTCCCATAAGCGTTCATGATGAATTGATTAATGCACCATTTCCTTCCCCAAAGAAACATAGGAATACACTTGCATTAGTTCATTCCTCCTTTATTCACTTGCACCAATTGAGTGGACCCAATGGCAGAGAGTTGATCCATTGGAGTTGTACACAAGTTTCATGTTTGGGAGATCATAATATTTTTCTGGGTGAGAAAGACTTATGGATGGAGAAGTATAGGAACATATTGCTGCCACTTGATTCTATTCATCAACATATGGATTGGGTGGAATATTACATGTCACACATGGAGTATTCTTGAAGAAAAATTTCTTCTCATGATCAGTGGAAGGAAGCTAAGCAAGAAAAATTCCAAGAGAAGTTATTGACAAATATATCTTGCACAAGGTGGTATCTATGGATGAAATCCACACATTTGGAGGGATGCTTGCACCCTTTTAGTAATGGCAGAGAGTTGAGCCATTGGATGTGTTGAAATGGACCTTTTGGTTGGATTGTCAATACATTCCCTTTTTGGATGAGGGGACACACACTTGTATTTATTGTTTTTATTCTTGGAGATAATGGTGATGCATCATCTTATTTTGAGAAGTTTGAGCCTCGTTTGTTGGATGATGCCTATATACATTTAGGTTGGGAATGGGACTCAAACCTATTTCATTGCAACAACCAATTTGTGATTTTCAATTCTAGTGTGCATCAGGCACATAAAGAACTTTATGTTGGGTGGGGAAGTCTCAAAGATGTTGAATTTTGCACTGGGGATTTTCAATTTTCAGTGCAATGGTATGATATCCACATCATGGATTTCATTTTCTATGATGACAAAATTTTGTTGTTTTTACTGATGTTTGGAATGGGGCTAATAATACCATGGGACCCTGGCATACTTTGGAATGACCTATTCCAAAATGGGGAAGCAACATTTGGATACTTGCATAGGAGGAAGTGGGATCCATGCATTCTACTCAGTTACCTTAACCTAGTTGAGAATTTTGTTGAAAGAAGTGGTCATTGGAGAAATGACTATGATCAGAGTGGTGCAGCAAAAACATGGTGGAAACATTTTGCAGCACTTTGGAGTTCTTGTGCTTGAGTACAAGCAGACTTGGGAGGGGAGGATTGTCATGTCCCTCCCTTGAAGGGACCTTGAATGTGTTGAACTTTCCAAACACCTAGGGGGAATAAAGATGAATTAATTAATTTTCCTAGGGAATCTTCTTAATTTCATACTTAGGAGGAATGCACTAAGTTTGTTTCCAATTCTGGATTACTTTTATGTAATTATTTAATTAATTTGGAAAATAATGACATGTGGAAATGAGTGCGATGTTAGGAGGGCGCATTAGGAAACTTGCCTAGGATGGGAAAATGGAAACACTCAAGCAAATCAAGGAAATTATAAAAAGGAACTCAAGCCAAAAAGATAGAAAATTACAGAAAAGAAAACTGTCATAACAAAGATAGAAACTGTCAAAAGAAGGAAAAGCAAGGTAGTTTTCAAAACAAGAAAGTGTAGAAAAAGAAGTCAGACATAAAGAAGGAAACTTTTGGGTTAAGGAGGGAATAGTTTCCATTTTGGAATAAAGGGAACAAACAATGAAACATCACCTAATCCTATTACTTTCTATTTTCCTCATGGAGGGATAATTCATGGCTAGGGTTAGAGTTTAGCAAGTGGAAACTTGCTCAACAAGTGAAGGAATTGATCAACAAGTCACCCAAGTGAATCAAGGTTTATTTAACAGTGCTTCCAACTCCATTTCTAGTTTTGGTTGATGATTATTTTGGTGTTGATGGAGCTAATTCTTTATTACTGAGTGATGTGCCTCAGTCTCTTGGGAGATGTGCCCTAGGTCCCTTTCCCCTTCTCTTCTCCTTTCCCTTTTATATCTTATTGCAGGCATCTTTGAGCTAAGGAGGATCTCATCAAGTGTTACACTAAAATATTGTCATCTTGATTCATGTGTCAACCTTATGCCTAATCCCTAAAGTTCCCTCTGCTAAAATAGATTGAATAGAGGTTGTTGCTACCCTTTTTACCCTCTCTAGGTAGGTTGGAGCTCTTTTTCCTAAGGAAAGGTATGTTGGCACCCTTTCCCTTTATGTAAGGAGCACCACTAGCACTCTTTATCCTTGTGCAAGGTGTGTCGACTCTCTGTCTCCTATAGTAAGGTGCACTGAAGGTGTTTTGAGGGAAAAAATAGAAGCTTAGAAGCCCTTCTCAAAGGTGGATAAAGTGGAGGATCGTCCCTACCTTCTATGTGAGGTGGCATTCGGTTCCTTAACCTATGGGGAAGATCCATTAGAACCATCATCCTCATCCTCAACCTATTCTATCCCTTTAGCCTTATAAATTGAATCCTCTCTCCATTGGGAAGGGAGGAAGGACTATGGTACTCTTATGCTGGTGGAATTTTTAGGTGATCCATATCATCCTTTGGGAGGCTTACTATCTTGCTTTGGAGACTTGGCTTGGATTGTTGGATGGAAGGTTGCAGCGTCAAGGATAGGTTGTGATGTTCTTTCCTGTGTAATTCTATGTATCTCCTTGATTACAGTAATACAAATATCTTTCCATAAACATTGTTGTATTGATGATGTTTAGAGCTTTCTTCGTTAACTGTTAGCTTAGATCAATTCATGTTTAGATACACATGTATTGTTTTCTTGTTTCCACTCGCTCTATAGGGTTTTGCAGCTCAAGATATGAAGGCTCTAGAGCCTGGATCAAGAAAGAGAGAAGAGGATTTGTAGACCTTAGGTAAGTGATCTATCTATTAACTTAAATTTCTATTTGATCTAGGAAAGTAGATAGTATTGTGTACTTGATTTGTTCTAGATACACTTAGACTAGGGAGATCTGGCTTGAGTCTACTTGAGAAGATTTATCCACTAACAAATTTGGTGAACATAGTAGGGATAGATGTAGATTTGATTTCAATTTGTATTTGATTTCATATCTCTTCATCAAGCATTTTTCTAGCCTCTAGAGACACTCTGTCCTGTAGATTTTGTCATAGAAGAGTTTCTGGGACCTCCTTGACTATTTTTTTGTTTGGTACTAGATTTATAGACCTTTTCCCTTAGGATATATATTATCTCTGTCTATCTGGAACACCTGGGTAGTGTATACAGAGCACCTAAACTCTTTCCCTTAAGATAAAGTGCACCACTATCATTCTTTTCCAATGTAGTAAGTGCATCGACACTCTGGTGTAGCGTAGGAAGGTGCACCAACCCTTGAAAACTCAGAGATCAACTCAATTTTCCTTCATTTTTGGGTTTTGGGTTGATGGATTATGGTTTGTAGGGTGCATATGATAGTCATAGAGCCCCTAGGTCCAACATCACCTCTGTTTGGAGTGGATTTTGGTGGGTTTATGATGTTTTACTATTCAAGTGAGTGCTTTGGTTATGGAGGCAAATTTCAATCGCCCACTTGTCGGTTCAGTCTTGCCATCCCTAATCACATTACCACATATTTTCATATTGTTAGATCTGATCTCCAAGCCCTTCCTCTCCCCTCAATTATTGAGTTTTGGTTGCATTTTGGTAAATTTGGAGCAATTCTGGAGTGTTTTGGAGTTGTTTGGATGCTTGTCATCTTCCTTTTGATTTATGAATGAATAGAGTGTTGTAGATATTCTCTCATTTTCTGTTTGTATATCTGAAAAGAGTTTAGCTATCAAGTTTCATTTTGATACATGCATTTGAAATTTGAAGTGCTTCCCTACTTTGTTTTATACATTGTTGAGATTTGTTGCATCTTTGATTCCATTTTTGCTTTTTGGACTGTTATTGCAGAAATTTAGAATTGTATCACTCTTGGAAGAATTTTTATTTTCCTTATTGTTCAGATTCATGTTGGTTTGAAAAGAAAAATCAATAAAAAATATCAAATTATTAAAAAAAAAACCTGCCAAAAAAATTGTTCTCGAGGGAGAGACCTTAGGTAGCTTTCATCGAAAGAGAAATGTGCATCGTCATGTAGCTAGGATTTTCATTCCTTTTATATTTCTTGTCTACACCTCATGCATCCACTTAACCAGATGAGAAAAAATTAACACTAGCTTAGGATTTACATCATTTAGTAACTGTGTGTAAGTTAGAGACGTGTTCCAGTGTTGTTAAGCAGGGCAGCTTTCATTTATTGCCTCCCCTGCATCCCAAGGGCTTGTAGTTCTTCCATGTACCAACTGATATATTGAATGGATTTTCACATACCTTTGGGTATATAGAAAATTAATTCACGTACTAAGTAGTATATCAGAAGGCTCCTGTCGAGTGGTTGTGTATTAGACAACACCACTGCGGAGTTGAGCTCCCCCATAACTAATGTATATTTGGATACCCCTCTAGGATTCCTGTGACCAACTAAGTTAACCTTTTGGCCATCTTGGCATCACAATACACTGAGAAAAACACTTGGGGAGATTACTACACACGTTCCATCTAGGTAGTCAGGTATTTAGGAAAGGGTACAATCCCAATCCTCCTTGTCACATTTTACTGTTGGACCCTATGGTATATAACAAGTTGTGAAGCCTTGATAATGCTGTGAGGATCCTGAATTTTGATCCACTCCTATTCACACAATTTGCTTGTTTCTTTTAGAATTGAGTAGTGTTTGAATTGTGTGGTACTTCATAGATTCTTAGAGAGTTCAAACATGGAAGAATTTCCCAAGACCACTAGTCAAGAGACCCATTTTTAGGGTATGTCTTTTGTTTCTCCCCCTTGTGGAGCTGTTGGTACTCCCTTCATGAAAACTTTGAGCCTTCTCAGATTGACTATAGGATTAATTGTATGGTTATTCTCCAATATCATTATACCAAATGCATCCTTTGTGTTGGATCATGGTCCTTCACCGCATGAGCATCAAACTCATGTTAACCCTTCTCCTTCTCCCTTGAATGTTGAATCAACTTCTCTTTCTTCCTCTTCACTTGTTGAAAAATTTGATGTTAGTAAATGGGTGGGTAAGAATAATATGAAAAGGAAGGATAAGAAGAATAAATCTAAGTATAAGGTCACATCTCCAACCTCTGATCATCATGTTGAAAACCCATCAGCCACTGATCAAAGTGCTGAGAGTGTTGATTTTCCCATAAGAACACCTTGTAACCCTAAGTTCCCTTGTAGACTTTGCAAAGGTGACCATCTTCTCAAAGATTGGCATGGTCTATCCTAGGTTTTAGAAGTGTGGTCTAAGGCTTCCCAACACCCCATCTCATCAGTCTCTAGTCTTCACACTGGTGATACCCTACCAACCAGTGACTCTGTGTTTAAGAGTCGGAAGGGTAAGGCCAAACATCCTTGATTTCTATGTAAGTACATGCACCTTACTTACCTTTGTCCTCTCATGGATGAAGCTTATAAATTGTTGGAAGATATTACTATTCCTCAGCAATGGATTTCAACAGGTTATCGTAACTTGTCCCTTGACATCCTGTTGGTTGATCCCACTCTTCCTTTGAAGAGTGAAGTTAAAGTGGTCGATCTAGTTCCATCCTCGGCCAATCTCACTCTTTCTTTGGAGAGTGAAGTTAAAGTGGTTGAGTCAATGTCATCTCCACCTGATCCCACTCTTTCATTAGAGTGTGTTGAGCCTAAAGTAGTCCCTTCAAAACATTCTTCGTCTTCTCCCTCTCTTTCAATTTAGAGTGAACTGAAACCTACTGAAGTATTCGTAGTTAGTTTCGATTGTTCTACACAAGAGAAAATTTTGTCTCTTTCGACATAATCCTCTCCAAGAAATTAGGTTATTTCCTTTGAATAGAGTAACCTAACCAAGTCTCGTCTTCATTCGTGCTTTCCTTTCCAGATGTCTGTGTGAGTTACCACTAAGAGTATACTCCACAATATTATTGATGAAGTGGATTCTGTTAGTATTCTATCCTCGAATGCTTGGAAAGCCATAGGTTCTCCTAAGATTGTTCTAGCCACCGATAAAATACTGGATTTTAATTGAAGACCTACTACACCTTTAGGGATCCTTCCTCATTTTCCCATCAATTTAGGAGGGAAAACTATCTACATTGATGTTATGGTAGTCCAATGTCCCTTAGATTTTAATCTTCTCCTTGGGAGAGATTATGTTTACGCCATGAAAGTTGTAGTGTCCACATTCTTTTGAGTGATGTATTTTCCCCATGATGTGAATGTCGTGACATTGATAATCTTTCCTTCATTAAACCTAATCATCATATGACTCCTAGTCATCAGACTTCCCTGAATGTCCCATATGTTCTCGTTGTTCTTTCCCCTTCACCTGTCATGTCTCTTACCTCTGAACATTGTGATAATGTTTAGTCATTCAAATACCATAGATTGTTCTCCTTGTGAGGAATTCATGGGGCATGTCTCCTATAATGGGTCAACCCACCAAAATCTAGAAATCATGTTGGTTATGAACTTCTAGTGATCATAGTTCCCATTCTGTCTCAAGCTCATTAAAAAATGAAATAGATGTCGATGAGTGTAGTTCCCATTCTATGTCAAGCTCGTTAAAAAATGAAAGAAATGTTGGTGAGCATAGTTCCCATTCTATGTCAATATCATTAAAAAATGAAACAGATGCCTATGATCATAGTTCCTTTTCTTTGTGTCAAGATCATTAAAAAGTGAAACAGATGCTGGTGAGCAGAGTTCCCTTTCTGTGTCAAGCTCATTAAGAATGAAACAGACGCTGTGAAAATAGTTCCTTTATGTGTCAAGATCATTAAAAAATGAAACAGATGTCCTCAAGCATAGTTATTTTCTGTTTCAATATTGTGTAAAAATGAAATAGGTCCCCACAGGCATAGTTATTTTCTGTTTCAATCTTGTGTAAAAATGAAATAGGTCACCTTGAGCAGAGTTCCCTTTTTCGTGTCAAGCTCGTTTAAAAATGAAATGGATTCTTCCATTGTGTCAAGAATCAATATTTGAACCTTCATTTCATTCGCTTGTAAATAAAATGAAACTAAGCTTGGGGGGGAATGTACCCTAGCTCTCTATATAGGAATTTAGCTACTTGAAAATTATCAAGGGGGAAAGTACCAACCACTGAACATCATTGTTATAGTTGATTTCACCACACCTGGATGATCACACATTTATGGCCTTCCATGTCCCTCTGCAGAATCCTTGGACCTCCTTTTCTCTTATTATACTTTGATGTCCCAAGAAAGGCCCCAAAAACAACATGTTCATGTGTATACATGAATTTTAAATCTATACTAGCGTGTATACACAAATTTTGAGCCAAAACCCGTGTACATTAGGAAATTTGCATAAAGCCAAAAACTTTTGGAGTTTTCCTCATAGAGTCCCGAATAACTTGACCCTCCATTGCCTATTTGGAGTGCTATATATTGAGCTTCTTGGATACAATGAAGGAGGAGAAATTGGGGAGTAAGGAAACTATAGTTCATTGTTGCCTCACTTGTTTTTTCTTGAGTCCGCATCCTTTTGTCCCTTTGGAGCACACAGTGTTGATCTTCCCAATCTTGTATTTTCTTTGTAAGATTTCCATTGAGAGATGGAGGATTGAAGTGTTGGAGGCCCAGGTGGAGGACTCGGGTTTCTTGGGTTCGAAGAAGTGCCGATAGAGGTTGTCACTATTGTATCTCTATTTTTATTAATAGAAATATCCATTTCCTATCCAAAACATGTGCATAAATATGAATATTGTATCCATGGATGTACTTGTTTTCTTATACATGACTAATTATATATGCTAGAGTAGGTCTAACACTTGAATATATAACATACTTGTCTTGTTTGTTGTTGTTGAGAGCGAATTGTGAATGAAAGAGTGTTGGAAAAACTTAACACGAATCTACATCAACCATCCAGAATAAGGTATGATTCATATCCCTTAGTGTTAGATGTCTTTATTACTCTTTCATATTGGAAAGGATTGATTTCTGGTGTCATTCAGTCTATTGTGGTGCACCCTAAGCCATAGGAATTTTCTCTCCATAACAGAATTGGTGACTCCACTAGGGATGTTCCTTATTTTTCTTTGGGGTTTGGGGGCACAATGTGCTTGACTTGCTCTATGTTTCTACCCGTTTCTGTGTCACATTTAGTAGTATGTTCATCCATTGACACTCCCCTAGAGTGGTTTGACCCTTGTCTTTCTTTTTACCACTTTATTCTTTGTATACACAAGTTTTTAGCTAAAAGTCATGTACATAGGCAGGTTTTTAGCCAAAAGTCGCGTATACATGCAGGTTTTTGGCTGAAATTTGTGTACATATGCTGCTGTTCTTTTAAAAGTCACAGACATCCTCCTTTTTTTGTTGAGTTTGATGTTGGAAGTTTCTGGGTGGGTTGTGAGTGTGGCTAGGTCTTCCTGGGTATTGATGTTCTCTGTTGACTGCTTCTTTTGTGACCAGAGACCACTTTTTCATTGATTTTTCTTTGAAATTAGTTGTAGTCATTTATCTGCTTTTTTGTTTTGACATTAGTGCATTATTAATTTTGTTTCGGTGTCTTTCTTGGCTTTTGTTTGATGCTTGCTGCAGAGACTGATAATTTTAATGACTTTAATTGCATTTTATTTCTTTTATATTGAAAATACAAAATAATTATAGCATTCTTATTTGCATTTCACATATGGATTTAAGGAGGCACTTCCATTGGATTACTTGGATGAGAGTTATGTTTAGGATTTCATATAGGAAGGATTGCATTGGAATTTAGAAGGGAATGAATATTTATGCATCTCATGTAGTGGCATACCTTGTTTTCTCATTTAGAAAAAAATGCACTTGGCATTGTTTGTTAGGTGTGCACATTTATTTCACTCCTGAGTCATAATACCATTGGTTGCATGGTCATTTCCCGTTGAGTAATCACAACCATTAAAATCAATGCTTAAATTAAAATGAATTACACATTTTTCTTTGATAGGGTACATCAACAAGCTTAGGTTTTAGAGTCTTGGAATAGTTCATTGTGAGTAAATTCTCCAAGACTACTAAACAAAACAAGTACATGTTTGTTTAGGTGAGATAGTGAAATCCTTGGTATAATTAGTGTTATCAGGAGGCTCCTCTTACATAGGATTTAAGCACGAGGCATCGTACACAATTGTGGTTGGGATAGCCCCTGGCCACTTTCTATAATGCCTGAGATAATTCCAGGATCGTATTCATATTTGGGGGATTTTGAGGTACCAGTTGGTGCTTTCAAGGTTCATGATTTGCTACCCTACCCATATGGTCGATCCTTCCTATGACTGTCTACCTGAGCATTGGTTATATTGGGGTGACCTTCATTTCCTTACCTAGGTATTGCAAGGGGTACTTGCAGAGGCTATTCTGTGAGTGCCCTATCCAGGTAGGGGTTGAACAACACAGTCTCTTTATGTGTTGAAGATGAGGGACACTATAATTGGTTACACACATCCACTTGTAGTGTATGGGAGTTTCATGCCTCTCATAGGAGAGACATACCTCCTACATTTGGGAGCTCATTTATCCTCCCTATAGCTTGTATGCATTTGGTTATATATTTTCTTAGGGCTATTCTCTTTATGTGCTAGTTGGATTTTGGGATCACGGTTACTTGAGCATATTTATGTTCTCTTGAGTTCGGGTCCTTTTATGTGTGGCATGCCTAATATCACTACTAGTATCCCATCACCTGATCCAGGTCCATGTGTTGACCCTGGTGTTGGACTAGGGGGCAACTAGCCCCTTATCTTGATCATAGATTCGGAAGTGGTCATATTCCATCCTCTACTCTATTTGCAGAGGATTTTCACTCCCTTCTCCTAGTCTGAACACTAGTGTTCATTCTCATGGGGGTGGTAGTGGACACTTCCTTTGAATGCAGTTGTCATGATCAATCCTCCCTATACCCTATAGTTTGGACTCTTACTGCTTGTTTCCAATTGTTTTGGACTAATATTGTTGTCATGTAGGGTCCATTGTTTGTACACTCTTGTTGAGGCTTTGACCTATTCATGCCCATGATAGGTATAATTTTGAACTAGAATATAGGTTAGGAATTCACATTCACTTACATTTATGCATTTCCATATGATCTTTTCATCTTGACCCAAGGTACGAACCCACTTCATAATGTCACAGAACCTTCATATTGCTATTTAGAAGTGACATTATGTAAGTTGTAGAGCTTTCCTATACATGGGTTCCCTAGTTAGATCCTATTTTCATTTGGTGCCCATGTTGAGATTCCTCCTTTAGGTTTGGGGAGTCCCTTATAGTCCTACCATGTCCTTGAGGAAGAGATTCATACTCATTTTGAACTTCATGCTGGCCATTCCCCATAGGGACTTCCTTGGATATCAAGTTTTAATTGCATTTCATGAGTTTTTCTTTCCTTATTGAGATTTATGCCGACTCCCTGCTTTCGACATATAATCCATGTAGCCCAATCCTGTCTCAATCCTACCCAAGAAGAGCATTTTTTATATTATTTGCAACTTGATAACCCCTTACTAGGAGGATACCTTCCCCCGAGTGTCCTTATCCTGCACAAGCTTCCTTGTATTGAGCATAGGTATGTTCCACTTCTTTGAACTAGTTTGATTTCCCACGACACTCGTCTCCTCCTAGATGTATACTATAAAGTAATTTTATTCTTTTTAAAGATTTTCAACATTTGAAAAAGTCCCAAAAAATTTAAAAACATAAAAATCCGGACGGGAAATGATATTATCTTTGGAAGTTGTCGAGTCGTGTCGCCTTTGAACAGAGAACTGTATATGACATCCATTGGTTGGGTTGTTAGTATGAATTTAGGAGCTATACTCATTACTCTGAGTTTTTCTCCACTGAATGGTTATCCTTCCATTCCCTCTGGATCCTTTATCAATGCCTCCTGTGTCATAGAGATGTCCCAGTTTTCATATCGAGTCTATGCTGCCTACCTTCGGTCACCATTTTCCTTATGCTCTTGTTCAAAGGAAGTTTAGCATGAGTCGACCATTCCTCAGTAATATTGACTTTGCATGTCGGTCATTCCCGGTACAGTTACTAGTTCATGCACATCTTGTTCATTTGATTTATTCCACGTTATCCAACATTGTTGAGTACCTCGTGTTGGTTGATGGGGGATTCCTTAATGCCCTCCTTCCAGTGGATTCCATTCCATCAAATTCAAATCATTTATTCTGGAATAGGAGTCTAGAGTCCATTTGAGTTCCTTGACACTTACAATCATCAGTAGTAGGTTCTCTTGCCATCAACAATTTTGGGAATAAATCAATGTCCCCTGACTGATGGATTCTTTCAAGTGTTCGACCTCAACACATCTATTCACACTTGCTAGATTACACTCTGTACCTTTATTCCCATTATCATTATTAGTGGGATATCTCACATTTGTTAATGGTATACATCAATGATCGGTAATAAGATGATGGAATGTCATGTTCGACCTTGATACCTTTATTCACATGATAGGACATGTACTCGTAGTGGTTTGCATAGAGACCTCTGAGATTGGTGGCATTCCATATATTCTACCTCATTGATCATGCCAGTATTCATGAGATGTCATCTCTCATGAATAGATTCCAAGGTATATAGGATATATTCATCTTTATGAATATCTTGATTCATTGTATATTGTACATGGCGATGACCACACATGACATTTGTATATCATGCCTATTCATGACCATTGTACTCTTAGGTATCCATGACTGCTATATGTGTAATTTTAGTCATATGCAAAGATTGATCATTGTATTGTATTGATGAGTGGATGGTTCTTCCACCTAGGTCTTCATTACTCCAATTCTGGGATGGATATAATGTATTTCGGCCATCATGTTACCCCTCTAACTTCACAAATTAGGGGGAATCTATTATAGCTTATTTTACCACATCCGGTTGATCACATATTTATGGTGTTCCATGTCCCTCTACAAACTCCTTGGAATGCCTTTGCTCTTATTATACTTTGATGTCCTAAGAAAGTACCCAAAAAACACCTGTTCATGTGTATACATGACTTTTAAAGCTATACTCGTGTGTATACGTAGCTTTTTAGCCAAAACCCATGTACATCAGGAAATGTGCATAAATCCAAATTTTTTTGGTGTTTTCCTCATAGAGTCCATAATAACTTGACTTTTGTCCTTCCATGTTCCTTGAGAATTCTTGGACTCGCCTCCATTTTCTATTTGGAGTTCTATGTATTGAGCCTCTTGGATACATTGAAGGAGGAGAAATTGGAGAGAAAGGAAACTATAGTTCATTTTTTTCTCACTTGTTTGTGCTTGAGTCTGCATCCCTTTGTCCCTTTGGAGCACATAGTGCTGCTCTTCCCAAGATTTCTTTTCTTTGTAATATTTCCATTGAGAGATGGAGGATTGAAGTGGTGGATGCCCAGGTGGAGAACTTGGTTTCTCAGGTTCTAAGAAGTGCTAGCATAGGTTGTCACTATTGTATCTTTGTTTTTCCTAATAGAAATATCCATTTCCTATCCAATACATGTGCATAAATATGAATAATGTATCCATGGATGTATTTATTCGCTTATACATGATTGATTATATATTCTAGAGTAGGTATAACACTTGAATATATAGCATAGTTGTCTTGTTTTCAGTTTTTGAGAGTGAAATACGAATACAAGCATGTTGGAAAAGTTCAACGGGGATCTACAGCAACTATCTGGAACAAGGTACAATTCATATCCCTTAGTGTTAGATGTATTTATTACTCTTGCATATTGGAAATGATTGATTTCTGGTGTCATTCAGTTTGTTGTAGTACACCCCAAGCCATAGGAAGTTTCTCTTCGTAACAATCATGGGAAATTACCCATTAATGGGAGTCTTTTTTAGCATAGTTATTTATCTTTTCCAAGCTCGTTAAAAAATGAATCAAATACCCTGAGAATTCTTTCAACTAATCTTTGAGCTCGGTAAAAATATTAAGATAGTTTTGAGCTTACTTTTCATTTTTCATGCTCTGATTAAAACATGGAAAGTAGTTTGAGCTTACTTTATCTCTTTTTTGTGCTTTGGATTCAAACATGAAAAATATTATGAGTTCCTTTTATACCTTCGGTGTGCTCATTAAAAACTCAGTGAAGAGGTATCGAGTGTACTTTTATTGTTTTTCATACTCATTAAAATTGGATTATGAAAAAAGAACCCTAATAGAGTCCTCTTTAAGCTCTATTCAAACTCCTAAAGTGTGAAAATATCATCGAGTGAACATGTCTTCTTCATGCTCGTAAAACGACCCAAAGAGTCATCTTCCTGGTGATAGTTTACCCCTTTTTCGGACCAGGGGGCACTACTTACAAAAAATGTATAATCCAACCAATCATTACTGGAAGAGTTCTCCTAGGTATTAGTTTATAATTTTTCGAGCCTCGAGGACTAAATTTACGAAAAATTCCATTTTGGAGTCTTCTTAATCATTTCAGACTCTCTTAATATGAAAGGATGAATGAGTTTTCTTTCATTAGGCACATAAAATTAAACGATGAAGGACCCTTTTATGGGAATGAACCCCTCCTTTCTCAGGTTCATAAAACATATGAGAGTGGAATCATCTCTTGATGAGTGATAACAAGTGTTTGTTACCCTCTTTGAACTCGTAAAACCAAAAAGAGTTACTCATTCTTCATGATGGGGAAATTAAGGGAAGAGTTTGTCTGTCGGTTTAGTTACAGCTGTACATAGTCATTCTTGAACATGGCACTCATTTGCATATGAATTTTTGTACTTGGGTATTCCATTTTTATTTGAGTCCTACTGATTCCATGGGTATTCTTACCTCATTTTATTTTTCCAAGCATTCTCCTTCCCTCATTTTCATTGGGGGGATGGGTATCAATCTCGTAAAATTCAATACTGCTAAGTCATGCCATGCCCATGTTTAAGAGAAATTTGGTCATATATTCACTATCTACAGTCAATTTACCTTCTATCGCGTTGGTCATCTCTAAGTCAATTTTGATACATTACTCTACTGTTCAGTTTACTCTAAAACATCTATGATCGTGTTTTGTATCAATGATGGGGGATTCATCATGGCCCTCCTTCGACGAGTATATTCTTGTCGAATTCAACACCTCATCTAGGGGTTAGACTTAGAAACCAAGAAAAGTACCTTGGGCCTACATGCCTTAATGGAAGGTTACTTTTCTTTCAACATGAGTTTACATCATTGACTCTTGATTGAAATATTCTACCAAGTGTTCGAATCCAAGTCCTTTATCCACACTCGGGAGGATGTACTGAGATACCTTGGGAATCATTGAAATAAATGGCTATTTCCCTCACATTTGTTAACAATTTACATTAATGACTGGTAATCAAGTGGTTTCTACCATGTTCGACGTCAAGAAATTGTAATCACATGGTTATATTTGTATCCTTGCGGGTTCAAATTGAAGACCGTGGGTTATTTGATATTTCACCCAGGTTGCGACGGATTTTGTTTGAGTCATATTACACATATACACTTTGTATTGGTCGTGGTTGTGTTATCATTTCATCATGGCTCTACGTTTTTGTTTAGTACCCATTATTGTGTTCATTCGGTCTCTACTACCATGGATTTGCATTGTATTGGTCAACAACCATGTTATGAGTTATACTAAGATTTGAGTCAATTATACTGCAGGATATTCCAACCAACATCCTTTCCTTCGATTTCTTCACTTCGCAAAGCATTCATTTATCACATTCCTCTAACTCCATGCTTTGGGGGGCATTCTGTTACACCAAAATCTTGTCATTTTGATCCATGTGTCAACCTTATTCCTAATCCCTAAAGTTCCTTCTGCTAAAATGAATTGAAATTGAGTTTGTTCCTACCCTTTTTACCCTCTCTAAGTAGGCTGGTGCTCTTTCTCCTAAGGAAAGGTGTGCTAACACTCTTTACCTTCATGCAAGGAGCACCACTGGCACTCTTTCTCCTCATGCAAGGTGCGTCAATGCTCTGTCTCCTACAACAAAGTGCATTGAAGGTGTTTTGAGGGAAAACAGAGAATATTCGAGGCCCTTCTTGAAGGTGGATGAGTTGGAGGATCATCCCTACCTTCTAGGTGAGGTGGCATTCGGTTCCTTAACCTATGGGGAAGATCCCTTAGACCCCTCCTCCTAATCCTCAACCTACTATATCCCTTTAGCCTTATAAATTGAACCATCTCTCCATTGGGAAGGGAGGAAGGACTATGGTACTCAAATGCTGGTGGAATTTATAGGTGATCCCTATCATCCTTTGGGAGGAAATATCTCATACTTTTGGAGGCTTACTATGTTTCTTAGGAGGCTTGGCTTGGATTGTTGGATGGAAGGTTGCAGCATTAAGGATAGGTTGTGATGTCCTTACCTATGTAATTCTATGTATATCCTTGATTACAACAATACAAATATCTTTTCAAAAACAATATTGTGTTGATGATGTTTAGAGATTTCTTCCTCAACTGTTAGCTTAGATAAATTCATGTTTAGATACACATGTACTGTTTGCTTGTTTCCACTTTCTCTATAGGGTTTTGCAGCTCAATATCTGAAGGATCTAGAGCTTGTATCAACAAAGAGAGAAGCGGTTTTTCATGCCTCAGTTAAGTGATCTATCTGTTAACTTGCATTTCTATTTGATCTAGGAAAATAGATTGTATTGTGTACTTGATTTGTTCTAGATCCACTTTCACTAGGGAGATCTAGCTTGAGTCTGCTTGAGTAAATTTATCCACTAAAATAAAGTTTAGTTAAAATTATGTAGCTGATATATAATAATTCTTATATTTATATGATAGTAAGTTTATTTCCCATATATATTTCATGTTAAAATTCTCATGAGAAGATATTTATGTGCCCATCTAGTGGGGTTATTTGGAAATTTAATGTAATAAGAATGAAATAATATACATGGAAGAAGTATTAGATGATATGATGTGTTAAAAATTGATATATTAGTATTTTTAATACTTCATTAGCATTTATGAATGGAATATGGTTCGAAATTCATCAATTTATGCACACCCCTGCTATTTGACTCGGAAAGTTTTACAGTTTTCTTTATTATGGAAGTTTTATGCATCCAAACTTCATTATAAAAGTTTTTTTAGGAAGTTAAATCACTCCAATAACTATCCCATCCACCAGACAATGATTTTTTTGAGTTCATACCACATTTGGACAACCATCTTTGTGTAGGGTCTCCCTAGGCCAAAACTGGTAGTTTTTCCCAAATTGTTCCAAAAAAGCCCAAATCACTCAAGATATGTTCCTAAATTATTGAAACCTCATTTGATGCTTATTAAATATCTGATAACACCTCTAAACATTTCACAAACCCCTGGTTGGTTGGACGTGAAAGTTCTTCTTAGTTGCATGGTTGGGAAGCCCATAAGCGTGGAAGTAGATCTTAGCGTAGCTGATTTTGAAACCGAAATTGTACCCAATTTACATGTGCTAGGGAAGGTAATTTATATTTTCTAAATTTTCCTTGGTATATTCCTTAACCTTCTTCCATATTACCACAACTTTATCAGTAATTCACATTTTTTCCCTTGCATCTAAGTGGTTAATGTTACTACAAAAATCTGATTGCACACCTCAATTAATAATTGAAGAAGATTTAATATTCTAATATGGATATCAGATCAGGGATATTACATATTATCACATGAATATGATTCAAAGGATGAGTAATCCTTTCTAGTTATTTTACTTATTTGGAAGTCTGGTGGTTTCCTAGAAGGTGATCCTTGATTCTTCCTTTTGTTTCTCCCAATCTTAGTGTGAGTAGATAGATATTGATATTAATTATCATTTAGGTTCTCTTCTCTATTGTTTATTATTCCTTCTTCTTATATACATTCTTCCCATAGTTTTATAAACTTGGTTAACCTTATTCTAGCACATATTCCTCCAATGAAGGAGTCCTAATCTCTCGGGAGACCATTCAGGGTGGTCATCACCACTTATTCTTCTTCCACCATATAACCAATGGATTCTAATTGTTCTTTGATCTAAGATACTCATGAGAAGTATGATTACATAGTTTCTAACTTTTTTACCTTCACACCCTTGAGTTGGTTTCTCAAGATCATTCTTCTGTTGATGTTCTTGCCTTCAAACATACTGGTTAGTGAATCAAATATTTTCTTTGGATTATTCTTTGAAGACACCTGGGGGATCAACTAATACTTAATGTAATTATCTATTATCCTTTTGAATTTGATCATATCCTTCATGTTCTTGTCCTTTTCATCCTATCCCTTTGGTTCCATGACCTCATCTTTGATATATCCTTCTAAGTCATGTTCTTCAAGGATGAGCATGACTCTGTATTTCCATGCTCTGAAGTTCTCTGCTCCCCCAATATATTTACCAATATTGGTGTTGTTTTTCATATTTAATGAATGATAACTTCAAATGGAACTATAGGGGGTAGAACTTACCAATTTGAGGATTGCTTCTGGAATCTGCTTCAGGATGACTTAGGGTTTGACTGGGAAACCCTAATTTTCCAACTAGGATCACTTGTAGATATGATTAGAGGAAACAATGCACCTCCCCAAGGAAATATAGACTTTATATTTATTTTCTATAATATATGGATGGAACCTTGATAAATTTGGTGCCCTGGTTTCTTCCAGCAAGAGTGGTAGGTCAAAAACTGAAAAATCGACAGAATTGAAAACTACTTCGACATAAAGATGTCGCCTCATAGAGCGAGTTGAATGGATATTTTTTTCTGACTTACTTGTGGAAGGATTTGTCTGTAATAGTGATCCCTATCTGATTGAAATGCGATAAAAGTGTTGCACAATGTATTCTTTCAGGTTATCTCTGATACCATGTTAATATTTTAAAAGTTGATACACAAAAAAAAGGATCTACGAAAGAATAAAAATAACAACAGAAAAAAGGAGAACACAAATATTTATCCTAGGAAACCCTCATGGGGAAGAAAACCTAGAAAAAATTTCTCTATATAGACTTCAACTAAGTACAGTTTAAGACCCAAAGAATCATACTATGATTACTTCCTCTCCTTCAGATGGACTGCTCCTTCATTGTTTAGCGCAACTGCTTGAGTTTTCTACTTGTCCAAATGAGGGAGGCTCCTCTACTATTAATACTAATCAACTAAGAGGCCTAATAATGAAAAAGGGATGACTTATCCTTGATTATAGGGCCAAATTCCCTTGGAACACTCAAAAATATATTTTAATAATACTTTTGTGGGTACTACCAACCCAATTTACAACAGAGGTTTTACCTCAAGAATTTACATGACCAAATACATCAATGAAATCTGTAATTGGAGAAAAAACATCTCTAAAAGGAGTAATTGTTACGGAGAAAAATTCCTATGGCTTGGGGTGTACCACAATAGATATAGAAACCACATAAATCAATCCCTTCCCAATATGCAAGAGAAATAAAATGTCTAACACTAAAGGATCTTGAATCATACCTTATTCCAGACGGTTGAAGTAGATCCCCATTGAGCTTTTTTCAATCCCGCTTGCGTTAGAAATTCATTCTCAACAACAGTAAACAAGGAAAGCATGCTATATAATATAGTGTTAGGCCTACTCTATCACATATAATCAATAATGTATAAGAAATTAAACACATCCATGGATTCAATATTCATTTAAATGCACATCATTGGACGGGAAAAGATATTTCTATTAGTAAAATCAGAGATTACATAAGTGACAACCTCTGTCGGCACGTCTGCCAACCGGAGAAACTGAGTCCTCCACCTAGGCATCCACCACCTTAATCCTCCATCTCTTGATAGCAAGATCACAAGAAAAGGAAATATTGATAAGAACACAAAGTTCTCCAAGGGACAAAGGGCTGAAAACTCAAGTATAAGCAAGTTACGGCAACAATGGACTATAGTTTTCGTGCTCTTCAATTCCTCCTCTTCAATGTATCCAAGGGGTTCCTTATATAGTGCTTCAATGGGGTAATGGAAGGTCAAATCCGAGTGATATAGAGGAATATGGAAGGCTAAGAGACAAGTGATTCAAATCCACAGCAAGGAAAACTCCAAAATTATTTGGACTTATGCACAAATCCTGATGTATGCGGGTTTAAGGATAATATCCGCATATATACATGAGAAAGGGATTAAAAGTTGCGTACAACAAATAATAGGTGTTTTTAGGGATGATCTTGGAAACATCAAAGGTACAATATTGGTCCATGGGGTCCAAAGAGTTTGCAGAGGGACAAGGAAGGCCATAAAAGTGTGATCAACCATGTGTGGTAAAATCAGTTGTAACAGATGCCCCCTAATGTGTGAGGTCAGAGGGGTAACATGATGGCTGAAATACATTATAAATCCATCCTAGAAGTGGAGTAATGAAGAACTAGGTGGAATAACCAACCATCCATCAGTATAGTACAATAATCAATCTCTGCATATGACTACAAATACATATAGCAGTCCTAGATACATAATAGTACAATGGCCATGAATAGGCATGACGCAAAATATGACATGTGTGATCATCGCCACATAAAATATATAATAGATTAGAATCTCCATGGTGAAGATATACAAAGGATCAAGATCTCCATGAAAGCTAAAGATATACAAAGGATCAAGATCTCCATAATGGTTGAAGATATCTAACATACAATGGAATCAAGTCACGAGAGCTGAAATATCATGAAAACTGGGATGATCAAGGAGGTAGCATATGTGGAGTGCCACCAATCTTGAAAGTCTTCTACACACACTGCTACGAGTACATGTCCTACTATGTGAATAAAGGAGTCGAGCTCAAACATAGTAGTCCATCATCTGATTATCTGTCATTGATGTATACTGTTAACAGACACGAGATCACCCACTGATAATGAAAATGGGAATCAAGGTACTAGAGTGTAATCTAAAAAGTGCTAATAGATGTTTTGAGGTCGAACACTTGAAAGAATCCATCGATCAGGAGACATTGATGTATTCCCAAAACTATCGATGGCAAGATAACCTACCACTGATGACTGTAAGTCTCAAGGAACTCAAATGACTATAGACTCCTATCCCAGAATAAATGATCTGAAGTTGATGGAATGGAATTTGTTGGAAGGAGGGCAATAAGGCATCCCCCATCAACCAACATGAGGTACTCAACAACAATGTATAATGTGGAAGGACTCAAACAAGATGTGCACGAACCAGTAATAGTACCGAGAATGGCCAACATGCAAAGTGAAGACAGCTGAGGAATGAATGACTCAGGATTCAACCTCCTTTGAACAAGAGCATAAAGGAAAACGACGACTGAATGTAGGAAGCATAGACTTGATATACAAAACTAGGACATCTCTGCAACACAGGAGGCATCAATAGAGGCTCCACAGGGACTGGAATCTTAGCCAGTCGGTGGAGATAAAATCAGAGAAATGAGTACAACTCCTAAAGTCAAAATATTAACCCAAACAATGGATGTGATATATAGTGCTCTGTTCGAAGGAGACACGACTCTACTACTTCGAAAGATAACATCTTTTCCTGTCCGACTTTTTGGTTTTTTTATTTTTTTTGGACTTTTTCAAATATTTTGAAAATCTTGAAAAAGAATAAAAGTGCTTTATAGTTACAAATATAGGAGGCGACGAGTGTCAATGGGCAAACAAACTAGTTCCAAGCAGCGGAACATACCTATGCTCAATGAAAGGAAACATGTCCAGGATAATGACACTTGAGGGAAATTCCCCTCCTGGTAAAAAATGGGGAATCAAGCTGCAAAGGATATATTAAAATGCTCTACTTCACTAGACATGAGACAAGCTCAGGATATATGGTTGATAATCAAAGTCAGAGAAGCTAGCGTAAGGCTCAATAAGGCAAGAAAAATTCATGATAATGCAATTACAACTTGACATATACAAGGGAGTCTCGGGGAAATGGCCAGTATAAAGTTCAAGAGGAGTATGAAGCTCTTTCTCAAAGTCATGGTGGTACTATACAAAGGACTCCCACACCCTAAAGGAGAAATGTCGACATGGGCACAAAATGCAAAACATGATCTAACTAGGGTACCCATGTATGGTAAAGCTCTACCATTCACAACACGTTGCTTCTAAAAGAAACAAGAAGGTTTCGTGACAAGATGGAATGGGTTTGTACCTAAGGTTAAGATTAAACGGTCATAAGGTTATGCAAAGTGCAAACGGATGTGAAACCTAACCTATATGCCAGTTTAGACATAATACCTGAAATAGGCATGAACGGGTCAAAGCCACGGTCAAACCAAACTCAAAATGGATTCCTACAACATCAAATTAGTTCAAACAGTCCAAAATGGTCAGAAATGGTCAAAAAATATAGGAAGTGGGTAAAAATTTCAAAATTTTTCTATAAATAGTGAAAAATTTTAAAAATTTCATACCATTTGATTTTTTTACCCAACATAGTGCATTTGAGCTTAGAACTTCAGAAGTGAATTTCAGGAGCATCATCCAGTGGAATCCCTCCCCATTTGATGATCTAGGTAGATTCTCATGCTCTTCTCTTTCATTTTGATGCAAAATTTTTAAAATTTCATGGTCTATTTAATATTTTGAGCCATCCAAACTTATGCATTTCAGCCCACGTAGAAATCAAGCATTTTTCCATGTATAGGGCTCCCCATATGCAGAAAATGCACTGAAAACCATGTACATACACGGTTGTTTTGAAAACAGTCACATACAGGGTCGCGAACAAGGTTTTAATAGGAAAATATTGATAAAAAAATTGGTTTTTTGTGCAGTATGGTACTAGAGTGGAGAAAAAGAGAGCATGTTGATGTTGAGGAAGCTGTGCAAGGTGATCTCATGGATCAACAAGCATTATGGGCATGTGGATTGTACAATTTTTGGTGTCTTAGCATCTTGAGGGCTAAACCAAGATTACTCCAGCTGTTGGTCAACTATTGGGATCTAGATTCTGAAACATTTCAGATAGATGGGATGTCGCTCAACATTGAGGTTGAGTACATATAATTTATCACTACAGAGAAGGTTTGGAGTCAAATCTCTCAGCATTGAGGTTGAGGACATATACTTTCTAGATATGGAGAAGGTTTGGAGTCAAATCCCGAAAAACTCTATTTAGATTCTAGGGGTGAAATCCATACTTTTGGCACTAGGGAGGATTGCAGGGTTGGCTTCACTCCACCAAGCCTCATGAACAATGATGTTCTATGCAGTAAAGTGCATGCAACCTATAGGATATGAATGGAGTACTACGCTGTTGAGAAACATGAAACAACAGCTCAGTGACTGCAATATGGGTGGAGTGCAGAACTTTGGGTTTGGCAGTATACTAAGGACATTTTTATTTGAGCGGGTGCCAGGGCTAAGCCCTAGGGTATACATTGCTCCACATGGAGTTAGGGATCTAGCCCAACGACACTAGGCAAATTTCATGTGCAAACTGGGTGGTGGTAGGGTGGCTAACCCCTACCCAACAGATTTCTTTCCATGGTGGTGGAGACAGATCATCACCATAGACGACTACCCCTATGCAGGGATAGACTTCCGTGGAGACCCAGATATGACCCTACCACTAGGAGCAGCTTATGGTGACATAGGTAAAGAATCCCATACCCACTTTTTAAGTTTTGAATTATTTTTTTTTGTGTTTTTTGATATATGAACTCAAAAGACATGTTTTTGGTGTGACGACACATAGTGACAATCTGTCATGTATATGCATATGTAGGACCATGACAACCAGATGGATTTCCTCATCATTGATGGAGGGGAAGAGGTGATGACATTATGGGTGCAGATGCAGAGTAGATGCTCCAAATCATCCACACGGACTTTGATCGTTTGACACATAGAGTACCCATGGTGCAAGTTGAGGACTTGCCTGAGGCCATGCAGCGCCAGGTGGCTGGAGTACCATGAGCATGGGTTGGACTATTTTGTCGGCTAGCTAGAGCCATAGTGTGCTATCATGATCAGAACCCTCCTCCACCTGAGTCTTAGAGACCTGAGTGTATTCATTTTTGTATGACTGTGTAGTATATTTTGGTGGCTCAGAAGCCCCAATTTTGTATATGACACTTATGTATTATGACATCAATTTTTGAAGTTAATGAAAATATTTTATGATGATCGATTTTATTTTATTTACATGTGTGTAAAATGTGTTTGTGATATGCTTATGGTCTATGAAACAAATGCCAATCTAACACATAGTTAGCATATGAGTTAGTAACTTGATTAAAAATTCTTAGAACATGAATGTATGTTATACTCTCAAATTGTCATTCTATCAATCTAACACGTAAGAATATTCGTAATAATGTCAAATCCCTAATGCGATACAAGACATTAAGCTGTGAAACCACTAACTGTGAATCAATATGTATCTCAAGAGAATGAACACCATCTGAAATGGCATCACGTAATAATTCAATGATGGCACTATATTCAGCAACATTGTTTGAAGAATGCCATAAACATACACCTCTTGAAGACAATACTTGCCTCGTAGGAGTATAGATCACCCAAGCAGTCGAAGATGAGTTTTGAGTGTGGCGGCTAGCACCATCAATGAATCCTATGTAAATGGAAGACTCCATTGAAATCTACCATAAGAAACGAAAGATAATCAACAAACCCGATCACCATAAGAAAACCTAACTATGAAATGCAAAACTATACAATAATATACAAAAATCAACCCTGGCTAAAGATCATGCATAGTATTTTTTGAGATAGAGCCCATTTCTAGGATCTGCCAAGGCTATCCCTTCATAATCAACCAGCTCATAGGCACCTTTCTCTAAGACTCATTTAACCATGTAAGGACCATGCAACATGGGATTAAATTTCCCTGCCATCAATGGTTCTTTAGCTTGATCCCACAAAAGGACCAATTCACCTTCACTAAACTTCCTCAGATTGACAGACTTATCATATTAGACCTTAACGTGATGCATGTTAACCTCTAGAGCCACCAAGGAATCTCAACGCTGCTCATCAAGATGCTCTAAGTGGACCAAATGCTCCTCCAAGGCATAAGTGTCTGGTAAAAGCTCCACAGCTAGCTTCAAAGAAGGGATTTCGCATTCAACCAAAAAATCTAACTCCACCCCATGCACAAGCTAATAGGGAGAAAAATTGGTGGCAGTCTTAACCACGGTTCTATAGGTCCACAAAGCAGGATACAACATGATATGCCAATTACTCTTGCTTTGTGTGATGTTTCGTTGGAGAAAATACTTAAGTGACTTGTTCACTACTTCAACCTGTCCATTCGCTTGAGGGTAATAAGAAGAGAAGTGCTCTTACTTACACCCTAACTTGGAAGCCAACTCTTCCATCATTTTATTCTAAAAGTGCCTACCATGGTCAGTGACAAGCTCTTTTGGAATGCCAAACAGGGTGATAATCTGGTTGAAAATGAAATGCGCTACTGTCTCACCGTCATATTTAAATGTGGGAATAGCCTTTTCCCATTTCATGAAGTAATCGACAACCACAATAATATGATGATGCCCCCCAGCCGAAGCTAGGTTTCAATCCATAAAATAAATCCCCCACTTAGTGAAGGGACCGACGATGACAATAGGATGTAACGGGGCTGGACACGAGCGCATATTACGTGTAACTACCTGGCAAGGGTGACACTTCTTGACCGCATTAATGCAATCTTTGAAGATAGATGGCCAAAAATAGCCCACTCTTAATATTTTTTGGGCTATATAAAGCCCAAATAAATGACCACCACACACCCCTCCATGGAAATCATTAAGCACAACCTCAACCTCATCATTGGTTAAACAACGACGTAAAATGGAATCTACCCCATGGTGGTACAAAGTGTTATCCACTATAAGGTAGTTCTTAGCTACATGAAGTAATCATCGATGCTCATCCCATGAGAGGTGAGTAGGGACCTTCAATGTTTGCAAATACACAATGATATCCCCGTACCCAGTTGAGACGAGGAATATATGCTCATTGAAAAAAGTATCCTCATAAACCTCCTCTTCCTCCAAGTTTGGGAAATATGATATGAGCTCCACAAAGATTAACGATTTATTTGATTTTGCTGAAACAAATTCGAGATCAAACTCTTGAAAAATCACAATCCATTTATTATATTTTCCCCCAATCATCCTTCTAGTGAGGACGAACTGAAATGGATTGATATGAGCTATGAACAAAGTTTGGTGAAGGAGAATGTAATGTCTCAAATGTTAAACCGCATGAACGGTGGCCAAGGCTAGCTTCTCTAGATGGGAATAACAAATTTCCGCATCTATAAGGTTTCGGCTCAAATAATATATGCCATTCTCATGGAGCTCCTCATCCTCCTGAACCAAAACCATACCAACCATCTCCTGAGACGTGACCACATAAATCAAGAAATCACAGCTATAGTATAGTGGACTAATTACAGGGGCTGTTGCTAAGGCTCGCTTAAGAGCATTGAAATAATCCTGGGCTCGCTCATCCCAATAAAAAGGAGTGTCCTTCTTCAAAAGACACATAAAGCCTTTAGTCAAGTTGGAAAAATTATCCACGAATATTTGCAAGAATTTATCCATGACTTGTAAACACTGAAGGTGTCTAATATTACACGGGGGAGACAATTGAAGTATTTCCTCAACCTTTCAGGGATCGAATCTTATACCCTCTTTGGATATGATGAATCCTAGTAAACAACCAACAATCAAGCAAAAGATGCACTTATGAGGATTTAAACAAGGTTGATAATGACAACATCTTTCGAACACTAATCTCAAATGATATGGATGACTCACTCTCAACTGAGAGTGAGCAGCAAGATCATCCAAATATACTTCGATAATCGTTTTAATATCATGAAAGATTAAGGTCATGGCCCACTGAAATGTTGCTCTGGCATTTTTAAGGCCGAAGGGCATCTTCCGATATGAAAATGTACCCAAAGGACAAATAAATGTAGTCTTGTGTTGATCCTCGGGCTTAATTTGAATTTGATTTTATCCAAAAAATTCATCCATAAAGGAAAATAACTCACTTCCCGAACACTCATCCAAAATCTGGTCAATAAATGGTGTGGGAAAATTATCCTTAGGACATGCTCGATTTAAGTCACGCAAATTAGTGCATATGCAGATCACTCCCTGCTTCTTATCCACCAGAACAAGATTTGAAACCCACTCCATCAAGGGAACGGGATAGATAAAACCAACTTTAAGTAGTTTCTCTATCTTAGCTTTAATGGTGGGTGCTTTTCTAGGATTCATTGCACACAAACGCTGTCGAACCGGTTTTGCATCCGGATACGTCTTGATCTTATGTTCGATGATATGAGGGTCTATACCCAGAATTTCATCATATGACCAAGAAAAGATGTCACAAAACTCTTTAAACAACTCGGTATACTCCTTGATCTCATTGGGGGAACAACCCACCCTAATGTAGACATTCTCAACCTTGCCAAGATCACAAGAAATATTGATAGGAATTGTTGGTGACAAATTAGCCATCTTCCCATCCGCCATCTATCCATGAGATCTTAATGGGACCACAGGGATACCAATATTCATACTAAGAATCTCCCTAAATTCATCACACTCCATACAATCGAGCTTAGGAAGAAAATATGATCGATGATGCAACTCTTCCCAAGGTTGCTCAACCCTAGACATGGCCTCAAGAATAGATTCATCCGATGGAAAAAAATCATCAAGGAAATCATGTGAGTGAGATGACTCTATTGCACACGCAAGAAGCACATATGGGTCCTCCTCCTTCATTCGTGAAGAGGAAGGACTAGGCTCTACAACCTGATCAAGATTCGCTTGATACACCACCATTGTTGCAGGAAACGGCACATCTATCTCGACGGGCACACTCAAACTACTCGGTGAAGGAAGTATCCAAGGATCTTCTATATGGGTAGTGTGAAAAGACACCGAATTTGATGAGGATCAAGCCCCACCAAAACTAGACCCAATCATAAGAAGAGGCGCATAACAACTAAAGGTCCCATAAGAGAAGGATACATACCTACACCCACACTCCTAGTTGCCAGCTGAGAATGATCTATAATTGGGATAGAATATCCCAATGATGCATTGAAACTCAAATTATGGAATGAATTTTGATCAATTGTTACAATATTCCCATTAAACGAAAAGCATATCACTTGAAATAGGGAAGAAGCTATGGCTTGCATACTATACATCCAATTCCTACCTAGCAAAATATTGTGGTCAAGCGGCACATCAACCACCTCAACCTCAATCACAGCGGTCTTCCCTCCCAATTGGACCTCTAGAGAAGGAATAATTCCATGCAGCCGAAACGACCTACCATTGAAAGCTATCAACATAGTGGTATATTGAGACAACATGGGAGAACCGTAGCCCTTCCAACAAGACAAAGACATCACGGAAGCAACAATGCCTTCGTCAATGACAATACGCATGACGGTGTTGTTAAGAAACTCTACATGAATCAAAATAGACATGAAGTAAGGCAAGAGAGGTTGCACTCCCATGGTTTCAAATTTGATAATGGAAGAAGAGCTATCGTCACTAACCCTAAGAGAAGACAACAAGGATTTCCTCTACGAAGGACAAGTCTGAAGCACTTCTAATGCAGACATTACACAAGGAGTCTGGCCCAAATCCTCGACAACTAAATAGTTCTAGGTGGCTCGAGCATTAGGATTGTGCCCTGAACGCTTTAAGGCTCCCTTAGGAATGTAAGGTGGAGCTTCAGGTTTATTTGTAGGATTTTTGATTTGCAAAGGGCTCTCGAGTGGAGAAGGTTCTTTCCCAAGGTCTGGTTGTGACAAACCATAATATTTCACACAGTCACAACTTTAGCAATGTGCACCATGTTGATGCAACCGTGACCACTAGTGGCCTCCGATGGATTTTGATTTCAACGAGATGCACAATTAGGATCAACGGTCCTTGAGTTCATATTTTTATTATTGGGTAAAGGATTAGTGAAGAAACTTGGGTCTTGTGCTATGAACTTTGAGGCATCCTCCATACGAGGGCACAAGTGAGTGAGGTGGTTGTCCTTACACAACTTACAAGGAAACTTCACCTTATGTTTAGACTGCTTGTCCCCCCCATCATTAGTGTTTTTATCATTATTATTAGCATTTTCATTCTTATTCCCACCCTTACGATTATTTTTTTCTTTTTTCTTATTCCTTCTAGGCTGTTAGTTGCCTTTCGGGTTCGACGATTGCATAGAGAGTACACTCATCGATTGGGTACGTTGATATGAAGTCGTAGCTTGTCCCAATGTAGACTGGTTAATCAATAACCAACTCACTTATTTCATAGCTGATTCCACAAGTTTGGTACTTGTAGAGCCAAAAATACCATCAGCATGTGGCCCAAGCTAAATCTTGGGGTCAAAAATGGATCTTGGAGCATTGGGTATAATCTCATACAAAAGTCTGGATTGAGCATAGATCAAATCCAACTCTTGTTCCCTAAGGATAACTTGTTCCTTGTTTTGAACTATGGATGTAGAAACATCCTTCGCGATGTAAGGTAACAATGATTTGAGGAACCATTCAAGAAGAAAATCTGGTGGTATAAAGGATTTGATTAACCGTTCTGTCTATGCCACTCTTGAATATGATCCAAAATGTGTGTGGCTTTGTCTTACCGGAAGGTCGACAAGAGTTCTATACCGATGTCGTAACTTACGTGTAGTTGGAAATTATTAAGGAAAGTCATAGCAAGATCATCAAACATAGCATAAGCCCTCTCGGGAAACTCTATATACCATTTCGCTGCAGGACCCGTGAGGGTGCATTGAAATAGCCTAAAATGGATGGAATCATCGTGTAAGGAATTGGAAGAGCACAAAAGGTGGAAAGTGGTGACATGCTCACCAGGATCTTCACCAGACTTACCTTCGAGCTTGGGAATGTTTGAAGGAATCTTGGTAGGGATTGTCAGCCATGCCGGATTATGAGACACAGGATCGTTCATCAATCTCGACAAGTCAAGTAAGTTTAATGTCATAAGGAAAGGGAGCCTAGGTTGAGCCGATTTATTCCACACTCCTTGGTAGTTTTGATTCATGTAAGGTTGATTGCTATAAATACCATGGCCTTGGCAATAATATCCTCCTCCAATTTGACCCATGAAGGGCTGCATGGAAGCATCGTGATCTGGGGTACCTTGATTATGAGGTGCTACAAAGCCATAATTGGAAGAGTAAGTGGGTTGCTGATACCTGTACCCATATGGTTGGTAGTTTTGTCCATACTGCAGTCCATAAGAATGTCCATGGGAAGCTCCATAAGGTGTTCCATGGGATGTACCATGAGAAGGTCCATAGTTAGGCATATGGGGAACTCCATGAGCTAGAACATGAGATGATCCAGAAAAAGGTACATGACCCACTGACAGAATAGGAGGTACTCGGCTCTGAGATACTACCGTGTTAGTAGTCGCAGAATGAACATGGCTAGTTGCAACATTCCAGCCTGAAGGCCCTCATGAGTTAGGGGAAGGATGGGTCGTTAAAAACACATTCGAAGGAATGGGGTTTGAAAAAGAAGGGATATGTGAAGGAATGTAAGTGGTGTTCCTAATGTTCACTCATCTCGGTCCTGGTATCTGAATAGGATTACTAACACTAGGCCTAGGAGGAGCATGTGAAGACGCCTCCACCATAGGGATGGAAGGTGTGATGTGACTAGTGCCCCAAAACCTCTCCACATGGAAAAGAATGGGAGTGTCCCTAGGCATAGTTCCACATTCAACTTCTGACTCAACATGATATGATTGATCAGGATTAGGGATACTAGGTATGTCATATCTAACATTACTAGTGCTTGTGGGTTCATAGTGAGTCTCGTCGCCCGAAAACCAATACCGATGACCTATGAATGAGGGATCATAACCATATTGTGAAGGTTGTTCATGTGATGGATCATATGTTCTAGTAGGATCTTCCTCCCCAACCTTGTGACGTGGAGAAGACATCTCTGGAATCTCATCCTCATGATATCCCATGGTGTGTGAATCAAAGTGAGAAGTAGTCCACTGAGACTGTCTGGTTTCCTCTCCCAAAGGAGGAGGAGAAGTGGAAGGAAAAATTCCTACTAAATGATGAGAATGGTAGGGTGCCATGCCTGAATCCACAATGACTCACAAAATAAAAAGACTCAATCTAATCACGCAAAACCTAGGCAAACTAGCATGCATAGAGCATACACCTAAAAATTTAAATCCAAATCACAAGAAAACAAAAGGTAGGATATGTGAGCTCCCAAATGAAGCAGGTATGTCTCACCTAAGAGAGGCTTGACACTCCCATACACAACAAGCATAGGTTCGTAACCAATTATAGTGGCCCTCATCTTCAATGCATATAGCAACTGTGTTGTCCGACCCCTACCTGGACAGGACACCTGTAGAATAACCTTCGCAAATACCCCCTCGATAACCTAGGTAAGGAAACTAAGGTCACCTCAATATAATCAATGCTTAGGTAGACAGTCATAGGAGGGATTGACCGTATGGGCAGGGTAACAAAGCCCAAAGCATGAAAGAACAACTAGTACCCCAGGGGTGCACTAGCCAATACCTCAAAGGCCCCCAGATACGAATACAATCCTGTAAATATCTCTGGTGCTAATCAATCACAATCAAGGGTCATCCCAATCATAATTTCTCACACTACCTCATGCTTAACTCCCTTGTAAGAAGAGGATCATGAGAAACACTAATTATATAAAGGATTTCACACTCTCACCTAGACATACACCTAATTGTTTTGTTTAGTGGTCTTGGATAATTAACTCACAATGAACTATTCCAAGACCCTAAAACCTAGTCTTGTTGATGCACCCTAGAAAAGAAAAGAGTGTAATTCATTTTATTATGCATTGGTTTTAATTGGATTTATTACTCAAAGGGTAAATGGACGTGCAACTAATGATGTTATGACACAACAAGAAGTAAAATGCACACCTAACAATCAATGCAAATGCATTGTGTCGAATGAAAAACAGGGTATTATACTACATGAAGTCCACAATTTTTCCTTCAAATGTATATGCAATCATTCCTATATGAAAATCTAACTAATATTCACCAAGCAAACCTAATGCAAGTACCATGATAATGCAAAATGAAAACAATGCATAACTATGCAAAAAAAAAAATGTTTTTGTATTTTTGAATTAAATAAGATAAAAAGAAAAAATATGACTCTAAAACCCTCACAAACAACAACCAAGCAAAGAACCAAGGTAAAAGAGACCTAATGCACTAATCTCAAAACAAAAACTGGAAAATGAAATGACAAGAACATTTTCAAAAAATCAAATTAAAAGAAGTCTCTGGTCAGAAACATGGGTGTATTCAGACTCCAAAAGCATCCAAGAATACTCAGCAATCATCCAAACTCACCTAGCAACACTTAATCTTCCCCAAAAAGCAAAAAATCAGGGCATATGGGGCTATTCCCAGTAAACTTGCGTTTATACATGACTATGGCCAGGAAAACCCACATGTACATGCGACTTTGAAAGCAAAACACGCGTATAGGAAGAAAAAGAGAGAAAAATAAGGGAAATAGACAAGTTGAGACAAGCTTTACTCCTACAGGACACTACTGGGAAAACATGCCCCCAGACTCGACATAGAAACACATAAATCAGAGCAATTCAAGCACACTGAATGCCGAAAAAACCCCAAAGAAAAACAACTAGGAACCTCACCAGTATGGTCACCAATTCTGTTACGGAGAAAACTTCCTATGGCTTGGGGTGTACCAGAATAGACAAAGAACCCGTAAAACTCAATCCCTTCTCAATATGCAAGAGAAATAAAATGTCTAACACTAAAGGATCTCGAATCATACCTTAATCTATATGGTTGAAGTAGATCCCCGTTGAGCTTTTTCCAATCCCGCTTGCGTTAGCAATTCACTCTCAACAACAGTAAACATGGAAAGCATGATATATAATATAGTGTTAGGCCTACTCTAGCATATATAATCAATAATGTATAAGCAATTAAACACATCCATGGATTCAATATTCATTTAAATGCACATCATTGGAAAGGAAAATATATTTCTATTAATAAAATCGGAGATTACATAAGTGACAACCTATGTCGGCACGTCTACGAACTGGAGAAATCGAGTCCTCCACCTGGGCCTCCACCACCTCAATCCTCCATCTCTCAATAGCAAGCTCACAAGCAAAGGCAAGCTTGAGAAGAACACAAAGTTCTCCAAGTGACAAAGGGATGCAGACTCAAGTACAAGCAAGTTACGACAACAATAGACTATAGTTCTCTTTCTCTTAAATTTCTCCTCTTCAATGCATCTAAGGGGTTCCTTATATAGTGCTTCAATGGGGTAATGGAAGGTCAAATCCGAGCGATCTCGAGGCATATGGAAGGCCAAGAGACAAGCAATTCGGATCCACATCAAGGAAAACTCCAAAAGTATTTGAACTTATGCACACATCCCGATGTACATGGGTTTAAGGGTAATATCTGCGTATATACGCGAGAAAGGGATTAAAAGTCATGCAAAACAAATAATAGCTGTTTTTAGGGATGATCTTGGAAACATCAAAGGTACAATATTGGTCCATGGGGTCTAAAGAGTCTGCATAGGGATAGGGAAGGCCATAAAAGTGTGATCAACCATGTGTGGTAAAATCAGCTGTAACAGTAATAATAACAATACAACATAGAATATCTTTCGTAGTTACATTTATTTACCAGATTAGTCTCCCAAAGACCGTTCCACTTGATGGATTTTGTAGAGGATGTGTGCTTACAAAACATCATTAGGAACGCTTTGATTTTGAGAAAGCATGATGATCATAGGACCAACTGGAACTTGTTCACAATGATATTTGTTTCATGAGAAAACCTTCATTAGCAGGTACAATGCATATTTTGACCTCTATTAATGATTTTTCTAGATTTTCTTGGATATATTTCTTGAATAATAAGGTTCATGTCTTTGAAGGATACAAGGAATTTAAGGCATTGGGAAAAAATCAATGTCTCCAACATAGAAAATGTTTGATATCAGACAATGGTGGAGAAAATGTGAGTCAATAGTTTGAAGAGTATCTCTTACACAATGGTATTTCTTGACATAGATGTGTTCTTCACACCCCTAAACACAATGGAGTTGTAGAGAGGAAGAATTGGAAACTAGTAGAAATGGACTAATGCTTACTCTAGACCAAATATCTTCCACCTAAATTTTAGGAAGAATTTATTTATTGTTCAAACTATTTCCTAAACCTTGTTGCAACTAGAGATGTCAGTGACATGACTCTAGTAAATAAGTGGAATAAAAAAAACCCTCTATCAGATTCCTCAAAATCCTTGGATGTGTTTCTCAGACACATATCAATGATAGGTACAAGAATACATTAGATGCAAAGAGTGATGTTTGCATCATGATGGGCTATTGTGATGAATCAAAAGTCTATAAACTATTTGAAATAGTTAGAGAATAGATAATTTTGAGTAGAAATCTGATCATATATGAGAATATTTTAGGTAACAATTTATTCAAATTCTCTTCTAGTATGTTGCACAATGATCCTTTTGATATTTTTGAATAATTTGGATTGACAATACCCTTCTTTGAACCTTCAACCAAATTGATGAATTCTACTCTTGAGTTGACTAGTTGTCGATCCACACTAAATACGGATCTCAACACATATTCTTAGTTAAATAACCATGACTGACCTAACTCACCTCCGAATTGTCCACCTTGGTGGGATGCTCAGACAATTGAAGTTGCTCGACCCAATGTTAGAGATGCTAGTATTAGACGATAGACCTGCAGTCATAAACATCATGGTAGTATTGCAATAATGGAACATGTTTTTGAAACTTATAATCCTACGACTTATGTTAATGATTTGAAGTTCCTAAATGGGAAAATGATATGGTTGTTGAAACTGATTATTTGAACAATAATCAGACTTGTGAACTCATTTCTCAAGAGAAAGGAAACAATGTTGTGAAGTGTCTATGGGTCTACAAGACCAAATTTAATTTATAGTGTGCTGTTGAACATCATAATAATTGCTTGGTAGACAAGGGATTCTCTCAGCAAGAATGCAATTACTACATTGAAACCTTTGATGTTGTTGCAAATATTAACTATATTCGACTAATTCTTTCCATTTTTTCTTGTTTTGGATGGGAATTTCATCAAATGGATGTTAAAATTTCCTTTCTTCATGGATACTTTTCTAAAGAAATTTATATGAAACAACCTCTTGGTTTTATGACATATTTTTCTCTCATTTGTCGACTAAAGAAGTCATTGCATGGTTTCAAACAAGCACCTCATACTTGGTATGAGAAGATTGATCATTTCTTTATAAATATTGGCTTCAAATGTTGTGAACCTAATCATAGTATTTATATATTACATGTTCATGGTGATACTTTGAATGTGGAATTGTATGTTGATGATTTAGTTATAACATGAACCAATGTCAATATGATTTTTCATTTGAAGAAACAATTTGCAAATACCTTTGAAATGATTGATCTTGGTTTGTTGCATTTCTCTCTGGGCATTCAAATTTTGCAAATGGACGATGGTAAAGTTTATTTCTAAAAAAATATATGTTTTGGATATTTTGAAATTATTCAAAATGGAATATTGCAAGTCTTGTGCTACACCTTATTAGCTAGGTGTAAACTTTTCAAATGACTAAGACTGTCCACGAGTCAATGGTACTCTTTATCAATAGTTAGTTGTTAGCCTAATTTACTTAACTCATAGTCAACCCGATCTCTCCCTTGTTATTAGTGTGGTTTGCTGGTTCATGTATTACCCTTGAGAAATCCACTAAAAACGTGCAAGGAGAATTATTATCTATATAAAAGGAACTTATAAATATGTTATTAAGTATTGTCGTAGTACAAATCTCTTGGTTAGGCTTATTGATTCCAACTAGAGATGTGACATTGATGATCAAAAGTCCACTTCTAGATATGTGTTTTGACTGAGTTATGGACCCTTGGTATGGTCGTTTAAGAAAAATAATGTGTTCTCTCTTTGGACTATAGAAGAAAAATATCATGGCACTACCAATGAAGGTATAGATGTAGTTTGTATTTGTCATCTTTTAGAAGAGCTTAGTTTTCATATTTAGACCTCAATTTCTATCCATTGTCATAATCAGAGTACAATATAGGTTGCTAATAATCCTATAGCTTATGAAAAAATGAAGAATGTAGAACTTCATGTTCATTATTTGAGAAATTTGGTAAATGGCAATGTTATATCACTTGTTTATTGTAGAACAAATGATTAGATCATTGATATATTTATGAAGCCTCTGCCAAAAGCTAAGTTTGGGAAACTTTGGGCTATGCTTGGAATTCAAGCAACTGCAGTTATGATGGGGGATGTTCAATGAATATAATTTCACCTCTTAAATCTCTAGATTGTTTTCCTAATAGGGGAGGTGTTGTAAAATGAGGTATGTTCATCACACCTATGGATCTTCTAGAAACATGACGTTGATAGACAACAATCAACTAGAAAAAAATTCAACTGGATGCTTGATCCTAATTAATGTGAGAATGAAATGAAAGAACATATATATAATCATAAACAAAAACACATTTCAATGAAAATAGAGATAAGTAAACACATATTCTATTAAATGGCGGAAATAGAAGAGACTGTAAATACACAACTAGAATGGTGGTAGTTATCTTTGAGGAGAGATGTGGCTGCTATGCTCATTCGTGCCAAGTTGAATACAAAATGAGGCTGAAAGGTCATATTTATAATAAAAATGAGGGTTCAAACACTAAATGACCAAAACATAACCCTAGAATATGAACCGTCATAGAGTTTGTAGCCCCAAGGTGGTTAGTTGAAGAGTATACTTCATGGGGTCATCATTTTTGCATATGATCTCCAATTTAGGCACTCGATAACCCATTGAAAAGGTGTATCTGATATTTAAATCTTCCAATTGGGAACAAGTGAATTCCTTTGGAAAACATTTTCAACCCCCCTCCCCCCAAAATTGCTAAAAGACGTCTTTTAGGGACTCAAAACGACCACATAAGTTTGGGGCTCAAAAAACTGTAGACCAATTACTAGGAATTTACCACAATGGAAAAAAAATTTGAGCCAGTGGAATAGGTGGGTGACAACTAATATCCATTTACATCAGTCCCNTGCTGAAATGAAAAGGATTCCTTTCTTTGACATTCCAATAGGGTTGTAATTGTTGTTGATGGATGTGCTAAATCTATTCAAAAATTATGTTTTTCATGTTATCCTTTTTCTAAACTAGGCTGGATTATGTATTTCTAAATGGGCACCTTGAATGGCCATCCTTGCACTGTCACAAGTACTCGAATTAACGAGGGAACATTGAATTTGTGTTCTTCTTATTTCTACTTAGTAGAGGGACCCTGTAGAGGGTGTGGAGATTTATGTGACATGATGTTCTCCTTCAGATGAAATTGTGAAGAGGGAGAAATTCCTGGTGTGGGAGATTATATTCTTTCCCTACAAGACTATTATAGGTGCAACTGTCTCTGGTATCTGATAGAGTTGTCCTCCCAAAGTGACAATGACACTATGAGGTCATGATTCATATATAGCATGATGCTTCCACATTTATGGTTGTCCTAAAAGAATATCACAGACTTCAAGTGGGGACACATCACACAGTATCTTGTGTCTGAAAGGCTTTATTCCATATGGTAGGAGACATTGTTGACTAACGTGTATTCCTCATCCTTGGATTACCAACCGATGTTGTATTGTTGCAGGTGTGGTGTTGTTGGAAGCTCCAATATCTTGATGATTTTTTTTAGATTAGGTTCTTTTGGCTGCCATTGTCAACAACAAAATATATTGGGATTCCCTTCACCCACATCTACGAGTGGAAGAAGAACTCCTTTTCCTTTGACGATTTAGCTTCCTCTAGTAGAATCTGTGTGGTAGAAAAAATGATACTGGGTTCTGCATCAATGATATGCTTCCCATAGTATGTGGCTATGACATTGGGTTTTGAATAAGAATCAAGATATGATTTTGAAGCTTTGATGTCAGCCACCAATGACTTCTTTGAGCAACGTTTATCAGTGTTGTGCTAGGGGTTTTTTTTGGAACTTACACCACATCCTATTGTACTTATTTATCTTTCAATAACCCTTCTTTTCTTGTGGTGAGCACTGGTTGTCCTTTCATTGTCCTATATTCTTGATTCCATGGTTTCCATTTCCTTGCTTTTTCGGTGGATTTGCAGTTCCAAAATCTTGCTTGTTCTTTTGCTAAAATTTCTCCTTGATTTTCACAACATACCAATAGGAAGCTCCCAATGAAGAAATGTATAGGAAATCCATCTTAGTTTGGATGTACTGATGTATGCCACTATGATATTTTAGTACCATATTTCACTTAGAGCCCTTAATACCCAACTTTGTACGCAACATATGAAAGTTTTTGGTGTACTCTGACACCGTTTGGTCCCTCTCTTGACGCAAAATGGTCAATTTTGTGCACTCACTATCATAGTTTCCCATAGGGTAATAATTTTTCTTGATGACATCTATGAAACAAACCCAAGTTGGGTTGTCCTCAAATATTCCAAACTTGTCTGATGATTTTTTCTCACAATAAGTATCCCACAAATTTTTGGCATGGGGGGCCACCTTAAGGAGAACAAAGGTGATATTTTCCTTGTCGAAGAAATTGTGGATAGAGAAATACCCTTCTAGAACATTCAACCACTTATCTAGGGAATCAACATTAATCTAGACTTCAAATAAAGTAATTTTAAAGTTAACTTGCATTTTGAAGGGAGTTGTATCTCTAAAGTGGCTTCTTGTTGAAGGTACATCCGCCACTGCCGATATTTATCATAGTATTTGTGCGAAATTATCCATCATCTCATTCCTCTATCGCATAGGGGATTCCTCGAGCAACAAATTTATAAGATCCTTTGCTCTGTCATCTCTCTTTTATTTCTCCATAGGAGGCTTCTTGGGGCAATGAGAGTGGTCTTCCCCAAGTGAAACTAGTTTGAGACCCAGCTCTCTATACCCTATCCTCGTCGAGGACATGCACCGGGAAACAATCAAAGAAATGGTTGCTCTAATACCACTTATCTAGATTTATGTGAGAACAAATATAGAACAATAAACACCGACATATAGAAATGAAAACAGAGATACAGTAAACACATATTCTATTAAATGGAGGAAATAACATGCTGTAAATACACAACTAGAATGGTTGTAGCATCCTCTAATAAGAGATGTGGATGATATGGTCATCCATGCCAAGATGAACAAAAAATGAGGATGAAAGGGCCTATTTATAATAATAATGAGTGTGATAACCATAAACATCCAAAACATAACCCTAGAATATGAACCATCATAAATTGTGCAGTCTCAAGGTGGTTAGTTGAACAGTTAACTTCTATGGGTCATAACGTTTACATACGATCTTTGATTTGGGTGCTTGATATCCCATTGGAAAGGTATATACAATATTTAAAACTTCTAATTAGGCCCAAATCATTTCATTGGGCACCATTTTACCCAACGTTGTTTAGGGACTCAAAACAACTCTGAAAGTTTGGGACCCAAAAAATCGTAGAAACATTACTAGGAAGCTTCCACAATGGACAATTGTTTTGAGCCAATGGAATAGGTGGGTGACCATCGATCTCCATCTAGATCAATTATCGATTGATTGGTTAACTTATTGTTCAAATAAATGGTCGATGAGGTCGTGGTCAACTCGAATAGAACAACTGTCTAATCTATGGGATGTTACATAATTTGTGGAAATAGTTAGAATGAATGACCCCTATTCGTGGACCAGATCATCCTCAAATTAAGGGAATTTGTTATATTTGGAGACTATAAAAGAATGACCGTATGGTTTGTGTTGATATGTCTCAATTTATATTAAATAATGCATTGTGATGTTTTTATCAATGTGTTATGCTTAAGTGTTGCAACATGTATTTAGAAACCACCTGTTTTCTTGGATTGTAGTTCTCTTCTACTATTTTATTTTTTGTTTTATGGTTCAATGTGAAGTGGTTCCCCAATAAAGGGCATTCAGGATGACAAAATTCCTGTTATCCTATGGGCTTATAAAAAAAACTATACGATATTGATGGGGAAGACACCATGCAAGTTATTCTATGTTCAAGAAGAAATCTTACCACTGCATTCAAAACAACAAACCCCACTAATTGCATAAATACAAGAAACTGAAGATATCTTATTGTTCTATATGATGATTATGATGATTGTTATTGACATCCACTGATACCAGTTGTGGTCTATTATACCTTAAAAAGAAAGGAGTCACTTGGTTTTCTTTAGAAGTTTATTTCTATGCTTAAAAAGATTTAAGATAAGTATTTATAAATCACCATAGTTGGGATGAGTTAAAATATTAGGAAGTTCAATATTATAGTAAATATTTTGAAACCACACTCTAATGTGGATGTATGGAAGACATTCAATGACAAAGTGGTTTTCCTCTTTAACCCTCTTTGTGTCATAAATATGACATATTCTTCAATCCCATGGTGTTTTAGGAATGGTGTAGTGCCCTATTTCACTATGGAAATCATGCGAGTTTGTTCTTATTTTAGGAATATTGATTTTTTCTTTACACTAGTTAAAACAGAAATACATATTTTATCATGTAGATTAGGGTTTATTCTCTACTTATAATATCTTAATTTTCTCTTTTCCTCTAACTTTGTATCCCACCACATCCTTTCCTTTAATTTATATGTAATAATACTTTTAATATTATCTCTATTATGCAAAGTGACCTCTTCCTCGACTCCCTAATGGTTTATCCAAGTATTGACATATTTACACCAACCACACTGAAGTCACAAGTGGATTTTACTAGAGTATTAATAAATCTTACGAATCCTTTTCTCTCCCATATTATTTATCTTGTTCTTGTACACTATGTACCTAGCCATATCCATACTTAATCAACAAGAGAATCACTTCTATGAGGAGGATAGGATAGGGTATATTTCCTTCAATTTTGAAATTATATGTTATAAAAGACTTTTAAGTGGTATGATTTATGAAATTCACTGGGAATGTAATATTTTCTTAATGCATGGTATCTGATGTGAACTAGGTACATCGAGTGAAGTAAGTATTATTGTGGTAAGTTATAATATTAAATTTGTGTGGAATGTACACTTACCAAGATTTTAAGGTAAATGGATTACAAAAAATCATAAAGGGAAATTATATTAGAGTAATCTCTTTTAATTTCAAATTGGAGATATTTAACTTGTTAGTACTAAAGACATACCGTGACTAATATGACTCATTTTTTTAACTATATCTTATTAACATTATGTTATTATTTGATTTTGTTAGATTGTATTATTTATTGGTGTTTGTTGATCTATTGACTTTCATGATGATGTTTAAACATTTGAGGCTGTTTTATTTTTAAAATATAACTCATACTGGTTTGACATATATGGGGTCAAGGTTGACGAGGAAATCATTTACTCAAGGAGGGGAGAATGGCACGCACCAATTTCCTTGTGTAATAAATAAAATAAGAGTTCTTGAAAATAAGAATAAAATGTAAAAATTTAAAAGTTAAAAGCTATAAGGTATCAATTCTTGTCTTAATGTGTTAAAGAAAAAGTTATAGAATAAGATAAATGTAAAGAGTTAAAAGTCATAAGTATCTTGTAGTGATGTTTTAATGAAAATTTTTGGTGTAAGAGCATTAAAGGGTTGTTACTTTATGTAACTAAACCCTTCATATTCAATTTAATTGGAATTTTGATATTGTTTTGCCAGGAAGGAGAGGAAATCAGGAATAAATATGCTCATCATAAGTAAGATACTCCATATGGTAATACGAGTGTGTGACCTTGGAGAGGTGTTATATATGGAGTAACTTAGGACCTAATATAATTCTCTTTATTAATTGTGAGCAAGGTAGATTCTCGTAGTGCCTTCTACAAAATCCAAGATAAGTGTTATCAAAGATAAGTCATTGCACTTGTACTTCATTTAAAGTATATAAATACGATAATATTTTCCTATTGTTGGCTATGATGAATTAATTTAATATGGAATCGTAATTATATAATGTGTTGAATTTATTGAAATACATGCATGCGAATATGTGTAATTATATTAAAATTAAAGTCGAATGATATTGCACATGCTTTCATTTTATGATATATGAATCAAATAGGAAATTTTAGAGTAGGGGATAATACCATCACAAAAGTAAAGGACAATTGACTGATTAACTTATGCATGCCATGAATCTTTCTAAAAAGACTCAAGGAGGGTGTTACTAACTGAGAATATAAAAAAAGAGTTTCTTGGAGTCCCTGAACAATGGAGTAAACTTTGTAGACTCACTCCACAAATCTAACTTGCAGTGTCGGACCCTAAAATCAAGGAAACAAATCCATAATTGAAGGAATTTTCCACCAACTTATATAAATAAATGTTTATCATCTCAATTATGACATATACTTGTTAGATTACCTATTAATAGCATAGTTGGCCCCTTGTATATTTGTAGGAAACTCTAATGTGGCTCATATAGAAAAATTGAGTGGAATTTGGTCTAATGGAATCACAATACTAAGACCTAGAATTCCCTAGGTGAGAAATTAATCATGTGTAGAGGGTTATTATGCTCTAATAGATGCAATTTTATGGATACTCAAGATAGTCATCAAGATCAGTGGAGATTTACATGTTTCTTTATAGACGGACCACAAATTCGTCCTAGTGAAGGGATTAAAATTCCTTGGTAGTTACCAATCCATCAATATATTTTTTTATTATATAATACGTTGATAATGCATATACAAGAAATTATGAGAGGATATGTGTATTTGAATTCATTGCAGTTTTACATCTTATGCATTGCCCAAGCAAGATTATTAAGAGATATATCATAACTTGTTTAGATTTCCTTTACCATTCCCATTCTATCAAACTTTTTGGCAACATATGAAACCGTGTGATCGTTTCCATAGTATCCTAAATTTTGGAAGTTGCTAATGAGATGGACACACTCAAGCATTAAAATAGCTCTACAAATTATCTATAAATAGTTGTTTCATGTCATGCAATGGAGTTGTAATTTTAGGAATCTTACCACTGCAAAAGAATGGAAAACAAAGTGATACTAGACCATATTCTTGTGTTATTTGTACCTTTGGTGCTCATCATGGTGATACCATGTAACATTGTGATTTGTCATAAAGTGTACAAAACTTTGTACACCTAGGAGTCTTCAAGAATCCCATTTATAGGCAATTATTTCTTCAATTTTCAATATGGATAACTTGATCCTTATTTATTTGGTAGGACTCGTAGAATGCAATCTCTTAACCACCCACCAATAACACATATTGTAATTTAAATTGATGATGGGGCACAATATTATGCATTGTAGTAGATTACACTTTGGCCTAGCGACTTGGTAGGTTATCTTTATTTGTGGTTGACCAATTCAATCCCATCATAAGTTAACTATACAGTGAAAATCCCATCATAAAAGTATCATAATGATGATTTATAATTATTTTGTTAAGTGAAAGTGGAAGGACTCAAACCTAATTTAGTTGCAATGATGAGTAGTCTTAATGTCTATTCCTAATAAACATTTCTAGAAGAGAGAAGTTAGACTCATAGTTAATTTTTGAAATAGTTTAGGCTCATGATGTCGCACCAACTCATAATGTTACATTGTTTGAACAACATTGATGGGGGAAACCAAAAGCAACTTCAAATTTTTGGCTCTTTTTTTTTAATAAAATAAATATGCGTTCCTTGATTGACTTGTCAAGCATCGTAAGTATAGAATAAATGTTGAAATTACAGCTCTCAAGTCACATACTTTTAATTTTCAATGTTAAATGAAGAACATCACTTAAAGGATGTTTTAATATCCAATGAAAGTTGCTTAAGCGACATTTTAGACCATGAAGCATCATTTAAAGACCTTTCTAGTGTCCATTGAATGTCACTTAGTCCACGAAGTGTCGCTTAAGAAATGATTGTAACACCCATCTAATGTCACTTAAGAGACATTTGTTCAACATTACAATGTTGAATAATCGATGAAAATACAACAACAATTAACCAACATTTGATAATTTTTCCTTTAATGTTTAATTGATGCAAAAAAAATGTCGAACTTGCATCAAATTTAAATCCAAAATACAGCTGTGACCATGATTATTTTTAAAGAAAAATCTGAATAAACATTTGATGTTATATATAAGGAAGTCGTCTAAAAGTTATATTGATTGAAGTTATTTAATCTAGTTACACAATTTTTAATAAAATAATAATAATACACCATTGAAATTACATTTCTAAATACATAAATAGATTTAATACCTTCAAATACTCTTATTGGATCATATTTGTAAAATCTGATTACTTTATATATGTAATTCAAATAACTTGTACAAATTTTAATCACTCCGTCGCAAGTCCTTCCTTATATGTGTTTTTTAAGGGTTTACATACTCATAACCTTATCAAGTAGTATAGGCATGACATTGACAAGTTCATATATTAGGTCCCATTGATTTCCTTTACTATATTGCCAAGTGAATTATATAATGTGCTTACAATAATAAATATTATTTTATTTTTATGATAACCATGCTGACTATGTGAAAACAAATCACCGTTATTGATGGCATCACACAAAAATATACGGATAAGGTGACACATCAAATCTCATCCCTAAACTAAGCTTTCAGGTTGATAAAATGTAAATGCAATCTCATACGTTGATGTTAAAAACTTTACATATTTTAAATACTATGGAAACTTTTAAAATTTGTATTTAATTTAATAAGTGATGACTTAGATTGATAAATGATATTGATAATACCATTAAGTTTTGGATTTAGTTTAATAAGTGACATAAGGATTATATGGGTTTATTATGATTCCAATAGTTCGAAAGGAAGTCAATTTGATTCCATACCCACTCTCTCGCGGTTTATATTTTACTAAACGAACTTTAACAAGAGATCACATTAGGGTTTATAAATTAAAATGTTTTATACCTTATCTTTTTAATTATTATATTTATTTAGAAATATTGTGCATCATTGTGTATATGTAAAAAAAAATTATTTTTTAAAATCGATAAAATAAAGTATTTTTATTTTTTATTAGGATAATGATAAGGTTAATATGTTTTATGGTATTTATTATAATTATTTAGTTTGAATGTTTTTAAGTAAAATATTTTTAGTAGGTTTTTTTTTCGAGGGAAAAAGTGTTATTTTATTAAAAAAGATAACAAAATTACATTCTGCAGAAGGTTTTCATACCTTTTCTTTTGTTGCTTTGCAACCTTTTAAATGTTTGTTACAAAACTGCATCTATAGTTTGATGACTTATATAAAGTATTTTCCAAAAAAAAAAAAAGTGGTTGTTATCTATCTGTACAGTCCCATATCAGAATTCCCAACTTAGAGACAAATATATACCGCAAAAATGGTCATCCAGTACTAATTATTCCTTCATGTTTGTCAAGAGCATCGTTTATGTTGATATTGCCAATCCGTCGATGAAAGGTCCGTGGTAATAATCAAAAACAGTTTCGTTTTGGTGTTCCATTATTAGCCATTGCCCATGTGAGATGTTTAGCACTTTCTTAGAGAGTTTGTCTGCATCCGCATTCCTTGCTATGTAAACATGGTGATAGGAGGAGGAATCAACACCTTCCAATTGTTGCATTCCTCTAATATTACTAGAAGATTAAGATTTTGACTGCTTTGAACTTTGTTTATCCAGTTTACCACATTCTTAGAGTCCCCAAACATCTAAAGGGTTTTGCAATTTTTTTCTGAAGCAAAAAAATTAGAAGCTTGGTAGCAGAGAGTTCGACTAAGTTATTTGTTCCAATGCCCAATCCCATTTGTATGTGAAAGTAGTGTGACTCAGATAGATGAAGAGTAGCTCCATCACCATAGTGTTGGTTTTGAGCAACTCTGTAAAAAGGGCATAGGGTTTGCTTTAGTCAATTTGTTCCAATGCTATGTTTTTTATTGTAGGGGAGTCTTTCTACTGCAGGAAATAAGAGAGGATATCCAAGCCGTTGATTGGAGGGATTTCTGGGATTGAGGGAAGGTCTTGGAAAATTGCTTTAGTTCGAGCAATCTAAGTTCCCCAGATTGTGATAATCGGGAGGGCTTGATGATTAGATGTATCAACTAAGGAAATCCATTTGTTCCTTGCTTCATCCACAAATGGTACACTCTGGTCGATTGGGAAGTTTAATCTTCTTCTTAGTTATTCCCATGTATGGATTTCATATGGACAAGAAATGAAAACATGGGATGTTGATTCGTTGTCCTGTTTGCAAAGGGCGTACCATCCTGGTCCTTCAACATTTCATTTTTGAAGCCTTTCCCAAATTGGATTTTTTTTCCATCATACACCACATGAGTAGCTTTGATTTTGTTGGGCATTTGGCTTTCGAAACACTTTTCCACCACTATTTGTCTTCACATGTAAGTGTGATTAGTTAGTATTTTGTAGCCCAGTTTTGAGGTATAGATTTCATTTACTGCCATAGCCCAAATAATTTTTTCTGGAGAGTTTGTGAGTCGGACATTTGTGTTTCTTAGAGCAGACAAGAAACCATTCCATTCATTTTCCTGTTCCTCCCGAATGGGTATCGAAACAACATTCTTCCAACCTTGTTGCCATCGAGTAGAAAAGTATGGGTCAACTATTTGATTTAAGTGTATGATTCCTCATATTTGTAGAGTGTTCATTAACTCTTGGGAAAGAATATGGTGGTTTTGACAACTAGGCCATGGGTCCATTCCTATTCAGAGATGTTCTATGTTCCCAATTTTCCATGCAAGGCCTTCCTCTATGAGCGGAATAAATGAGAGAACAACTTTCAAGATAATTGATATCTCTTGTCTTCCCCTATAGGGGATTCTTATCCAATTGATGATTGATTCTAGATAAATGTATTTACTTTTGACTACATCCATTGAGAGCCTGCTAGTAGTGAGAATCTACCAACCCAGTTTTGTTTCTAACGCTTTCACAAAGAGATGTAGGTATCTAAATTTTTAGTAGGTTATTTATTTTGTTAATTATTTTAATATTTATAAATAATTTCAATTATATATATATATATATATATATATATATATATATATAGGTATGCAATTATGAATACAAACAAAAACAAAAACATAAACATGTTATTTATTATTTGATAGGATTTGAATTTGGATTAATAATATTGTATTAAAAAATTTATAACAAAATTATTAAATCTACGCTATCGAAATATTAATTTGGATTTGAAAATAATGTCCATAGTTTTCTAAAAACTTCATTAATAACATCTAGTTGGATCTTTAAAAATTCATATTATTTTGTGTCATCCATATTAAAAAAAATACCTTTAATTGTCAAAAAGAACTATTCATTTCAAGGAAAAGAAGAAGACAACTAAAAATCAAGTAATACTTGTCATTTTAGCTATTATATAATTATTTTTAAATTACTAAAATACTTTATCTTTAACATTTCCAGGTTACTAATCTTTCCCATAACATACATCCAACCACTTCTTATTTGAGGTATTATGACTATTTTGAAGGTCTACTGGATATATACTTTAAATTAAGATATTTTTAAGCGGCGAACTTACACAAATTGACTATTTTTTAGACTTTTTTTTTAAAAATAAATTCGTTAATTAGTCATTTTTACTCTAAAAATTTGATTGGTACTACATAAATCTTTATTTTATAATATTCGTGTTGGGTCACAGATTTGTCCATATTTTCATCACCTATCGACATATATTGCATCCCTCTTCTTCTTATTATTATCCACTTATCGTTACATTTTCCATCCATTTGTTGTAATTCCCTATAAAATACCATATTACTTTCATTGATTCTTTAGTGGTTAATAATGATTATTTTCCTTTATTTTTTATGAATGAAAGACTATTATGCATAATTTTACTGATGATGGTATGCAGAGTAATTTTTCTTATTAACACCAGTAGCACTCATGGTTCAAGCCTCCAAAGTTGGCATGCTAGCACACACCCACATGGAAATTCACAACATGGTTTCATTCCTAGGATTGATTATGTGGATTTGTGATTTCGATTAATTCCCAAGCCGAACATAATAGCCTCCAACTCATGATCAAACAACCTTAACAAAAAACGCACGCCACATAAGAATACATTGATTTATGTTTTGATTTGCGGGTACATGGAGAAGAATATCGAAAATTCGAGACATGGGTTTTGTGCGTAATGACCTAAATTACCAAACACTCGACGAAATAGCAAAACAAATCCACAATTTGAGAGATACAACTAGTTATATAAATATTTAATTCCCAGATTTGCAGTTAAGGACGTGTCTCAAATTAGCAGATTTGTTAAAATAGATTTCAAGTTGGGAATTCGGTTCCTCATCCTTATGAAGGATTTTTATGTATAAATATGTAATCAATCTCAGGAGAGAGGGGGGAGAGGACAAAAAGCAATGTTATGTTGTAGAATTTGGTCCAGAATCTATTGTAATAATTTCATTATGATAATACATGTTGGTAGTTTCTTAATTCTTGAGTTGTAGACCTCATTGTGGAGATCCAGATCTGCTCAGTGGAGGAAAGGCCCTCTTCCCTGAGCAGATGCTGGTAGTGTTGATTGTAAGTGTGTGATTTTTTATCATTTAGTTCTTGCTTTCATTCATTAGATTTATCATAGTTGTTTTCCTGTTAATTCGTTTTGATAGATCATTGGCCAACATAGCACTTCTTTTACATTTATACAATTAGATCTTGCTTCATAAGAGTTGATTTTGTTTTTAGATTTACAGTGTGATTTTATGAATAGGTTTGAGGTTTGATTTATTTTCAAGAAGGTGTGATCTAGTTTACAAATATTTTCGACTTCATACCAATATATCAACAGTGTCAGGTAGAAATTTTGCTTGCATAGATATTGCACGATAGCTTTGAAATAAAAGACTTCCTTGGGTTGACAATTTATGTTTCGGGAATTTCAGCCATTTATTTCATTAGACAATTAATAAGCCCAACATTCTGGCGTCGTTGCCAAGGAATTTATCAACGGTGAAAAAGTACATCTGACATTGTTTTGTAGATGAATTATTAAAGTAAAGCATGGTATATGTGTTCCTGATTGTAGGGTGTCTTGGCGATAAGACATAGTGAAGAGCTACGAATACTTTGATAGACATAAACGAGCTCGACCTCATAAGGTTCAGGGCATGTAGGTTGCATGATTATTTTTCAGTTGATTGAATTATTTTTGAGTGTGGATTTTATTTCTTTGGATTTAGTTTTATTTCATTTTCAATTTTTAGATCATAAATCTTATCATTGCCCTTAGTGGTGTTGTAAGCACGACCCATTCTACTAACAAGTTGACAGGAACATTCGAAGAAGGAGCCTCACAATAGAACATGAAGAAAGTAACAAAAAAAAGCAAGGTAAGAGAGATGCAGAAGTGGTTACCTTTGAATTCCCCATCAGAAATCCAGGAGGAGTGGTACAAATGCAAAGCATTCCCCCAGCTACTCTACCAATTTTCACAGCTTGGTAAACAAAGACCCCGATGCATTTTTATTTCAATTCGAAGTGCTTTATAGAGGATATGGTTATTGTACTAATGATCAAAAGTTGAATGTGTTTCCACTTACTCTAAAAATAACATCTCTCTGATGGTTCATGAGCCTCGGTGAGAATTGCATACAAACTTGGGAAGACATGAAACATGTATTCATTGAAAAGGTACCAAGATTATTGCAGGGTCAATGAAGAAATATTCAAAATGACACAAGGATAAGAAGAGAGTCTAGAGGAATACATGGAACACTTTCAATACAACCTCCAAAGATATAAACAAAGGAAACTGGGAAGGAGACCTTGAAAACACTCCTACTTAAAGGAATCCAATATGAATATTTAGAAATATTAAATCTGATGGGAATAGGTGATCTATTTCATCTATCATATGATGATGTTTGTGTGTTATGTATAAGGTATTTAAGAGGAAACTTCAAGAACGACACGAATTCTAAGGAACCTTTCTCTCGATTTTTGAAATTTGGTGCAAAAACATGAGCTTTAGGAGCAGAAATTGGCAACTTATTTGAAAATTTTAATGTTGATATCAATGGCTCACTAAATTCACAATTGGGTGTTTTGCAGGTTAAGGAAAGGCATGAGGAATTTGAATAAATGGTTTTCCCTCGGTGCCAGAAGCAACATCTTGCAATGGATTTTCCTTTGGATAGTCTCACAATTTGTGGCATATGTGGCCTGAAGAATTCCACGGATTGCTGCCCCTCTTTACTAAGGATGAAAGAAATATGTCAAACAGATCTAGGAGTTGCAGAAAACTCATTGCAACAATCATGGCAACCGTGGCTTACATGTATGGTTCAAAACTCTATCCCTCCATTTCCTTACTCTCAATCATTGAATACTCCTCCACCATGGTAGTTGTTGTAGCCTCAATTTAACTCTTACCTACCCTATCCAGAAGGTTGGAATGACCTATCTTATTATCACATGGCCACTCTCCCTCATGCTGCAACACAACTTGGTCCTTTAAGATCAGCCTCACAATTCAATCCTCTACACCAACCACATCTATCTTCTCATTAAACTCCTTGGCATCCCACACCATTTCCTGTCCAACCCACCCTCCACCCTAACCATAATAAAGCAGTACAGTATGCTTACAGTGCTGAATTGCAAATTTTTCTACATTTCCCTCCTGTTCTACCTCATCTGCATCACTACAAAAATGTTTTTCATTGTTGCAGCAAGTCCATACAAGTCCTAAACATATTATAGGTCCAATATTTGCATATGGAGTTTCTTCTAGTCCTCATCAGCAAGAATAAAAGATCAAAAATCCACACGTAATATTTAATGAAGGACAAGGATTAGAACAAAAACCTGAAGGACTTCTAGCATCATTTCCACCATATTTGAATCTCTTATGCATTCAGGAAGATCATTTTACTAAGGAGCTTCATGGTGTAACAACCATGAGAAATCAAGGGAACAAAGACTATATTGAAGTTTGGTTTCAATCTACCATCAATTTGCAACATCATTCCATACTTCAACGATTCTTGGCACTATCATGTCAAGGGAAGTTGATCTCTCATATCCTAACATTCATAAAGTTATAATTTTCTGTTGAGAGTATGAGCATACTTGAGTCACTTCTTTGAAAGTGGCTCCATTGGAAATATGCATACACTTGAATACCTTTTATATTTCCAAGTAGAATAGGGTATAATAGGATAATAGAATAAAACCATTCTTTTGTTTTTTTAGTTTTCATTTTTGAATAAGTATGCTCTCTTCTTGTGCCTTTTTATGATATGGAAGATCAGAAAGTGGAAATATAAGGAATGGGTATGAGATGTTTTCAGGAATGCTTTGGAATTGTTGACTATTTGAAAAAATGCTTAAATCATTTTTTCTTTAATTTTCAAATTTTAATTTGTCTCTATTTGTTACAAAAAAATACTTCCTGAAAACAAAATTACGGTAATTAGGGAAGGTGGTAAGAGGAAGTGAAGCATTGGTGAATGAAGACTCCATGGGAAAAAATACAAATGATTATGGAAACCTTCAATCTTGAAACTTATGTGATCATCATCGTATGTGTTTAGTTTTCATTTATATATAACACATCCATAAAAATACACAGGCTTTATTTCAAACATTATATCATTTTTAAGAGTTGCAACAACTACTTCAAAACACTGTGTAAGACAATATAGGATCCTAATTCTTGAAATTTTTGGTATGGGTGTGTGTTCTATTTAAATTTAAATCATTAAAAACATTCACACCTATTCCGGTCACTTTTTGGAAGCCATATTTCATTTATTGGATTTTTGGTGGCATTTTGGCCTGAAATTTTTACTGAAACATAGTTAGGACAATCTACTTTTGGGAGACCAAATAGAATTATTTTTAAAACATTTTTCATTTCTAAGTATCCCTTTGAATCTAGTTTCCAAAAAAAAATTAATTTTTTAGATTGGACGTCGAACCAAAATTTTTTGGTCAAAATACTAACGGGGTGTCAAGCAAGAAGCTTAGGAATAGAGACGGGACAATCACGTTTTGGATGCCTTATTGGATATATATTTAAAACCTGTTTCATTGGTATATTCCCCTATTAATATAGTTTACAAATCAATTTTAATCACTCAATTTTGATATCGTACGCAAATTTTATGACCAAAATACCTACTGCCTATCACAAATCAACATTCATAAAACTTTGTTTCCTAGACTGTTCATTGGCCTATTTGACCCATCAATTAATATTGGATTCAAAAACCATTTCTATTGAATACCCCTACATGAATATACTTTCGTATCCAATTGGAATCACGTCAATCCATTATTAAACAAAAAAATTATTCCTAAAACCGTGACTAGTTTTCTAGTGTGGAATTCGAAAAACACCTTGTCATGCAGGCTATTACTGAGAAAATTCAGAACATCATCAAATTGAATTTAAAAAATATGTTTCTAAGGGACATATACATGTAAATTTATTTTCATTTGGATTTTGAATCACTCAAATCGGACGAGAAATGAAGAATTTATGATCGAAACACTGGTAGTGAGTCTAATTAGCCATCGCTCTCCCACTTGTATAAATTGAATTTGCTTCGTTCACTTTCTTTGGATTTGTTTTATAAATTTTTTTTTTTTTTTTTTCATAAGTGTTGGGTGAATAGATACCAATCACCTCTCTTCTTCCATCATCTCATGTTTTATTGTAGGTAAGTGCCAGGTTTTTGCAGGTCCTTGGAAGAAGAAGGTCAATGCATGCACAAGTGACTCTTGAAGAATTTTTCTCAATTTGCAAATGGATTGAGCACATAAAATGGAAAGATTGATGTGAAAACCATACAAATACCAATGTTTCTGAAGTCAAGTCCCATTTCTACATACCAAGAATCCTTTCAAGAAGACATTAAGCTCATCAAACCTATCATGCCAATTGCTGCCAAAATAAGCTTCTCAAGAAGACAATTATGCTATGGTATATTCATTCACACTCCTCCTTTAAATGCTCTAAAAATCCATTTATGTCGAAGTCCCATTTTTCCATTTCTTATGTAGTCAACCTTAACCTTTTTATTTTCTATCACTACTACACCACGACTTCACAAATACTTTCCACTTTTGAGTTTCAAGTTGGTTCTTATTTTTTCACTATGATTCTTCACAATCGTTTATTTTGTACTCGTATTGGATGATGTGGAATTCATTAAGGTCCACCTTCCAATGGTCTTGTCCCATTAACTCCAACACATCATCTGGGATCGAGATTAGAGTTCTATAGTGCCCTGGGATCTGCATGAATCAATGGCAGATTTCCTTGTTGTTAATCATGGGGATTTGTCAATGCCTCTTAATTGAGAAATATTGCAGGTGACTCGACTCCAGCACATCCATTCTACTTATCAATATGGACTAAGGTACTTTAGAGCTCACTATCATCAAAGGTGAGTTGCTCCACATTGGTTAACGACATATGTTAATGGTCAGTAATCCAATGATTTCTTTCCATGCTCGACTTCAACACATTCATTTGCATGGTAAGTATCGTACCTTGGTTTTGTAGCAGCTGAAGATTACGTGATCTAATGGTTTCAAGAGTGACTTCCTCACTCTTGAGGAAGTCTCTCTCTCTCTCTCTCTCTCTCTCTCTCTCTCTCGCTATATATATATATATAATTTTTAAATCAAAATTAATTACCTAAATACTATAATTAGGTATAGCATTTGAATCCTTAAAAGGGATTCAAATGGTTTTTTTTTGCACTAACCACATTTTTTTACCCAAAATATGCAGTTAGTGCAGACAACAACCGTTTCCCTAGTCTATATGGGATAGATCTAGAACACAACGGAAACAACTATGAAATAATTTCCCTATATTTAGGAAGATTACTTGATCGTAATGAAGCCTTACCTTCTTCCTAAAGGTTTCCATTTCTAGATGGAAATCCTTAGCTTGGTTGACATTTGAAGAACCTGCATAGATTAGAGCCAACAAAACAACAAGGAACCATATAATATAACCTAACAAATCTATATCAATGAACGAAGAGAAAGATAATACATAAATGAATTATGAGAAAAGAATTATACAATGTTTATAAGAAAGGGAAAACATATTGCATTAATGAAACGAATGGAAATATTACAACCAAAAGAGCTGCGGTGTTGTGCTTCTCTCCACAAGTATTTTTCCCTCAAACTGAAATCTCTTTGCCTCTCAATCCTAGAAGAAATTGAATAACATAAAGGTGCTTTATTGGTCCTCCTCAAATTATGAAGGTAAGCCTACATTTATAGGACAAAAGGGGATCAAATTGGTTGTGATTTACTTAGAGGAAGTTGAGGGATAATCCCTAAGGGTCAAGGGCTCGACTTCCACCTAATCTAATGAGTTGGGGTAAGACTCCAGGAGGTATTTCTTCTAAAAATATCTTGAAACTTGTATTTTTCCTTTTATTGAGCATTGGCACTCTTTGCACACTAGCAAGAGGCATCAGGAAGGGAAGATAGTCCTTTCACAAAGGCAAGGAGTGTCACCGGTGCCTTTTGTCCACTAGCAAGAAGCGCCAGTCTAGGATAATGCCTTATGTTAATAATAAAGGTGCATCAGTGCTCGTAGAAATAAGATTCTAACAAGGAAAAATCCTCTAAAAAAGTCCTTTGGCATATGTATTCTAGGGATTTATGAAAAATGACAATATTTTGGTGTAACATATTGTCCCCTAAAGTATGAATATAGAGGGATATCATAGGAGAAATACTTTGATAGATGTAGTTTGGAGGATGAGGAAAAATATTATCGATTGAAGACTTTTTTACAGTACAGATACTCTAAGCTATGCATTCTGAGCTAATTAAAAACATGTTTGCTAACCAATAAACTGCATATCCATGTATAAATGACCGGATCATATCTACCAACATACACTATAGATCCATGATGAACAAGACTCAAATTTGGAAATAGCTACTAGACATACACTATAGATATGTCATCACGAATCAAACTTTAGCATAGAAACCAAACATACATTGTGGATCTATGTAGTGACTCAATCACAAAATATCCCATCGCGACCTGGAAAGAGGAAAATATTCAAGTGAATTCCCAAATACCGAGGGTCTTTATCTCAATATCGAATAGTATGATTATATCCATGTGAATAAATTTCCTGGTGTTGAACATGGTATAAATTACTTGATTACCGGTCATTTATGTATACCGTTAACAAGTGCGAGGAAAGTCACCATTGATGTCAATGATTCCCAAGGTACCCTGGTACATTCCTCTAAATGTGAATAGATGAGTTGAAGTCGAACAATCGATGAAATATTTCAATTAGAGGCCAATGATGGAAGCCTACTGTCGAATGTGAGGAAACCTACCATTAAGCCATGCATGCTTCAAGGTACTAACTGGTTTCTAAGACTAATTACCGGATGTTGTGTTGATGTCAACGGGAATATACTCCTCAAAGGAGGGCCATATTGTTTCCCTCATCATCGACACGAAACTAGAAGAAAAGTGGTTTGAAGTGATCTTAATTATGGAACCACCATGGGACTAACTCAGAGATGACTAACATAAAAGAAGGTGAGGTAACTGTATAGGTTGGTTGTGATAAAATTCTCCCTTGAACATTGAACAACATGGAAAGTGACTTGGCAGAATTGACCCAATGAGGAAGAGATCAGACATTATGAAAAAGAAAAGACAATGCATTATTTGAATGATTCAAAGGAGTAAAATGACTCATGATAGTGGATCGACTCGAGGACAGGCTAATTACCCAATTATTGTTTGAAATAAATGCAGATAGGTGCCATATTCAAGGATGCTTATAAACTTAAATTAAGACAAATGAAAAATGGTTTCCCATTCCCTTAATTTCACCATCATGATGGATGAATACCTATTTTCTCTTTAACGAGCTAGAAAAGGGTAACAAATGCTCGATATAGCTCATCATAGGATGAGTACAATATCACATGTTTTATGAACCAGGAAAAGGAGGGATTCAGTCCCAAAAAGGATCCATCATTGTTTGATTTGACGAGTCCAAATAAGGTAAAATCGACGTTGTTTCATGTTTAGAGAGCCTTCAAGGACTAAATAAAACTCCAATGTGTATTTTTTCGTAAATTTAGTCCCCAAGGTCCAAAAAAGTATAAAATCATACCTAGGTGAACTCTTATAGTTGTGTTAAACGAGAGTACCTTTTTTGTAAATTAGTCTAAATGGTATGAAAAATGGGTAAAATATCACCTGATAGATGACATTTCAAATAAGTTTAGAAGCGTGAAAGAATCAATTTCACTTGGGAAAATTTTCCTATTTAGAGAGTTTGAAAAGAGAAAAAGAAAATTATGAGGAAGTTCCTTTTTCATATAAGTTTTACGAGCTCGAAATAGTGATAAAAGTATAATCAACACCTTTTTTTTTAGTTTTTAACAAGCATGACTATGGTATCAAAGGAACTCAAAACCTTTTTCATGTTTAAATTCAGAGCATGAAAAAGAAATAAACTAAGCTCAAAGAAGAGGATTCATTTTTTAATGATCTTGGAACAAAAAATGAACTATGCTCAAAGTTGAGTTTCATTTTTTAAAGAGCTTAAAATTGAGAAAAATTATGCTTTGTATGATTCATATTGGTGGGCCACTTCCCAACATGATGTCAAGAGGTCAGTACTTAGGATGATACCGATTAACAGGTTTTTTCCAAACATGATGTCTTTATTTCCCCCAACATAAAGGTCATAGGATGATGGTATTCCCCCAAGCCTCATTTCATTCGCATATTCTTTGTCTTCACAGAATTACCCCCCCCCCCCGATTACTAATAGGAAAATGTTCAGCATAAACAAAGGAAAAAGATGAATCAAATGGAATATGTGGATGAAAATAAGGTTCAAGTGTTAAATCTAGTGGAAGACTCAACTTAATAGGAGGGGGATTCATTTCATTTGTTAACGAGCTTGACACGAAAAGGGAACTTTTCTCATATTTACCTATTTCATTTTTACACAATCTTGAAACATAAAATAACTATGCTTGTGGGGACCTGTTTCATTTTTACACAATCTTGAAACATCAAATAATTATGCTTGAGGTAATTTATTTCACTTTTAACGATATTGAAAGGGAAGCAAACCATGCTCAATAGTGGTTTTAGTTTTTAATGAGATTGAAACCAGAAATAAACTATGCTCAAAGTCGGTTTTATTTTTTAACGAGATTGAAACCATAAATAAACTATGCTCAAGAACACTTGGTTCATTTTTTAATAAGCTTGACATAGAATGGGAACTATGCTCAACGACATCTGTTTCATTTTTTAACAAGCTTTACATAGAATTAGAACTATGCTCAAAGTTGGTTTTATTCTTTAACGATCTTGAAAAAAGAAACAAACTATGCTCCAAGTCGGTTTTATTTTTTGATGAGATTGAAACCAGAAATAAACTATGCTCGAATTTATTTCTTACCCAAAATGATGGCCAAATATTGGTAGGTTCCCCCCCTTACATAAGAAGAGATTGTCTTAAATCCAATATGATGTCCATAGACTGGAGACATTCCTCCCAATATTCCCCATGATGGGAAGAAGCTATCAGTTACTAATAAATTAACTTTGGCATGATGTCCAGAGTCAAGAAACATGGTTGGGGAAGGGGAAGGAACCACAAGAACATGCGGGACATTCAAGAAAGTCCGATGACCATCATTCATATTATGATTAGGTTTAACAAAAGAAGTTGATCAATGGTCACAATCTTCCAATCATGGGGAAAATGTGTCACTCTAAAAAGTGTGAACACTACAACTTTCATGGTATAAACCTATTATCATCCAAGGAGAAGATTAAAATATAAGGTACCTTGGACTACCATAACATCAATGCAAAAAAATTTTGCTCATAAGGTAATAGGAAAATGAGGAAGGATCCCTAAAGGTGCACTAGGTATTCTATTAAAATCCATTATCTAACCGGTGGATGGCACAATATAAGGAGAACCTATAGTTTTCCAAGCAGTTGAGGATATAATACTAACAAAAACCCTTTCATCAACAATAGCGTGAAGTATTTTCTTAGTTGTAACTCGCATAGATATCTGGAAAGCAACACTCGAATGAAGACAAGATAATCTTATATTACTCCAATGAAAGGAAATAATCTTAGTACTTGGATAGGATTCTGTTGAAATAGACAAGATTTCCCCTTGTCTAGAACAATCCGAAGAATAAGGTGAAAAATCAATGTGATGTTGATGCTCTTATGATGGAAAGGTGGGATATGAAACAATCAATGCATTTGGGATAATTGGACTGGAGAATAACCATACAGGTAATCCTATAGTCAATCCAAGAAGACTCAATGTATCCATAAAGGAAGTACCAACATTCACATATGGAGGAAAAAAATACAATTCTTGAGAAGGGGTATTTTGGTTGGTAGTCCCAGAAGAGTTTTCCATATCTATACTCTTTAAGAAATTCTAAATATCGTACAAATCAAACACCTCAAACTAAAGGAAACAACCAAACTTGTAGTAGATGGGATCTATAGGTTGGATCCTCATAGGAGTGTCAAATCATCGCAACTCGTGATATACTACAGGTTCCAACAATGATATGCAACAAGGAGGATTGGCACCGTATGCTTTCCTGTATACCTGACTACCTATATAGTACGTGCATAGTAGCTGCGCGAGTGTTGTTCTCAGTGTATTGCTTTGACAAGATGAGCGATAGGTTACTCAGTTGGTCTCGAGATCCTAATGGTATCTTCAGATATGCGCAAGGTATGTGGGATCTCAAATCCACAGTAGTTATGTATAATGCACAACTGTTTGAAATAGGCCTTCCTATATACCATCGAGTACATGAAAGAATTTTTCTATATACCATAAAATTACATGAAATAACTTTATATATACCGATGAGTACATGGAAGAACCACATAGCCCCTGGGATTCAATGTAGGAAAAAAACGTCATCACGTACGCTTAAAGATGTCAGAACACATCTCTAACCTAACACACAATCTTTCTATTTTTTTGTATCCTAACTAGCACTTGATTTTATCTTTTTACGGTTAAGTGGACAAGATGATGTGAAGACTCGACTCATAAACCATGCAGAGATCAAGTGCAATTATTTACTCTCTTTCAATACATTCCCTATTCATGGAGAGAGTAAGATGTTATTTACCCAAAATGCAGAAATTGAATAACATACAACCAAACTTGAAGCTAGAATTTTGTTTCCTATGTTTCCAACAAAAGTGAAAAATAGATATCTAGGACGAAAAAAATCTAATTAATGTTTCTAATCAAAATACTAAAGAAAATATTCTTTAAAGATTATGAAACTTGAATTTTTTTTTTTTTTTTAAGTTTTTATTTACAAATTGTTTTTTGATTTTCAAGTATTTTTCGATCTAATAAACAAGATCAAAGAAAAAAAATTTCTTTGAACTATTACGAAAATGAAAAATCAATTTTCCTCTACTAAAAATATCTAAGGAAGCAAACAACAATCCCAATACAAGAGAACTTAACACAAACTCAACATATACACACAAAAATGAAATGAAAATTTTCCAATTTCGATAAATACTATCCACAGAAAAGACCAAGAGTTCTCAAGCAAAGAAACAAATGTAAAATTCAGTGCAAGAAACATAAAATAATATTTGAATGTAAAGAGGATATAATTCAAAGAGACTGAAGAAAATAAGATTTATTTTTAAAAAATGCACTTCATTTCATTGAAAATATAAGCTAAAAACACCCCCAACTATAGTATAGAATCAATCCAAAAGGGTCACTAAATACCTACCTCGATAATTGTTGAAGGTTTATACAAGTGCGTCCTATTGTGGCTGAAGCTCTTTGTCCACTGTGAAAAGGCGTTGGTGGTGCTACTTTTTTTTTATCAATAGGCATCGACGATGCTTTGTCAACAAAAGAAGAAAGGAACTAGAGAATGGACGATGCCGAATGGAAATAACCTAGGTGAAACGGTACAGTTAAGGATACAAAAAATGATAAACACCTTTATATTAAACAAACACTCAATAACTTGAAGTTTTCTAGTATCAAATACTGATCAAAGGAGGAAATTATGACTGAAATAAAGTGAATTTCACACCATTTGAAGAGAAAAAGAAAAACTTAGAGTTTGTAGTGAAACGAAAATCAAAACCAAAGAATAATATGTATAGATCTCTTCCCAATGGAGTCGCAAATTTTGTAACCGAAAATATGTGGTTAGTGTAGAAAAAAACTATTTCCCAAAGTATATATGGTATAGTTATAGAACAAAGAAGTAACAACTATGAAATCCTTTCCCTAGATTTATCAAGATTACTTGATCATAATGAAGCCTTACCTTCTTCATGAAGGTTTTCCTTCCTAGCTGGAAACCTTAACTTAGTTGACGTTTGAAGAACCTACACATGCCATATCCAACAAAGAAACAAGGAAACATACAAGATAATCTAACAAATCTATATCAATGGTTGAAGAGAAAGATAAAAAACAATGAATTATGAGCAATGAATTATACAATGTTTATGGGAAAGGGAAAACATATTGCATTAATGAAATGAATTGAAAGATTACAACCAAAATAGATTTAGTATTGTGATTCTACCCACAAGTATTTTTCCCTCAAAATCTGATCTCTTTTCCTCTTAATGCTAAAAGAATTTCAACAACATAAAGGTTCTTTCTTGGTCCTCCCCAAACCATGAAGGTAAGCTTAAATTTATAGGCCAAAAGGGGGTCAAATGGGTTGATATTTATTTGAAGGAAGTTGAGCAATCATCCCTAGAGGTTAGGGGATCGAATACCACCTAATCCAATTGGTTGGGATAAGACTCCACAAGGGATTTCTTATAGAAATCTATTGAAACTTCTCTTTTTTCCTTTTATTGAGCGTTGATGCTCTTTGCACACTAGAAAGAGGTGTCAGGAATGAATGATGATCCTTTCACAAATGCAAGGAGTGTCACCATATCATTTTATCCACTAGCAACTAGCATCATCCTTGGATGATGCCTTATGTCAAGAAGCAAGGTGCATCAATGTTCCTTGAAACAAGATTCTATCAAGGAAAAATCCCCTCAAAACATCCTTTGGCATATGTAATCTATGGATTTAGGAAAATGAAAATATTTTGGTGTAATAACTATTTTTTAAAATTTTTTCTCAAAAAATAAATTCTTTAATTACTAATTTTTACTCTAAAAATTTGACTAGTATTACATAACTCGTTATTTTATAATATTCACCAAACTTTTCAAGTCTTACTATAAATTGTTTGTTTCTTATTTAATGTCTTCCTACCTACATATATGTATTAATTTGGAATAAAAAATAATCACCTAGAATACTGTACTTAGGTATAGAATTTGAATCCATAAAAAAATACTCTTCTTTAAATCCTCCAAACTGGTTCTCTTTAAGTTCGGGTGGTATAAACTATTTCTACCACTACAACAAATTTTACTTTTAGGGGTGGTTTTCTTTCGCCTCCAAAAGTCACTTTTGGGGGTGGTTTTGGCTTTGGAGGAAGTCTTTACAAAACCTCCCCTAATAGCATCGATGCTAATTTTTTTTACTTTTAGGGGTAGTTCAAGAAGAGATCAAAACCACCTCCAAAAGTGACTTTCGGGGGTGGTTCTGAACCCACCCCCACCCTAAAAGTCACTTTTTTTTGTGGGTGGGCAGGTGAGGGGGGGGGGGGGGTTGAACCCCCCCTAAAAGTCACTTTTAAGGGAGGTTATAAACGCCCCTCATAAACACCTATGGAGGCGGTTCCAACACCCCCCCATCCCGCTAAAAAAAAACCTTATTACAAACCTTTGGGGGCGGTTACAAACCCCCCTCGTAGGTACATACAGGGGGTGGTTTCAAACCAACCTCGTAGGTACCTACGGAGGCGCTTCTAAACCCCCCCTAAAACTCTTTACAAACCTTTGGGGGAGGTTATAAAGCCCCCTTATAGGTACCTATGGAGGAGGTTCAAAACCCCCTATAAAACTCTTTACATACCTTTGGGGGCATTTATAAACCCCCCTCGTAGGTACCTACGAAGGCGATTAGAAACCCCCCCTAAAACTCTTTACAAACCTTTATGGGTGGTTATAAACCCCCCTCGTAGGTACCTACGAAGGAATTTTGAAACCCCCCCTAAAACTCTTTACAAAAATTTGGGGGCGGTTATGAACCCCCCTCATATAAACTTATAGGGGGGGGTTTGGACCACCCTCGTTGTAACATATAAGGGAAGTTTTGAACCCCACTCGTAGTGACATATGAATTCATTTAAGAACCCCCCTCGTAGCCATAATAAATCATAATTAAATATATTTTATTTAAAACATCAATATTGCAATATCATTAGGGCACAAAGGAATTTAACCTTCAACCTTTTGCTTGTAAAGAATGCGCTCTACCATTGAGCTAGAACCCTTTAAGAATTGGGTAAATGGGAAATATTAACACCAATATTGCATCATTTGTAATTTTAAGAAAATACTAATAATCCCAACATTGTTTCTGAATCGAGAGACCTAAGAAAGTAGTCTGAATGGATTTGACCTTATTTAGATATATGCTAACCACTTCAAATCATATGCTAACCACTTCAAATCGTATGGGTCTGACCTTCTTTAGATATATTCTAACCACCTGAAATCCTATGATGTAATCAAGATAATGTAGACGTATGCTTGGAAACTCACATTTAGAATCTGAAACATATTATTATGCAACCAATTGACCTCAAGTTGGCAGTTAAAAAGAAGAGCATGACACTATACAACACACAAAGTAACAACAGATAAATGTGTTTTGGAGCTCTGTATATTTAAATCTTATGTTGTTTTATGACAAAAAGTTGTATATAATTTTACCATTTGTGTAGCGGGATTAAGCTAGGAAGAATAGGAGGATTGGTGCAATCATCTATGGTTAGTTTATCATTGTAGTTATCTATTGTATAATATGGTTTTATTCACAAATATATCGAATACATAAATATTGTCTGTCATTATTTCTATGCTACTATGATTTTTTGCTAGGCGGATGGTTCATCCTTATTTCAATGATGAAACCCAATAAGGACATACATGCATCATATTTCTCATTAATTTTCAGCCAATAGATCCTCTAAGAGGTTACTGTCACATGCAAGCACCAAATTATCAAACTTCCTTCTCAATCTATAACAAATCTCAACCAAAACATGTGGAAATTGAGATACTTCAAGATGTTCGACATAGCTAACAACCCAACTCTTGCAAAATGCCTTGATCAAAGCTAAGTAAAAAATATCTCCCTTGGACTAAAATCATCTAAGCTCTCGCTCACAACAATGCTCAACCTATTCCACCATTGGATAGATTGCACTATTGGATGTTCAAATTTGGAGTGCCTAAATGGGACACTGTCGAGAGTGAGTCATGGTTTATAGTTGGAGAAAGTGGAGGAAAGCAAAGCACAATAATTCTGAACCAGGAGAATCATAATTTTTTAAACAAGGGAATTGGATGTGGAGCATCCATATAGCTTTCCATATTCCCTGAAGATTCTTGAAGCTCGAACATAGATACATACAGTTTGAAAAGGGTACCCACTCTCGATTTTAACTCGAAGTTTACACTAAGTTTATCTTGAACTTTCCTCTTTCTAAACAAAGAAGACTAGCAACTTAAAAAAAACAGCTACATAATCACATATTCATTGCTTTTCTCAAGAACAAATCATAAGAACCTCACCCATTAAACCTCCTGACAAATCCCTATCATAGGTACTACTATACATTTAAATATTCCTAGAAGGTTTCAGCAAATCACTCCGATACCATATAGAAATTAAACACAAGATACACAAATCTTGTGCTCTGTAAATTGTTTCTACAGGATACACGAACAATATGAAATAAGTGCAGTAGTCAAAACAACCTCTGTTAATTACACTAAAATCTATCAACACAAACAATTAGAGAATATAATGATAAATCAATTATGTCAGTGTCAGCACTTGCTACTGCCTTTATTAATCATGGATGATTGTAAGGCCTTGCTATAGTGGCAATATTCTGGAAGAGAATTATGATAACCTTCTCAAGGAAAGTAGTGAACATAACATTGTTCACATTGGTATTGACAAGTATTATTGCATAAATATCAATAGTGGGAGTTAGAAGAGTGAAAGAATAAGAAAACAATTGACAATGGAAGATAATCAAAAGGGTCAATAAATTTCACAGGATAAGGGTGGGAAAACAAATTCCCTGCTTCTTGGGTCATGGTTAAGCAACAAAAGCATAGAGGAAAAAAAATACAAGTTTAGGACAATATCTAGAAAGTTGAACATAAGAATGCTTTAGAGAAATTATTACATCCAACTAATGATTCTAGTGGAGTTGCTTCTTTACGATAAAGTTTGACAACATCAACTCCTAAACAAATAAATTCAAGGGAACGTATTGATTTATTTATATACTCTAGTGGAAATCAACATCAAACTATCTAGAATGTTAAATATATTGCAATGGATTAGGACAAACTGACTTTGAAACAACTAATTATAAGAAATGAGGTGCATACTGCTAATGTTTCACTTGGTGCAGTGGACACTAAAAAAAGGGGAATATGTTAATGTTGTCATTGATGCTCTAACCATCTGCGTGACAAATCCGTCTATGAATCTTAACAAAAGAGAGGATCTGTGTGATAGTTTTAGATACTCAAGTGATCTTCAAACATAATCTATGAAGGAGCATATTGGTAAAGGGTAGAGAGAGCACCTTGGTGAGGATAATCAATTAAATTATACTTTTCCTTAACTCTCCATCAAGAATAAAATGTACATTGTAAAGTCCTATTTGTTCGACATTTTTGATTCCTTATTGTATCTTTAAGCTGGAATTTCTCACCAAACCTCATTGTAGTAACTCCTTTCTTATGATCAAATACAAGAAAAGAGTTTTTCATAAGGGTCTTCAGGTAGTCGTAGTCCCTTTCTGTTACTAACTATGCATTGTCCAGTGATGAACTTGTAGTACTAAGTTTTTTGTTTATTCTATGTTACCAAACTATTCATTATTCTTCTAAAGACATTGAAATAAAATATGAAAAGATTTTGAGGATTGAATTGGTGATGTTGATTAGCGACTTTGTTAATTGTTAATACTCATTAGAGGAAATTTCAATTTAAAATGGGCCTTCCAAAAATAATAAAAATTCCATGTCATCATGTATTAGCCAATCAAAATGCTTTAAAATTCAAAAAGGTAGCACCTCTTAAACAATTTTTTAATATAAATTTGGGGATAGGTATCATAAAAAAAACTACTTTTTTGTTCGTATTTTCGACATATCTCCCTATTTTTTTACTCAAATTTCGATCGGGAGAGCTCATTGGATGCGGAATTAAACGAGCACCCACTTGGAATATTTTTGACAAGCCATGCTACCCAAAAAACAAGAAATACTTGAAAACATGTGATGATGACATCATCATCACGTTTTTTCAGGTATTTCTTGTTTTTCAGGTAGTAGGGCCCATCAAAAGTATGTCGAGTGGGTACTCGTTGGATGCGGAATTTAATTTCACATCCAACAATCTCTCCTAATCGAAATTTTAGCAAAAACATAGGGAGATATGTCGAAAATACGAACAAAAAAGTTGTTTTTTCTTTTCTTCCTCCAAAATTAATAAATATTATTTTATTATTTTAACTATTATTTTATTAATTTTCCTTAGGAGGCCCATTTTGAGTTGAAATTTCCTCTAATTTCACGAGAAACAATTAATATTAAACTCTCGTTGTTTTTAAATGGATTTCCCCTTGATATATGGTCTAATCCTTACATATTTTTCTTAGTGGATTTTTGTATAAATTATCCTCAATTGTAACCTCATCCTACAAGGCTATAAGCCACCTCTTACTAAAAAGGGTTGGTGTTTCCTCTTTTTTTGTAGTTGAAATAATTAAATCTGAAAAAAAAAGATCGGACCAGTTCCTGTTACACGAAAATATCTCTATATATAGACTAGCATTGACAAATTGGATATAATTATTCAAGCCTAGTGATATTTCTCACAAACATCTCTATATATCTATATATAGATATATATCTCTCTCTATATATCTATATATAACAAATGGATGTACATAATGATATTTATAGGAGACAAAAAGTTTAAACCAATCACATTAGCAAAAATAACCAATATCTCTCAATTTTAAATTAATTCTCTCTCTCGGCCTGGATATACATATATGTTTCATCCAATAATGAGAAGTGCATAGTAATAATAATGGTTGTAGTCCCCGATCTCTAATCAAAACAAGCTTTCCAGCAAGCTAATCAATATAGTATATGGAGATGCAGATCAATGCAGAAATTTAAGTCAATATAGGAAAACTAGAAGTAGAAGAATCCTATATAGGTCTAGTAAAGAAGACTAGTGTAAGAAGGTTGGGAAAGGAAAAGTGATCAAGCTCTATAAAAGGAATTATCTTGTGATTAGAGTTATTTCGATGATTTTCAGTCTTCTAATACAACTTCTAATTCAACCAAAGAAGAGGCGAGAGCTGCTTCTCCTTATTCAACTTTGGTGCTCTCTTGTTGATTTCTGGGTTTTTTACTTTTACCTTTTCATTTCTTCTTATTCCCAGGTGACTGTGAATATTGAATCACATTCACCTCAGTAGAAACTATAGGAGTAGAGGAATTTGTATTTGAATTACTTTGTAGCTTAGTAGGACTAGCTATAGATGAAGGTTGTATTGTACCAACAACACCATCAATAAGAGTCTCTGTAGGTGGCTTAGTAGGGTAAGTGTTGGGGCAAGGATTATGAGTAATTAAATAATATAAAGTTCCAGATTGGGAGTATACTAGGTCTAAGTATTTGGCCCGACTAATAGCCTATTATTCTGTAACATCACCACCCATGGCCACATCTTGGGAAATAGGTGGAAACAAGGACTTGGTTAACCAATCCTCCAAAAGAACGCCAAAATTTGATCTGGAATGGGATCCTTGATTAACCTTCGATTCCTCCTCCATTCATGGATATGATCTAATATGTGAGAGTAGTATTTTTTCCAAGAGAGGTCAAGAGATATGTACCAGTTTCATACCGAATAGGTAACTGAAAGTGAGCCAAGAACATTGTTTCCAAAGAGTTGAAATCCACAAATCAATGTTGTGGAAGTTCAATGTACCATTTCACGGTCATACCAGTCAAAGTTCTCTGGAAGAGTCTCAATCAAATAGAATCATACATATATAAGAGAGTTTGATTAACACCACAAATGGAAAGTCATCACGTGATTCTTGGGATCTTCACCTTGTTTACCATCAAAATTTGGGATATATGATGGAAGTTTGATCGGGATGGTAGACCAAAATGGATTGTGTTTGATGGAATGATTTATTAACTTGGATAAGTAAGGTAAATCCAATGTAGCAAAAAATGGAAGTTGTCAATTGGGTTGGGGGTAATTATAATACTGATAAGGTAAAGCCACCCCTGTAGGACCAAAGGTCTATTGAGGTTGACCATAAAACCCACCAAATTGTTGATAGTAAGGAGCATTTTGACCCATAAAGAGTGGTTGCACCTGGTTTGGTCCGACTTGAGCCCCATAATTAGATTGAGCCCATTGATTGGTAAATCCTCTAGGATAAGGGACATATAAAGGATTGTTGTACTCTACCTCGCTAAGGTATTGATTATGAATGTTAGGCTATTGCAGAGGGACTAAAGCTGATATAGGAGTCTGTGAAGATGGACCAATAGGTCCAAGACCATCATGACCACTAGGTCCAGCAGCTGGATGGATAAAATGTAAGATATTATGTAGAATAGGAACATAAGACCCTTTATATGGTTGGGATGTAGGATGAACAAATTGACTCCCAACATTCAAAAAAATTATGGAAGGAATAGAAGCGCCTCCCACACGAGGATTTGACAAAGGATTTTGAGCTGACTGTAGTGCTCTTGAAGGAGTATCAAGTCTATAAACCGTAGGTTCAGTTGGAGGATTACATGGGACATCACCAGAAGGAATATTCATTGGCCTACCTAAAATATCACTAGGTAACATGTAGGGGAAAGGTCTTCTTGAATTTGGAGTCAATTCCATGGCTGACACATTTATGGTAGAAGTAGTATCGAATTGAGAGATGGATTGAACAAGGGAAGATTCCCAAAATGGAGGATTAGGCCCAAATATGGGAGCTATTGTATCATCAGGATGAAACTGATGGAGCCCAACTGCAGAAGGATTCAAGACAACAAAAGATGCATTATGAGGTAAAGGTTGCTCTACTAGCGGTGGTCCTAAAGGGTCCGTTAAAGAATCATTAGGAGGAGGAGATTCAACTACTTCCTCTTCCACTAGAATTCCTTCTAGCTCTGGCATGGAAGCACTACCTTCCTTAGAATGGTTCTCCATGACTCTTTCCATGGGAGGTTGATTCAGATGATTGAGAGGATTTTCCAATGATAATCCTTATAACTGATGGGATCTCGTCCATGGGAAATTATCCAGTTTATAAAAATCAAACTGATCTTAAAGGTAAAAATATCTATCTAAGTGAGAAAGACAAACCCTAATCAGGTTAAAGAAACAATCATAAATTGTGACAGGAGTGGTAAAAACTCAGGATCCTCACAAGATTGTCAAACCACCACAACTCGCTATATACCGCAGGGTCCAACAGTAGAGCACGCCAAGGAGGATTGGGACCGTACCCTTTCTTGAATACCGGACTACCTAGATGGTACATGTGTAGTAATTTCCCCGAGTGCTATTCTCAGTGTATTGTGGTGATATGAAGGTCAAAAGGCTATGCTCAGATGGTCTTAGGATCCCAAAAAATTATCTCCCTATATACACAAGGTACGTGGGAGATCCACTCTATAGTATTGTTTCTAATGCAGAACCATTTGAAAGGGGCCTTCCAATATAAACTGAATATGTGAAGTACATTTATATATACCTCAAGGGTACGTGAAAGGTCGTTCTATATACCAACGGTACATGGAATAACCACATGATCCCTGGGGTATAGTGCAAGAAAACAATGACATCTCTTACGTTTAAAGATGCCAGAACATGTCTCTAACCTATCACACCTTTATAAAAAAATTTAACCTAAGTCTAGTGCTTGATTTTATCTTTGCATTTAAGTGAATGCATGAGGTGAGTACATAAAAAGTAAAACCATGTAGTATGATTGTGAAAAATTTTCCTTTCACTTTCACAAAATGCCTACTTAGAGGAGGGATAGAGGTTTGGTTTCTATTTTATCTCGAAATGACTGAATCCCAAGTAAATGAAAAAGAAGCAATTTTTAATACCTATTGCAAGCACACATGACTTAAAAATAAAAAGGATGGAAAGGGAAATGCAAATATCTATTTTTTAAAGAAAAATCTATGATAACTACTCAACACACCATATTTTCCAATTTTCTTCAAACCATAATGAAATGAACACAACACACTTTTTCCTTTTGTTTGACAGTAAGGGAACTTAAGAAACAAGCAAACTATAAACACTTGAGGGTATGAAGGACCAATCAAGCCTCTACCAACTCAAACCTAACGTTAACCTAGACCTTTCTCTCAATTTTCAAAATCAAAGAATAAAAACAACTCAAATCAATCTAATGAAGAAATTAAAACCAAATATACTTTATTTCAATTTGATTAACCAAAAACTCAGAGATCTGGATCTACAACTCCTTTTCAAAATCCTTATTCAAGACAAAGAAAACAATCTAGTTCAGATATTTCTTCAAGGTATAACCCTAACCAACCCTGATTGAAAACCTAGATTTCAATTCAAAGATGAAATTAATAATAACAAGCCAAAATCAAGTCCAAAAATAAAAAATACAAATGTCAAGTTTGAAAACATTTGTTGGGATTTAAACCCTACCTCGCACTGGTTGCTGAAGGTGTTGTATAGAGCGTTACTAGTATGGTAAAAGCTATTTTCCATAGGAGCAGAGCGACAGTAATGCCTTTTTTCCACTAGAACAAGGCGGTGGCACCGCTTGTTTTTTCTACAGAAAGTGTGACGGTTGCCTTTGGTACACTTCCCAGGTGCAGTGGTTCTTGCAAGTTCCAAATCAAGACAAGGGGTGAAAAAGACATGGTTATATCTCAATTTAATGATACCAAATAACAACAAAGAGCAAAGAAATACATCATATGAGGCAGATCTTAATACATCTAAACAGATATGATCAGTCTCAAACCAAATCTAACTAGCAACTAGTAGATCTGATAAATGGAGAAATTGAAGTTTGAAACAGAGGCAAATAACTAAGAATCAAGAAAGAAAAAAAGTTCCAAACTCTCTCCCCAATATGGTCGCCATATTTGTTGCTGGAAATTCTCACCTTCTGTGGACAAAAGTTGTTTCCCTATCCTGAAGACCTTACAACTAGAACAAATGAGTTACAACAATGAGAAGCACTTCCCCGAAGATGGGTAGATGCTTGGAATGTATCTTTCACCTGTCACACAATGTAATGTACCAACCTTCTAGAATAGTAGATCTCCATAGTTTACCTGCAAAAAGCACATCACAAATGCATACAAGATTAAAAGTACCAAGTACGATCTACTATCTTATATCAATGACTAAGGAATTTGATAATAAAACCAATGATTAACACACAATGTGATTTTTGGGAAAGGAAGTTTCATTGCATTAATAGAATAAGAGAGAGATTACTACCAAGATCCTTAGTCTTGAGAGGTCTCTTCTCAAGCTAGATCTTGCCTTCAAATATTCAACTTTTCCACCTAATTCCTTACTCTCCTTGGCTACATTTGGACAGAATTTTGGTGTTGTAGCATTATCTTCCTCCCTTTACCCATGGGGGATGAGCCAATATTTATAGACATGGAAGGATAGGGATGGTTGATAAAATGGTGGATGAGGTGGAGGGGAGATCCTGTAAGGAGGGATCTCAGTTCCAGGTGATCCAATAGTCTAGGAATTAGTTTTCCATGAAGATGAAGTTCAAGAAGCTTCATGAAAATTCTCTTTTTAGCTTAAAAAATCAAGCATAGCTCTTTGTCAACTATGACAGAGCGTTACTAATAGGGGCATTAGAAGAAATATGGGGTCTAAAATGGGCCTTATAAGAAAACGATCCAACTATAAATTCTTGTTATTTGGAATTCAAGAACCAATATAATTTCAATAAAATGAGTCAACCATAATGGTTGAATTGACATATTTGTCATAAAAATAACTACTTTTTTGTTCATATTTTTAACATATCTCCTTGTGTTTTTACTCAAATTTTGAGTAGGAGGGCTTGTTTGATGCGGAATTTAATTCCGCATCCAATGAGTACCCACACTGCTTACTTTTGACGGGGTTGCATACTTTTGACAGACCCCGCTACCCCAACAACAATAAATACCTGATAAAATGTGATGATGATGTCATCATCACGTTTTGTCAAGTATTTATTCTTTTTGGGGTAGTGGGGTCTGTAAAAAAATGCAGTGTGGGTACTCATTGGATGCGTAATTTAGTATTGCATCCAACAATCCCTCCTGCTCGAAATTTGAGTAAAAATATAGGGATATATGTTGAAAATACGAACAAAAAAGTAGTTTTTTTCTTTCTTCCTCCAAAATTAATAAATCTTATTTTATTATTTTAACTATTATTTTATTATTTTCCTTAGGAGGCGCATTTTAGACCTCAAATTTCCTCTAATGACCGCTCATTAAACAAAGGTAAGTGACGGTGGAACCACTTTTTGTTCATGGAAAATATGCGTTACTGACTTAGTAACACACTTTGTCCACAAGGAAAGTGCGGTGGTGGACTAAAGCTTTAAACCATTGATCCAAGTCCAAAATCACTTCATAACTTGGGGAGTGAAGGAAAGTTGTGATGTTTTGTTCTTGGTATGTGATGATGATGAGAAATATGTATAAAAACCCCTAACATGTAAAGGGGAGAAGAATCCATTATTGCATCCAAACTCTGGCCAAATTCAACCAACATTAGTGAGTGGTTAGTAGGAAAGCTTGAGGATTTAGGAAAAAGTTCATTTGAGAAGGATTAGGTTGTATTCTCTCTCTCTTCAAGTTCTTAATACAAATAAAGGTTTATTTACCATAAACATTTATATGTTTAACTATCACCATGTTTATTGTTGAATTCTTTGGTCATTGACCTAAGATCATAGACTATCTTGTTACTCTGATATGGTTTGTGTTTTTGTTGTGTATATTGCAAGACATTCACATAGATCAAGGCCTCCAAATACCAACCTTTACATATTGTGGAAGGTAAGAAGAGTATTCAATTCAAGAAGTTTATGCAATCTTAGGGAAAGTTCTTTTATCTTGTGATCATTTTGTTCTACTATTAAGTGTTTCAAGCTAGACAAATAGTTTGGTGTCCACACTCACTCAGTATTTCCAGTAACAAAATTGGCGACCGTACTGGGGACCTTAGATCAGACTTCTTGGTTTTGTTTATGAACTTTTCCTCATTTTCAATTTCAGTTTATGATTTAGATCTCCTTGTGAATCAGTTATATCTGGCTTGGAATTGTTAAATCTTCATTCATCTGCCTCTAATACTTTAGATTCTTACTTTACTAGGTTGATTGGATCCAATATATGAGCTTTTCCATCTTTAATTTTCTCCTTTGTGTGTGATTTCAAAGTCTTCATTCTCCACCACACCTGGGTAGTGCAGAAAGAGTGGACACCTTACCTTACCTTAAGGAAGAAAGCGGTTCCACCATACATTTTCAGTGAACAAATTAGAGTGGTGCCACCGCTCTGTTACTGTGTACAACATGCGGTGCTAAGCTAGTAACGTTATATTCTCACCTTTCAGCTAGCAGTGCCAGGTAGGGTTTCAATCCCTCATTGATTTTGATATTTTGTATTCAAATTTTTGTTTATGAGTATTCTTCCCCTTTGTTACTGATAATTGAAATCATTAGTCAAGATCTGGAAAGTGTTTTTAGGCTTGATTTGTTTATAAACTTTCAAGAGTTAGTTTTGATTGGAATTTGAAGCTTGTTGATTCTTTTTGGTTTTGGTGTGAAAGAAGAATTTTATTGAAGAGTAATCATATATTCAGATCTATGAGTGTTGTTGATCAATTGGAAAGGAAAGTGGTTTTACTTTTGTGCTCATCATAGATTGTTAAAAGATTGCTTTTATAATTATTATTGAAAATTTGAGAGAAAATTGATCATAGATCTAAGCATAGGGATGAACTATTGATCACTTGATTAATCTCATAATCTTTCAAGTATCTTTGTTCTTATTTTTTTCTGTATGTTTTCTTCTCGACAAAAAGAATAAATAGTTTTTTTTTTAATATGTTTTCATTGTGATGAATTGAAAGAGTTTGGTGTGTTAATTAGTGATAGTGTCTTTCTTTTTCGAAAGAGATCTTATTCTTTTTCTTTTCAAAAATAGAACTAGAAGCATTTGCATGCTTGCAATAGGAGTAAAAATATAGTTCAATATTTTTTACTTGGGTTTTATTTGCTTCAAGAAAAACGAGAATTAAACCTCTATCCCTTCCTTAAGTAGGGCATATCCGGAAAGTTGAAAGTGAAAAATTTGCATGAGCATATTGGATGGTTTTGCATTTTTGTATTCACCTCATGCATTCACCTAACCATAAAAGATAAAATTAATCATAGTTTAGGTTAAATTTTTTAGTAATTTGAGTGATAGGATACATACGTGTTCTGACATCTTAAAATGTAGGAGCTGTCGTTATTTTCCTGCACTGCATCTTGGGGATCGTGTAGTTATTACATGTATTGATGGTATACCAAACGGCCTTTCATTAAACCTTGAGGTATATCGAAAGGTGCTTCACATACTTAGTGGTATGTAGGAAGGCCCCTTTTGAATGGTTTTGAATTAGACAACACTACTATGGATTGGAGCTCCCACGTACCTTCTGTATATCAGGAGACCCCTCTAGGAAACCCAAACCAACTAAGAAGATCCTTTTGGCGATCATGTTGGAGCAATACACTGAGAACAAAACTCGTGGCGCTACTATCCATGTTTCGTCTAGGTAGTTGGGTATTCCAGAAAGGGTACAGTCCCAATACTCCTTGTCACGTTTTACTGTTGGACCTTGCGATATATCGTGATTTGCAACAACTTGAAAATCCTAGAGAGGAACTGGATTTTATTAGCCCCTCCTATCATTCAAGTCTTGTTATCACATATATAGTAGCCAGGCTACCATATTCTAATTTTTAGACACAATACATTTTTCAGCCTGATCTCTTACATATGAGATGTTGAGATGAGCAACTTTGATGGATCATTTCCGTATTAGTGGACTATTGTACTCTCCCATGTTAGGACTGAGTCTCAGGACACTTAGATTTGAGGACCGATGTAGCCATTTATTTTATTTCAGAGCAGTCATTTGATGCCCAGTATTATATCAGTTGCTTCTCATTGGACAGATGATGTCTCAGATGGATTATATTGCATGGTTATGACTCAACATTTTATATTGTGTTATGGTTATTATTTCTCTTATACTGATTCTTGTGACATGTATTAACTTGTGGTATCATGATCTGGTGGTCATAATTATATGGAATTCATTGTATCTTGTACTATGTATTGATGTCCTTACCTAGACTTGGAAGTTCTTGATCTATACTCATTGGTTTTACCCTCCTTAGCGAGAATAGAGGTAGTCATTCCCACCATTGTTCTGGCTTGCTAGTGTTGGTTCCATCATTCACTGTTTTCACCCATCCACTACCTTCCATTTTAGTTTCAACCCGACTGACTTCTTGACTTATGACATGGAGGACTTTTTTTCCCCATTAGAACCTTTGTTGGACAAGCCTCCCTCTTTATATTGTGTCTCAGCTCTAATTTGGTGATAGAACTTGCCTTTGGTGAGTTGGATTGTATGCCTAAATCATTCTGGTCGATTGTCCCATTGTTTGGCATTGTGCAGAACTCCCCTTAGTCACTTGAGATGTTGTTGGCTAAAACTGAAAGCTCATGTACTGCTTATATTGGAAATACTGAATATGCGCCCATGGAAAACGAAAATTATAAAACTGTGTTTCTTAACATATGTAAAAAAGGACAAGAGGAATGAAATGCTAAAATACTCCTTGAAGAGTATAAGAAAAGGTCTAAAAAGCAATGGTTAAAAATATGCTATATCAAAAAATTGATGACCTTATTAAAATAAATATGTCCCGGATGAAAGCTGCGATTAGCTGTGCTTTTAAGCACTGGTGAAGTCCCAAAAGGGTCATATAGGACAAAAAGGCCATGGAATAAAATGATGATCCTAATGAACCTGGATCAAGCTTGACGTAGGCATGATGCCTAAGTTGAATAAGCACTCTCTAAACAACTCAACCATTTGTGAGGCACTGCCATTCCTTGTGGTGTTGTTTGTCCGACATTTGTTATAGTGAGTTTCCCTTTTCCTTATATAAAGGGTCATGATGTTGAGTAGGAATTCATCCTTAGCCTTAGCCTTGTCATCTTTCACCCTTCACCCTTCACTAGCAAAATCGCTACAGCTATGAAGTGAGTATTGTCTTGAAAGTCTAAGTCTGAGTAATAATAAATAAAGTTTTATATATGTACTGGTTGAGTTAGCGCCAGTGAAATGAATGCTACTTGTTGTGATTGTTACTTGAATAAGTTGTAGAGCATGTCCTAACCTTTTAACACTTGTAGCGGATGAATATAGTCTAAGTTATTTTGGTGTTTGATTATTCACAGTTGGTTCTATGGTTTATTGGAGATGATTGATGATCAGATAGAGACCTATGAGGGGTATGAGTATACACCTTAGATGGATTTGGACTCTCTGAGTCTAATGACACAGTTTATTTCCAGTTTCGAGCATTTGTAGATGTAATCAGGCTCATTCTTCCTTTCTGATGCAGTTTTCTCCACAGATTGATACTTTTGAGCAGGGAGATGTTTCAGTTGGATCTCCTAGGGAATTGTATGGTTATAGGGGGGTGCATCCACTTGTTTGTACCATAGTACCCCCATCCTAGAGAGCGTGGTGGGCTCAGTTTGACAACGCAGGCACCCTAGGAAGTTGTTTTGGCAGGATCACATTTCTCGAGGCAGATTAAAAAATTATTAAATGGCTATTGAAGAAATCAATTTGGGCTACTGAGGCAAAGAAATGGCATGGGGTGAGTCACAATGATGAGAGTGATGTCTTCCACACCTTCTTCAGCAGTTGTGGCATTTGATTGGGCCCACACCTATTTTTGGGCATTTTTATATTATTTTCTACATCTTTTTGGAGGCTCACGATTTCCTCAAGGAGGCACAAAATTCAAAGAATTAAATGATTATATTATTTATTGTGCCATGGGGACACCCAAAGGGAGTTATTCAAACACTCCTTGGACCCACCATGTGCTTTCATTTATTTCTTGTTGAGTGGGTTACCTTTTTATGGGTGGGTTAGTCCACTTTGGTAAATTATGGTTATATTGATCCATGTATTGTATGTTGAGCTCATATCAACCATTGATTAGAACATTTCATCTTTTAATCTTAGCCACTCATTTTGAAAGTGGTTAGGATTTGGTTACGATTGAGCAGGGATAATTTTAGGGGCGAATTTTAGCACAGTGGGCTATTTTTCCATGTTTTTTTCCCAAAAAATATTTGCCATTTTGCATTTTTTGAAGCTCTGTTTCACCCAATTTTGATGGGGTAAAAATTTTTCACCCTAAAAATCGCCAAATTATTATATAAATGATATAAAATCCTTGGAAATTAAAATATTTTTTGAAAAATATTGCCAATCATTTTATAGTTGGCGTTTTAAGAATTGGTAATATTCGCCAACATTTATACACTTTTAATTAAGTATGGTTCCTTAAAATCATCCCTGTGATTGAGGTTCTCTCATTTCTATTTAAAGGAGAGAGCTTCTCATTTGTAAGGGATCTTTGGATCTTGGAAGACTTTGCTGTGGAAATTTTTCTAGATCTACTTTGCATCTGATGTGCTCAAATGGTGATTAGCTAGTCTTTAGCTTCCTAGCATTGTGTAAATTCTCGTGGGATCTATATTTTTCAGGGTTATCATTGTTTTGTGTATAAGAGAGCATTTTGGCAGGAGCGTTTTTGTAGGGGGGCCTCAACTTGCTCAGTTCTCTTTGTCTTGGATCAAGGGGTTTTCATTAGTTTCATTGTGCTCTATGATTACTTCATTTTATTGTCTTGTAGCATTCAGTTTCTTTATTTTGTATGTGCAAATCTGATATGGTTGACGTTTGCTCATGTAGGGTAGGGGGTGCATTGATGGCTTGGAGCTTGCATATGCCATAGAAATCACGAGGATCTTCCAGAATTGATCGAGATAGAAAAGATTGTCACTGATACAGACTTATACAAGATTTTCCAGGTAATATCCAAAAGGTAAGTCTCTTATTTTTTCAGATCTTATTCCATTGCACCTTACTTCAATTCAACATTTTCTTAAAACTCCTAAAACACTAAAAACAATAAAAATCAATAAACTTGGGAATAGTTCGATCTTTTACCAAACCATTTCTGGGTTTCATAGATCGTGCCTCCCCTTCATCAAATCAACTGAAAAACTGGTCAAATTCCTCATAGTTTGACCTAGATCTGATTTTTAAGCCAAAAACTGCATAACCCCCCCACTGAAAAATTGACCTGCTAGGGTTTTGAGTTTTTCTGATTTCTGACTTCATAGACAGATAGATCGGGTCCCACACAGCCTAAATCAACCCCAATGCTCTGCAACTGCTTGACCATTTGACCTAGATCTAAAAAATTGACTAAAACTGCCCTAGCGCCCTCACTGAAAATTAGACTTTTCCAGAAGTGAGTTTTTCAAAAATATGACAAGATAGACAGATAGATCGAGTCCCAAGCATTCCATAACACCCCAAATATTGAGCTAGTTCTCTCCGGTTTCCCCTAGATCTGAAAAATTTGTTTTCAGCCTCTTAACCCCCCTCATAAGATTTTGACTTTTCCAAATATGATTTTTCTGCTGATTTTCTGATTTGGGCTTGTAGATCAGGTCACCCTGACCTCTTCTCTCCTTCAACGCTGAGCCATTAGCCTCCAGGTAACCCTAGAATTTTAGATCTGTCCTCCTAATCCCTAGCACTAGCCATCCATTGAGCTGAGTTTCATGTACCTTAGCTTTTCCGGAGTAACTACTTTCTGGGTTCATAGATCAAGGTGTCTCCCATGTGGGTTTTATAAAACATTGGTTTACTACTGACTCCATTTCCCAATGCACACAAGGCATTGAGCTCCTAACTAGCGCTTGCCCCATCTTGACCTCATTTTTACTCCTTTTTCCAACACCTACTGATAGCTCAAGTCACCTATCTTTCACTGAGATTGTCCCATTGGTACTAGGCAGCCCCAACTTTGTTCTTGCTCACCCTGTCACAGTTACGTTTCCAAAGATAGTGGTCATCTCCATCAGTTGCTAGTACCTTAACCCTAGAGCTAGGGTTTCCATTTACCTTGCGCCTTAAGTACCCTGAAGCCCCATCTGATCTTCTTCTGGTGTCTAGGTCCGATCTATCCTGTCGAGAGCAGATCTAGGTCTCCCCCATTGTTGTCTTGGACTAGGATAACATAAAGTGAAGGATGCCTTGATTGCCATGACAACCATCCATTTGGAAGTCTAGGAAGTCGTGGTTCCACCCCTTAGTTTCTTTCCCCTCTACCATCCATCTTGGATCCACCTCACATAGGCAACTACAAGGCGGGTGATAACATTTTGGCACCGTTGCCGGGGAGGTAGAGGCCTTCCTTGGTTCAACATACCTCACCTTTCCCTACAACATATATTTTATTGGTGAATTACTTGTGTGGTTCACCTGGCGACTCCACCATGCGACTCCACTGAGGATCATACCCAACATATTAGTCTTAAGTTCTTAGAGCATACCATAAATCATAATGAATTCGGATGTATCTTTGAAGCACTTGAAGGAAGTTACCAAGAACATGATTGAAACTAACAGACAAATAAATGAAAGGAATAGATAGAGGTTAGACTATGGGTATGAGGATGATATCGAGCATGATTATGGGTATGAATCTAGTTATCACAATCTCTATGATACCCACCAACTTCCTCACCCATGTAATAAAGATTTCCTGACCATCCCGAGTGGACTTGTAAGTCGACATGAACCTATAAATCATTCCCAGTCAAAGCCTTATAGCCAAGTAACCAGAGTTGTTAAAAATCAAGACAGACAGTCTCCTTTTGACTTTTTTGAAATATGGGGGGCACCTCATCCTATCCCAAAAGATTACACTAGGAGGTTGCCCCAGTTTAGTGGAAATAATGATATATCTATTGAAAGTCATTTGGACATTCTCTGGGATTACATGGAATCTAGAGGTGTAGACAATGAAGATGTTTATATACGAGCCTTAGGAGAATCCTTGCAAGGGGATGTTCAACTATGCTTTGATCATTTAACACCAAGATCCATCACTGGGTATGGCAAGTTCACAGATTTGTTAATTGATAGTTGGAGTAGGAACACTGATGATTCTTTAGATTGTGAATCTAGCAATGATTATAATCAGTATATTGGTGAAGTGATTTCTCAATTGGACCATTCCTCTCCTGATATGTTCCAAATTATGAGTGTGCCTGCAATCCATAAGAATGTTATAGAGTACTTTGAGGATAATGTTTCAAAACCCCATGCTGAAATTAAGAAGGATATCAATCAAATCATACAAGATACTTTGTTATTATTACCTGAAGCAGTCACAGAGCAAATCCTGGATTTGATCCGTGGAAGAGAACCTGATCACCATCAAGAATCATCCATACTGGAGCCTTCCATTTGTGAGTCCATTAAAGAGCCTTTAGAAGAGGAACTCCATAGTCATTTCCTAATAGATGATAATTTGAGTCAGTGTCTAACCTATCCGAATCTGGATTTAGACCTTGATCATGTCACTGTAAAAGAAGAAAAGGTGGAAATTAATAAAACTTCCGTTGAAGAGAAATTATGTGGTCATATTGTAGTTGAAGACCAAGCTTGTGAGGATAGAAATGAACATAGTGATGTTTTTCCTTATCAAATGAATGATGATGATCAATTATCCTCAATTGAATGTAATGAACAATATCAAGAAGAGCAACCACATGATGATGATATACTAGTGAGTGAGCTTGACCTAGAACCTTCTTTGTCACATCTGTTGAACTGGAATTTGTGTCCAAATAGTCATCAAGAGCCTCCAAGGACTGATTCTTGTAATGCTGCTACTATTCCCCATCATACTTTTGATCAAATTGATTTGGTTGAGGAGATTAATCATGGTGAGTCTAGTTCTTGGGATGTTAGTTTCAATCTTGCCAATCTTTCTAGCAAATGTCCCATATCACATGCAAGATTGGTGTTAACATCTTTAGGTGATTCAAATCAAGTCTTAATTTGTCAATCCACCCTCCCATCCCAGCTCTTGATGTCCTTCTCTATGGTATCATGTAGTGCAGATTCTAGAAAGTGTCAACTGGTCAATGGTAAAGCATTTTATTTCCTTTCATCCTTGGTGCATAGTGTTTTCAATTTTGCTAATTTCTTTGATTGGGTGAATGAAAATATCTATAAAGACCAATTCCATATTTTTTCATGTTATAAACAACAAATGGGGTTAATCTCAATTTCCGGTTTAAAGATTTCTAATTTGTCCCTATTTTGTTTCATCGTTGATCATAATGTGAGAATGATTGAGTATGCTGACCAAAAAGATGAGGGAAAAAATGATGGCCTAGGTGGGATGAATTGTGTATCGTATTATTTTCTCTCATCAAATTTAAACTTGCATAAATGTTATGATCCTATTGATCTATGGATGGAAGAAGTCTACAACAATCATTTTCATCCCTGGCATGATTTCATTTCTCTTTATCCATGGATTTCTTTGATTTTAAAACAACAAGTTATAATGGATTCAATTTTCATTCACATTACTTACAAGACATCTTTGGCTTGTTGTATCATTGGCTGCAAAGAAATCTCAATAGATTCGTTTAGCAAATGGTTGCATTGGATTTATGATTTTACCTAACACTTGTCTAAATTGGTTAGAGTAGGGTAGGTAGGACCTGAATAAGCTTTCCTGGCAGTAGTGTAGAATTTTTCATCTTTGTCGGAAGCTCGCCTTTGAAGCTCTTAGTGTAATTCTGTTTTCCTGCAAAATAAAAAATCAAACTTTTATTGAAAGTTATGGTTATAGATTAGATTTATTTTCTACTTTTCAGTTTCATGCATCTTTATTTTCAGTATTTTATATATTATCCACATTTTTGTTCTAACGACCAATCTATGAGTTTGGTATAGCTCTGGACATGCTGCAGGTAGTTAGGTACATTCTTGGTAGCGGTTGCAAAGCTAGATGGATTGATCGAGGATGCGAGAGGCAGAGTGCGAGGACTAGAGATTCTAAGGTTCTCAGGCGCTCTTTTCAGCAGAGCCCTTGTCCTAGCTGGAGCTAGATGTTATCACATATATAATAGCCAGGATACCATATTCTATTTTTTAGACACAGTACATTTTCAGCCAGATCTCTTACATATGAGATGCTGAGATGAGTAGTTTTGATGGATCATTTTTGTATTAGTGGACTATTGTACTCTCCCATGTCAGGACTGAGTCTCAATACACTCAGATTTGAGGACCGATGTAGCCATTTATTTTATTTCAGATCATTCATTTGATGCCCAGTATTATATCAGTTGCTTCTCATTGGACAGATGATGTCTCAGATGGATTATATTACATGGTTATGACTCAGCATTTTATATTGTGTTATGGTTATTATTGCTCTTATATTGATTCTTGTGACATGTATTAACTTGTGATATCATGATCTGGCGGTCATAATTATATGGACTTCATTGTATCTTGTACTATGTATTGATGTCCTTACTTAGACTTGGAAGTTCTTGATCTATACTCATTAGTTTTACCCTCCTCAGGGAGAATAGAGGTAGTCATTCCCACCATTGTTCTGGGTTGCTAGTGTTGGTTCCATCATTCACTGTTTTCACCCATCCACTACCTTCCAATTTTAGTTTCAACCCGACTGACTTCTTGACTTATGACATGGAGGACTTTTTTTCCCCATTAGAACCTTTGTTGGACAAGCCTCCCTGTTTATATTGTGTCTCAGCTCTGAGTTGGTGACATAACTTGCCTTTGGTGAGTTGGATTGTATGCCTAAATCATTCTGGTCGTTTGTCCCGATGTTTGGCATTGTGCAGAACTCCCCTTAGTCACTTGAGATGTTGTTGGCTAAAACTGAAATCTCATGTACTGTTTATATTGGAAATACTGAATATGCGCCCATGGAAAATGAAAATTATAAAACTGTGTTTCTTAACATATGTAAAAAAGGGCAAGAACAATGAAATGCTAAAATACTCCTTGAAGAGTATAAGAAAAGGTCTAAAAAGCAATGGTTAAAAATATGCTATATCAAAAAATTGTTGACCTTATTAAAATAAATATGTCCCGGATGAAAGCTACGATGAGCTGTGCTTTTAAGCACTGGTGAAGTCCCAAAAGGGTCATATAGACCAAAAAGGCCATGGAATAAAATTATGATCCTAATGAACTTGGATCAATCTTGATGCAGACATGATGCCTAAGTTGAATAAGCAATCTCTAAACAACTCACCCATTTGTGAGGCACTGCCATTCCTTGTGTTGTTGTTTGTCCGACATTGATTATAGTGAGTTTCCCTTTTCCTTATCCAAAGTGTCATGAAGTTGAGTAGGAATTCATCCTTAGCCTTAGCCTTGTCATCTTTCACCCTTCACCCTTCACTAGCAAATTGGCTACAGCTATGAAGTGAGTATAGTCTTGAAAGTCTAAGTCTGAGTAATAATAAATAAAGCTTTATATATGTATTGGTTGAGTTATCGCCAGTGAAATGAATGCTACTTGTTGTGATTGTTACTTGAATGAGTTGTAGAGCATGTCCCAAGCTTTTAACACTTGCAGCGGATGAATATAGTCTGAGTTATTTTGGCGTTCGATTATTCATAGATGGTTTTATTGTTTATTGGAGATGATTGATGATCAGATAGAGACCTATGAGGGGTATGAGTATACACCTTATATGGATTTGGACTCTCTGAGTCTAATGAGACAATTTATTTCTAGTTCCGGGCATTTGCGAAAGTGATCAGGCTCATTCTGCATTTCTGATGCAGTTTTTCTTCACAGATTGATACTTTTGAGCAGGGAGATGTTTCAGTTGGATCTCTTAGGGCGTTGTATGGGCATAGGGGGGTGTAGCCAGTTGTTTGTACCATAGTACCCACATCCCAGAGAGCCTGGTGGGATCAGTTTGACAAAGCAGGCACCCTAGGAGGCTGTTTTGGCAGGATAACATTTCTCAAGGTAGATTAAAAAATGATTAAATGGCTATTGAAGAAATCGATTTGGGCTCCTGAGGCAAAAAAATGGCATGGGGTGAGTCACAATGATGACAGCGATGTATTCCACACCTTCTTCAGCAGTTGCAGCATTTGATTGGGCCCACACCTATTTTGGGCATTTTTATATTATTTTCTAGAGCTTTTTGGAGGCTCACGATTTCCTCAAGGAGGCACAAAAGTCAAAGAATTAAATGATTATATTATTTATTGTGCCATTGGGGACACCCAAAGGGAGTTAGTCAAACACTCCTTGGACCCACCATGTGCTTTCATTTATTTCTTGTTGAGTGGGTTACCTTTTTATGGGTGGGTTAGTCCACTTTGGTAAATTATGGTTATCTTGATCCATGTATTGTATGTTGAGCTCATCTCAACCATTGATTAGAACATTTCATCTTTTAATCTTAGCCACTTGTTTTGAAAGTGGTTAGGATTTGGTTATGATTGAGGTTCTCTCATTTCTATTTAAAGGAGAAAGCTTCTCATTTGTAAGGGGTCTTTGGCTCTTGGATCTGAATAATAGAAAGACTTTTCTGTGGAATTTTTTCTAGATATTCCTTGCATCTAATGTGCTCAAATAGTGATTAGCTAGTATTCAGCTTCCTAGCATTGTGGAAATTCTCATGAGATCTATATTTTCCGTGGCTATCATTGTTTTGTCTATAGGAGGGCGTTTTGGCTGGAGCATTTTTGTAGGGGGACCTCAACTCGCTCAGTTCTCTTCGTCTTGGATCAGGGGGTTTTCATTAGTTTCATTGTGATCTATGATTACTTCATTTTACTGTCTTGTAGCATTTAGTTTCTTTATTTTGTATGTGCGAATCTGATATGTTTGACGTTTTCTCATGCAGGGTAGGGGGCGCATTGATGGCTTGGAGCTTGCATATGCCATAGAAATCACGGGGATCTTCCAGAATTGACCGGGATAGAAAAGATCATCACTGTTACAGAATTCTACAAGATTTTATAGGTAAGATCCAATAGGTAAGTCTCTTCTTTTTTCAGATCTTATTCCATTGTACCTTGCTTCAATTCATCTTTTTCTTAAAACTCCTAAAACACTAAAAACACTAAAAATCAATAAACTTGGGAATAGTATGTTATTTTGCCAAACCATTTTTTGGTTTCATAGATCGGGCATCCCCTTCATCAAATAAACTAAAACGCTGGTCAAATTCCTCACAGTTTGACCTAGATCTGATTTTTAAGTAGAAAACTACATAACCCCCCCACTGAAAAATTGACCTGCTAGGGTTTTGAGTTTTTCTGATTTCTGACTTCACAAATAGATAGATCGGGTCCCACATAGCCTAAATCAACCCTAATGCTGTGCAACTGCTTAACCTTTTGACCTAGATTTGAAAAATTGACTAAAACTGCTCTAGCACCCTCACTGAAAATTAGATGTTTTCGGAAGTGAGTTTTTATGAAATATGACAAGATAGATAGATATATAGGGCCCTGAGAATTCTAGAACACCCCCAACATTGAGCTAGTTCTCTCCAGTTTTCCCTAGATCTAAAAAATTGGTTTTCAGCCTCCTAGGCCCCCTCATCAGATTTTGAGTTTTCCAGATCTGATTTTTTTGTTGATTTTCTAATTTGGGCTTGTAGATCAGGTCACCCTAACCTCTTCTCTCCTTCAATGCTGATCCATTAGCCTCCAGGTAACCCTAGAACTACAGATCTTTCCTGCTAAGCCCTAACGCTAGCCATCCGTTGAGCTGAGTTTCCTGTACCTTAGCTTTTCCAGAGTAACTACTTTCTGTGTTCATCGATCAAGGTTTCTCCCAAGTGGGTTCTCTAAAACATTGGTTTACTACTGACTCCATTTCCCAATGCACACAAGGCACTGATCTCCTAGCTAGCACTTGCCCCATTTTGACCTCATTTTTACTCCTTTTGCCAACACCTACTGATAGCTCAAGTCACCTATATTTCATTAAGATTGTCCCCTTGGTGCTAGGTAGTCCCAACTCTATTCTTGCTCACCCTGTCACAGTTATGTTTCCCAAGACAGTGGTCATCTCCATCAGTTGCTAGTACCTTAACCCTAAAGCTAGGGTTTCCATTTACCTTGCACCTTAAGTACCCTGAAGCCCCATCTGATCTTCCCATCTGATCTTCTTCTGGTGTCTAGGTCCGATCTATCCTGTCGGGAGTAGATCTAGGTCTCCCCCATTATTGTCTTGGACTAGGATAACATAAAGTGAAGGCTTCCTTGATTAGCGTGACAAAAATCCATTTGGGAGTCTAGGCAGTCGTGGTTCCACCCCTTAGTTGCTTTCCCCTCTACCATCCATCCTAGATCCACCTCACACGGGCAACTACAAGGCGGGTGATAACAAGTCTTCTTGTGACCTTATCTTGTGGAGTTTTTGTTTTTTTTTATCCTTTCTTTTGATAAATCCCTAGGGTAGAATTTTTCGTTCAACATTCTAGCTGAAATACCTCTGAGACGATCTTGCAGGTTGTAAGGTTCTCCACCTAACTTTCCTCCCGTTATGGAAGGAATGGAAAGGGAAACCATGTACCAACCAACTACGGTTAATTCCTGTGTAGAAGGAATTCTGATTACTAAATCTGGGGAAGAGATTTCTTCCTTTGAAAATCCATCCACTCCTATGATAGTTCAACAACCTTCTACAGAAGATACAACCTTTCATTTTTGAATGGAGGGTTAACCTCGTGCACATCATTGGGCCTTTACCCATCCATCAAACAATACTATGGCATCGGAATTCGGTCCAACCTCTCCTATCTAGAATACTTCTTTAGGATAGGATACATCTAAGTATGGAACCACCATTTTACCTTATGTTACCCCCCCACACGAAACTAGACATGCTATAATCGAGGAAATCCTTGGACCACTTCAGGGAACTCTTGATCGTTTGAGTACAATGGGAAGCAACCTAATGAGGAGGAGTATTTATCCTCTACCCCATCATTCATATTTATCCTTCCCTACATACCATTCTCTTTCATCAACTCATATGGATCCTAAATCAGGGTCACCGGTTCAAAATGTGGTCACTTATGATCTGGGTCAACCCTCCATTGCTACTTCACCAGCTTGGAATCCCCCATTTGTTTCTAATTCTCATGTACCTTCCACCACTGGGGGAAAACCCATGAACCAATTTTCTTTATATACCAGGGGAACTATTTCTAGTATGGGGTAAAATCTTGTTGTAGGATAACCGACAGTCAGTGTACATGCTGTGAATACCAACATGGTTATCCCCTCTTCCAGTATGGGACAAACCTCATGGGTCCAATCTACCTTTATTCAACCTTCATGGGGTTATACTTATCCAGGAAATTAACCTCTTGTAGTCAATAAGAATTATAAACCCACAACATCAAAATTTATTTATCCCGAGATTCCTTACTCAAATGTCCCCGCACCCGTAGGACCACATGTCAATATTGTTGTAGGTTATGGAGGTCCAACACTTGGAGGTCCTACCTTTAGAGATCCACCTTTTGGAGGTCCTCCATCGTTAGGTCCACCTTATGGAGATCCACCATCCAAAGGTCCACCTTCAGGAGGTCCACCACCTAAAGGACCCCCTCCACCTATAGGACCACCCTTTGGAGGTTCACCTCCCGTAGTTATCCCACCACCTGGAGGACCCTCGGGAGGATCATTTTTGAATCAACCAAGAAATCAAACCAGTGATGGGAACATCATAAATACATGTTTATCAATCATCTTATTGTCCTACTGGTTAACAAATTCCTTATCAATATTACTGGTACGTGGAAACCCAACCGAAAACTCTCATTTTTGCTACTTTGGGCTTGCCATACTTGTGTTTTATTATATTCCTCTTGATTCATAGGTTTCTTGGATTTTATTTTCCCCTTTCTCCTTTTTCTTGAATATTCTGAGGATTAAACCACATTCACTTCAATGAAAACAAAAGGAACAAAATAAGTCTTGGGATTGGAAACAGTCTGACTGACTGGTGAAGCAGTTTTCTTTTTATTTTTTGTCGATATAGCCGTATACGATGATTCGACGAAACCAAGTATGCCATCAACAGGTGGTTCAATTGAAGTTCTTGAAGGGTCTGAAGTAGGACGAGGAGCATTTGAAATCAAATCATACAAAGTTCCTGACTCCGAATAGGCCAAGTCTAGCTACTGAGAACAACTAATGGCTTGGTATTTGGTAACAATGTTGTTAGTTTTATATATCTTATTAGATTAATTAATATATTTATCTGAAAGAATAACAAGTACAAGTAGATGCATAAGGTATAACATATACACAAGACACAAATATTTTCACCGAGGAAACCATAAAGGAGAAAACCCTGCAAACTTCCTCATATGATATATCCTAGTAATAAGAAGTATTCAACAACTAGCTATCTCTCCTCCTTTCTCTCTCTCTCTGTGTCATATGAAATTGAGTGAGTGTGAGGTGTGTGTAAATGAGGGAGGGTGCCTTCCTATTTATACTGATCAAGTGAATGTCCTTTTACATAACTAGGCTGACCTGTTTCACTAATAGGGTCAAATTATCCTAGAGAGACTCTGAATACACATTACATGATGTCATGCTGGGTACTATTTCCCCAAATTACAATGGAGGTTGTACCTCAAGGTCTATACACAATAAAGACATCTCTCAAGGAGAAAAACACATATCCAATGGGGGTACAACAACATAGAATGCTAATATACATCAGAATATCTTATGAAGTTACAAATACATCAAAACTCCCTCTTAACTAGGAAGATATTCTCTCTCCTCCATAATCATCAACACATCTAGAAAAGTCTTCATCGTGGATTCATCATCACAGATTCATAGAGTCATCATCATATTTTCTACCATCGTCTTCTTATTATCGATCATCAAATGATACTATCTTTCATCAGAAGTTTCTACAAAGACAACCATTTTTCATGTTGGATGTATACATAGTCCTCATCTAGGTCTTCATCACATCTTCGCGCAATCCATCTTATAGGAACTGTACATGACCTTCTTTACATTGCCACAAAAATAACCTTCCTCTTATACCTTTAACTCGTTGTATCTATATCATCTCTTTTGTCCTACAAAAAACAAAACAAAGCACACAGAACATCCATGGTCAACCTGTGTTATACCAGTAAAGGAAAACCTCCTAGGTGCACTTAACATGCTTCGTGACCTAATCATCTCAACATTGGAACATAAACATATATAGATTTATATGTAAGGACTGATTACGACCAAACAACCTGCTACATCAATACTTTTATGTTCTAGCTAAACCGCAAGGAATTTTGACATCTAAACAACCTGCATCAAGGATATTTTCTATTCAGATAACATCCGGGGAATATTACATATGAGTAACCTGCATACTACGTCAGGATTCCTTTTACACTTGGACAACACATAGGACTTATTAAATTCGGGTAACCTACGTACCACACTAGGGATCATATTTACACTCAAATAACCTAACTCACGATTGATTATGTCTAAGGATAACTTGCAAGCTTTGTCAGGACTGATTACATCCGAGGACAACCTACAACACCGATTGTGTCTAAGCATCCTTCTTAACCAATATTTTTCCCTCTCTGACAACCTATCTCATTTCCCATGTGAGATATTATGCATCTACTATTTCTAGCATAGAATCATATCAAGATTGATTACATCCAAGGATATCCTATGAGCTTCACCAAGACTTATTACATCTAAGGAAAACCTATAAGACTGATTACGTTTGATAAACCTACGATCTTCGCCAATATTTTATGCTTAGATAACCTGTCTCTCTAGCTATGCTAGAGCGCATCATTCCCTCTTTTGATGGGTCTCAATATTGATCACACCAAGTATTCCTCTGAAGTACTCAAACTTCGTTCTCGCTAGGGGATTGGTTAACACATCGGCTATATGCTTGTCTATTTCCATATACTAGAGCATCATTTCTCCTCTCTACACCATATCCCTAATATAGTGGAACTTGATCTCGACGTGCTTCTACTTGTCATGGAACAAAGGGTTTTTTGACAGCTTCATGCAACTATGATTATCACAAAAGATACAAGTCACATACAACTAGATATCAAACAAGTCAGACAATAGATTTCATATCCACACTACCTCACAAATAGCCGATCAAACAAAAACATACTCTTCCTCATCTATAACCAGCACCATGCATGATTGCTTCCTATTGAACCAGGAGATCAAGCTAGATCCTAAACTGAAGCAACAACCTGAGGTGCTCTTCTTGTCAGTGGCGCTACCTTCCCAATCTGAATCAACATAAACGTGTAGGTTAATATTTTGATTCACATCATATTTGAACCCATAATCCATTGTACGTTTTAGCTACCTCAGTACATGCTTTGCAGCTATCAGTTGAACATGTCTCAGATCTGTCAAGAACAGAATCAGGGTGTTCACCACAAAGCATATGTCTAGCATCGTATTCGTCAGGTACATCAATGAGCCAATCATCTGATGATAAATCATGGCATAAACTGTCTCGGGTGAAGCATCACTCGAAATATTTAGGTTAAATTCCATAGGTGTGGCTATTTCTTTGTAGTCCAACATTCCAAAACGCTTTAGAATCTCCGCTGCATACCTTCCTTGATGAAGGAATATCCCATCTACACTCTACCACACCTGCATGCCTAAGAAGAAGTGCATCATACCTAGTTATTTCATCTTGAACTCTATAGAAAGTATCCTCCTTGTGTATTTAATGAGTTCCTCTTCACCTGTCATAAACAAATCATCGACATATAGTAGGAGCATCACTGGTATTTTTTATTCATCCTTGAAGTAAAGCTTGGAATCCTATTTACTCTTGGTAAATACTAGGCTCATTAGGAAGTTATCCGACCTATCGTACCATGTCCTTGCTGCTTTTTTCAATACATACAAATATTTCTTTAATTTTCACACATAGATCTTCTTGTCATGTGTGTCGAATCCCAGTGGTTGTTCCACATACACTTCCTCCTCGACTACACCATTCAAGAAAGTTTTCTTAACCTCTATCTGGTGTTTTTTCCATTTCATAACTATTTCCAATACAAGTATGGTACTAATGGAAGTGTACCTCTCCACATGTGCAAATGTCTCTTCATAGTCAATTCCTTCTTTCTGTGAGAAGCCTTGTGTTATGAACATTGCCTTGTATTTCTCAATGCTACCATCTGCAACATGCTTGATATTGTATATCCATTTTAAAGTCATGAAATACTTCTTTTTTGGTCTCGAAACTATCTCCCAAACATCATTCTTCATGATAAACTAATACTCCTCAATCATAGAATCCTTCCATTATTTATTTTCTGCGGCCTCTTCATAGGTGGAAGGTTCTCTGTTAATGATGTCACATAGTAGGGGAACATAATGTTAAATTTTCATATGCTAAGCTAGATCATTAGTAATTCATTTCGATTTCATAACAAAAGCATATAAACAGAATCACTGAAAGATAGACAAGCACAACCATACAAAAGGAGAACACAAATATTTATCCTGGGAAAACCCTAAAGGGAAAAACCCAGCAAAAGCTTCCTCAATATAGATGCCCCAAAAGATAAAAGATAAAACCAACAAGGAGATCAAAGCCTGATCCTCCTCCTTCTCCGGCTACTTCTCTTCTCCACTAATGCACTACACAAGTGAGAGTGTGTGTGTCACAAATGGGGAGCACCACACCTCTATTTATATTCATCCATTCACTTGAATTAACTCATCTGACATGTAGGCTTGAGTTAATCATGTAGGGTCGAGTTACACATGTAGGCTCAAGTAACCACACTGGGGGGGCTAATGACCCACCTTTACAAATAGAGGGGACAACCTCATGACTATTATTAGTTCTTATGATTAGAAGCATCGGGGTACAATATAATACAAGTGGTTCTCCCGGTAGGACCATGGGGGACCACAAAATATACATCTAGAATATTCTTCAAAGTTACAATATTTCAACACATAAATATTGTAGGAAGTTTCCCTTTTTCTCTCTCTCTATATTCCTTCTGGAGCACCGTAACTTTCTTCTTCTTGTATAAGATCTTGTTCCCATGATGGTTTCCTCTTGTGGGAGTCCTTCTCAAGGATTTTATTTACCGAATCTTATGGTTCTTCCATGTCATTATATTCATGGCATTCTATAATTGCTTCTCCAGTTTCCATATCTCGGGATCTCGTATCTTCAAGTTCCTTGACCTCTTGAATAAGTGTCCTCCTGGATTTGAAGTATGTGGAGTCTTCATCAAAGGTTACATCTCTACTAATGTCAATCTTCTTGAATACTAGGAAGTATATTTGGTAGGCCTTTGATGTATCATTGTATCCTATGAATTTACCCTCCTTCACAGAAGGATCCATCTTGGTCATTTTCTCCTTTGCGATATGTATGTACACCATGTATCCAAATATTCTCAGATGGTTGAATTGTGGTTTCTCTCCTAATAAATCCTTGTCATGAGTCTTTTTGTTAATTGCTAAATGAGGAGTATGGTTTTATACATACACAGTTGTACTTTCTTCCTTCGACCAAATCTTCTTACGAATATCCTGGTCATGCAACATTTCTTTTTCTTCTTCCATGATGGTTGAGTTCTTTCGTTTCATAACCCCATTCTACTGAGGATTGTATGGAGTTCTGAACTCCCTCTTAATCTTAGACTCTCTATAGAGTTCCTTGAATTATTCTAAGGTGAATTCTTCACCATTATCTGGTCATAGAGTCTTGATCTTCCTATTGGTTTGGTTCTCGACCAAGGCATTATATTCCTTGAACTTACTGAAAACTTCATTTTTCCCTTTTAATAAATATGTCCAAGTCTTACATGAGAAATCATCTATAAAGGAAACATAGTACATATGCCCTCTTAATGAGCTATAAGACATGGGTCCACATACATCTGAGTGTACTATCTCCAGTATTCCTTTGTCTTTGCTCTCACTTCTTGGAAATGTCTTCTTTGCATTCTTTCCTTGTGCACATCCTTTGCAAATGTTAAGTTTTATAATTAAATAAAACAAAGGATCACTGAAAGAATAACAAGCACAGTAGCACAAAAGAGAACACAAATATTTATCTTGGGAAAAACTCATGGGGAAAAACCAAACAAAACTTCTGATATATAGAATTCACCCAATTACAGTGTAAGAACCAAAGAACAATATTAGACTGCTTCCTCTCCTCCAAATGGACTATTTCTTCTCACTCTAGTGCAAATTATTTAGTTATGTGTGTGTCCAAATGATTGAGGTGCCTCCCCTATTTATATTGATCAGTGGAGAATCCTAATAACCCAACAGGGCCGAATTCTCCTTGCTTACAAGTCCAATTACTTTAGTGAGTACTACTTACCCGACTTACAATGAAGGTTTTACTCAATACTTTACATGACCAATTACATCAATGAAATCCCTAATCATAGGAACAACATATCTGAAATGGGTAATAACAAAAATAGTACGAACTAGAATATATTTCGCAGTTACATTTCTTTAACACTCCCTCTTAACAAGGAGGGTATTCTATAACACAACAATACATCTATACAAATGACTGGTAAGTCTATATGTCATAGGAAATTTTCATGACTATATCATCATTATCATTATCTATGGAATATCGCCATCACAGAATATCACATATGAATCATCACATCATGATCAATGTATCTTGATAGATCATCATAACCATCACATCACATCTAGTCGCATCACCACAAACATCGCATCTCATTGCATCATCACGAGCATCACATCTTGTTGCATCAACATGAAAATAAAATCTCATCACATCGTCATGAGAATCACATCTCATCGCATCATTACGAGCATTACATCTCACCGCATCATCATGAGCATCACATCTCATTGCATCATCACGAGCATCACATATCATTGCATCACATCTCGTTGCATCATTACGAGCATCACATCTCATTGCATCATCATGAGCATCACATTTCATCACATCACCTACAATAAAAACAACATTCTCAACTTAATGTGAAATCACCCACAACATCAAAAGATGTTGTATTTTTCACAAATGAATGCAGGACCATAACCTCTGCAAATGAATGCAGGAACACAATGTATAAAAATAAATGAAATACCACAACATCCACAAATGAATACGGGACCACAATGTATGCAAACGAATTCCATACCACAACGTCCACAAATGAATGCAATACCACAACATCTTCAATTGAATGTTATACCACAACGTCTGCAAATGAATGCAGGACGACAACATCTGCAAATGAATGCCAGAACATAATGTCTGCAAATGAATGCAGAACCACAATTTCTACAAATAAATTCCATACCACAACATATTCTATAGGCAATTAATCTACCATCTCATCATCAATAACAATTATTATCAACACTCCCTCTTTTGAGGGAGGTCCTTTCGGACTACACCAAGATTGTCTCTAAAATATTCAAACTTCACACAAGACCGAGGCTTAGTTAACACATCTATAACTTGTTCCTCCATAGGAACATACTGGAGCTTTATGTCTCTTCTCTGCACCATATCCCGGATGTAATGATATTTTATCTCTATGTGCTTTGACTTATCATGGAACATCGGGTTCTCTATTAACTTGATGCAACTTCGGTCGTCACAATAAATATCATTTTCATCCATTTCTATATCAAACAATCCCATCAACAATTTGCGAAGCCATACTTCTTTACTACAGGATGAACATGCTGCAATGTATTCAACCTCTGTTGTACTGAGAGCAACACCAGTCTGCTTTCTACTAAGCCATGAGATCACACCTGATCCCAAATTGAAACAACATCCTCAAGTGCTCTTTTTGTCTTCAGAACTTCCATCCCAATCTAAATCAATGTAGCCACATAATGTAAACTCACTATCAGTTGTATATGTCAAGCCATAATCCAATGTACCCTTTAGGTACCTCATCACATGTTTTGTTGCAACTAAGTGAACATGCCTAGTTTCTACCATATACTCACTTAATTTGTTCATGACAAAACATATATTTGGTCTTGTATTTTTCAAATACATTACTGAGATGATAATCTATCTATATAGTGTGACATCTATTCTTTTTGAAGAGTCATCATTTAGGAGCTTCAGGTTTTTCCCCATTGGAGTGTTCATTTCCTTACAATCGAACATCCTAAATCTCTTTAGGCCATCAACTACATATTTTCCTTGGTTTAGGAAAATTTCATCTAGAAATTGTTACCAGAATAACGCAGCAATGCGGACATAAGGTTGATTCCCTAGCCTAAAATAGTCAGAACTAGAACAAAGCAGTCACAACATAAAAGATATTTCCCTAATATTACATAAACTACTTGAATGAAATACTATTTTTACCTTCCACAGGTGACAAAGGTTGGTATTTGGAGATCTAGATATGCAGATGCCCTACAAGATACACAAAAAAAACACTAACCAGATTAGAGTAACAAGCTAGTATATGATCTCATGTTAATGACCAAGGAATTCAACAATAAGCATCATAATAATCTAACACGTAATTTTTTTATGGGAAAGAATCCTTCATTTGCATTAAAAATATGAAGAGGGAGAGCTTACAACCTAACCCTTGGTGTTGGAGATCCTTCTCTAGTGAACTATTCCTCAAACCTCAAGCTTTCCTACTATCCATTCATAGAAAAATGGTGTTACCGATATGGGTACTACACATTGACCAAAGGGAAATTGCGGAGGTGTCTAGAGGTGTGAAAATAATGATTCTTTCCCAACTTCATATTCAAAACTTGAGGATTTAAGGCTAATACTAAGATTTTGATCTCACAACATGGTGTTGACAAGATTTAGGTATAACAAAAACTGCCATACTTCAAGTCCTAAAAAATAATGCATCATGCTAAGATCTTTCATTTCGAATTTTGTTGCAAAATTCTTCTTACATTCACTAATGAGTTTCTCCTTTCATGTTAAAAATAGATCATCTACATAGAGTAGTAATATCATGATTCCTTCATATTCAAACTTATAATAAAGGTTGGAATTTGATTTACTTTTGGTCAATCCTAGGCTTATTAGGAATTCATTAATTATTCTGTACCATACTCTAGGTGCTTTCTTTAATCCATATAATTCTCTCTTTAATTGGCACACATGTGTTTTCCTATGATGTGTTTCAAAACATGGAGGCTATTCAATATATACTTATTCTTCTATGACACCATTTAGAAAGGTTTTCTTTACATCCATTTTATGTAATTTCCATTTCATCTTGGAGGCCAAAGAAAGAATAGTTACGATTAAGGTATATCTAGATACTGGTGAAAAGGTTTCTTCATAATCAATCCCTTCTTTTTGAGAGAATCCTCGTGTGACAAATATTTATTTGAAATTTTCAATACTACCATCAGTTGAATGCTTTGTTTTGAAAATCCATCTAGAAAAGACCACTGACTTATCCTTTGGTCTTGGCACCACCTCCCAAACATCATTCTTTAAGATAGATTGTTATTCTTCAATCATGGCATTAGAGGAAATTTCAATTTAAAATGGCCCTTCCAAAAATAATACAAATTCCATGTCATCATGTATTAGCCAATCAAAATGCTTTAAAATTCAAAAAGGGAGCACCTCTTAAACAATTTTTTAATATANCCTATTTTGTTCGTATTTTCGACATATCTCCTTGTGTTTTTACTCAAATTTTGATTGGGAGATCTCGTTGGATGTGGAATTAAATTCTGCATCCATCGAGTACCCACTTAGCATACTTTTGATGTACCCCGCTACCCCAAAAACAATAAATACCTGAAAACATGTGATGATGATGTCATCATCACATTTTTCTAGGAATTTATTGTTTTGGGGGTAGTGGGGCCCGTCAAAATTATGCTGAGTGGGTACTCGTTGGATGTGGAATTTAATTCCACATCCAACGAGCTATCCCAATATAAATTTCAGTAAAATACGAGAATAGGGAGATATGTCGAAAATACGAACAAAATAAGTAGTTTTTTCTTTTGTTCCTCCGAAATTAATAAATATTATTTTATTATGTTAACTATTATTTTATTAATTTTCCTTAGGGGGACCATTTTGACTTGAAATTTCCTCTAATGAATCCATCCATTCCTTTTTCTTTGAGGCTTCTTCAAAACATGTAGGTTCCTCATCAACAAGATTACACATTAATGCTATGTAGTTGGAATGGAGTCTTGGTCTCTTGCTTCCTTCTGGTGCACCATATCTTTCTGCTTCATGAATTATATTATGATCCCAAGCTAGCCTTTTCATTGTTGAGATTGTTTCATAAAGGTGCCTGCATAGGTTCTTATGGTTATACCATGCCTTGAACTTTTGGTGTAGGATCTTCTTCATCTCTAACTGGCAGTTTACTGATCTCTACTACTTTGGGATTTTCTTGTTCTTATTCATTTACATGGGTCTTTTTGTATTTGTTAAAGGTTTCATCTTCATCAAATGGGACATCTCTATTGACCTCAATTTTATGAAAACCTAGAATATAGATTATGTATGCTTTTGACTGATCACTATACCCAACAAATATTCCTTTCTTTCTTGAGGAGTCCAACTTTGATCTTTTCTGTTTGGGAACATGTAGGTAGATAGGACAACCAAATATATTCAGGTGACTGATTTCATCCTTTTAACCAGTAAACATTTATTATGGAGTTTTGTTTCCAAGTGGACTATAGGATAATTTGTTCTGAACATATACAGTGGTCTTTGTTTCTTTATCCCATAAATACATGGGTAGATATTGATCATGAATCATGGATTTGACATCTTCCATGATAGATCTATTATTTCTTTTCTGTTGCTCCATTTTGTTGAGGATTATAGGGTGTAGTAAGCTCCCTCTTAATCCTGACTTCTTTGCAAAAGTATTTGAATTCAATGAATTCTCCTCTATTATCTGATCTTAATATATTAATCTTCTTTTCATATATAGTCTATACAAGATATTTGAACTCTTTGATATTTTCAAATACTTCATATTTCTTTTTCAAGAAATATATCCAAGTATTACGTGAGTAGTCATCAATAAAACAAACATAATAGACATACCCACTTAGGGAAGTAGTTGACATTGCTCCACACATATCTGAGTGGAAAATCTATAGGATCGATTTTTATTTACTATTACTGCTTGGAAATGGATTCTTTGAGAACACGCTTTGCATACCCATTCATTGTTGATCTGGATTTTTGGTAGACTTGTTACTACCTTGCTCACAATTGGTAATGCTTTGTAGTATATATGAGAAAGTATTATATTCCATAGTTCACATGGAATAATGGTGCAAGTTGTGAAAGATGAGTCGGTATTCCCTTTTAGTTTGTAGATCCCTCCTTCTTCATTACCTATTACAACTGCATCATCTATAGCTTTTCCTTTTGACCACATAAGAACTTCACCATCGACAAGGGAAAATATAAATCCTTTCTTGTCTAGAACTAATATAGAAAGAAGATTATTCTTTAGACCTGGAACATATAAGGCTTCTTTCATTTTCATGGAATTCCCATATTTCATCTTGTAGGAAGCTTATACCATTCCTTTTATAGGATATTGATATTCATATGCAATCTAAACTTTGTGTTGAAAATATTTTTGAGTGAGGCATGAGAGAGGATCTCGGTGGCCTGACATATGTTTGGAATCCCTACTGTCTATCAGACAAGTATCACTTCCATGAGAGATAGATCCTGTGAGGGATGATACTAAAACATATTCTTCATCAAATTTTTCATTATCTATGATCCTATCTTCATCTGAATCATTTTCTTTAGTTGCATGGGCATGGAAATTTTTGTTCTTCTTGAACTTGTTCTTGTTAAGTGTACAGTGTCTGGAGATATGTCCTAACTTATGACATGTATAGAATTCATAGGATGAGTAATCCTTGTTAAAATTCTTAGCTCTTTTGAGTTCTAGTGATATACCTGTGGTAGATATTTGATCCTTCCTTTTATTCCTTCCATTCTTTGTATGCACAGCTAGATATTGATCTTGACCTTCATTTAAATTCTCTTCTCTATTTTCTAACCTTCCTTCTTCTTGTACACATTCCTCCCATAGATTGACAAATTTGGTTAGATTTCTTCTAACACCTATTCCTCTGATAAAGGGATCCCATTCCATTGGAACACCATTAAGAGTGGTCATCACAAATTCATCTTCTTCTACCATGTCACCAATGGCTTCTAATTGTTCTTTAATCTGAGATACACTGGAAAAGTATGGCTACATGGTTTCTACATTTTTCATCTTCACACCCTTGAGTTGGTTTCTAAGGTCATTCTCTTGGTGATGTTTTTCCCTTCCAACTTATTGATTAGTGCATCAAAAAATTCCTTTGGAGTATTCTTTGAGGACAGTTGGGAGATCAAGTGATCCTTAATAGAGTTAGATATGATCCTATTGACTTTGAACATATCCTTCTTTTTCTTGGATTTACGATCTTCTACCTCAAGTTCCTTGACGTCTTATTTTATGTATCCATCTAGGTCACGCTCTTCAAGGATGAGAATAATTATATACTTCCATGCCATGAAATTATATGCTCCCTCAATTTCTTCATCTATCTTCGTACTATTTTTCATCTTTAAAGAATGAGAACCTCAAATGGAAATATAGGAGATAGTACTTACTTGTTTGAAGAATTTTTTTAGAACCATCTTCAGGATGACGTAGGGTTTGACTAGGAAACCCTAATTTTTTAGATGAGATCAATTGTGGATCTCCGAGTAGGAAAAGATTCACCTTCCTTGAGCTAGACTATATCTTTATTTTTTCGTAATCTGAGGATGGAACCTTGAAAAATATGATTCCCTAGTTTCTCCCGCAGCAATGATAGTTTAAAAGGTGAAAATCCTCATAATGAAAAGCTGCTTCATCAGAAATATGTGCTCTCCTAGAGCGAGTTGAATGGTCCTTCTTTTTCAACTGATCTATGGAGGGAGGTCTCCAGAATAGTGAACCCTATATTGTTGAATTTTTGGAGTTGTTGCATAATGTATTATTTCAGGATAGCTCTATTACCATGTTAAGTTTTCTAATCAAATAGAACAAAGGATCACTAAAAGAATAACAAGAACAACAATGCAAAAGAGAACACACAGATTTATCCTGGGAAACTCTTGTGGGGAAAAACCTAGAAAAAATATCTCTCTATAGACTTCACCCAAGTACAATGTAAGAACCAAAGAACAAGACTAGACTGCTTCCTCTCCTCCAGATGGACTATTTCTTCTCACTCTAGCACAATTACTTCAGTCCTATGTGTGTCAAAATGAGTGAGGTGGCCTCCCTTTTTATACTAATTGGTGAAGAACCCTAATAACCCAACATGGACAAATTCTCCTTGCTTCCAGGGACGACTTGCCTTGGGAGACTCAAAAACACATTTTAATAATAATTTTGTGGGTACTACTAACCCAACTTACAATAGAGGTTTTACCTCAAGACTTTACAAGACCAATTACATCAATGCCATCCCTAATTGGAGGAACACCATTTCCAAAAGGGGTAATAATAATAATAGTAAAAAATAGAATATATTCCACAATTACATTTCTTTATCAAAAAATTACTTCATTCTTTTCCTGGATCTCTTACAGTCTAGAGACTGCATTGCTCTCCATCAATAGTTCTCTGTAGTGAACATGTGCAAGCCTTCTGTGCCGTAGTTCTCTTTGTTCAATTGACTCATGAACTAGTTCTTTTTTAGGTTGTCTCTTTAGCTTGTATAAGCCTATGTATTCTTCTCCAATCATTGTTGCTTCCTCTATTTTCTTCCCTCTATGCCACCTAAGAAATTGGCCATCGACAAATGCAATTGTAATTCCCTTTGCATCTAGTGCAGAGATTGAGAAAAGATTCTTCTTCAATCCTAGAATATATAGCACATCCTTCATTGTTAAGGATTTCCCAGAGTCAAGCTTGTATGAAGCTTCTCCACTCCCTTTTATGGGGTATTTTTAATCATCCCCAAGTTTCACCTTGCGAGGCAACTCATGTTCAGAAATATTAACAAATGATTCCTTGTATCCCATCATGTGTTTAGAATCCCCACTATCCACAATCTAATAATTTCTTCCATGTGATATAGTGCTAGTAAGTGTTGAGATTACCACATACTCTTCATTTGAATAATCCTTCTCTCTTTTGAATCTTTTGTTTGTTGGTTCATCATCTTTTACAACATGAGCATGGTGTCTCCTTTTCCTCATGGGAAATTCTCTTGAAAATTTTCCCTTTTCATAACAAGTATAGCATCAAACATTTTAAGTTATTCTTGAATTTCTTCCTGGTGTGAACTTTGAGAGATTGATCTTCAGTTCCTCCCATCTTCTCTTCTCTTGTCATGAGTCGAGCTATTCTTGTGCACATTCTTCTTCGAGTCTACTGAAAGAGATGAGCCTCCTTCTTGCACAAATTATTTGAATGAATGAGTCCCATGATCTAGGGAGACCATTCAAGGTAGTCATTCCAATTTATCCTTCTTCGACATTCTCTTCAACCGCTTCAAGTTTTTCTTTGATTTGAGAAACCATTGTGAAGTAATACTGTATAGTATTGGAGTTATCTATATTCACATTATTCAACTCGTTCCTCAAATTCATCTTCTTGTTGATGTTCCCTCCTTCAAACATATTTGTCAAAGCATCATATACTTCCTTCAGTGTCATGAATGAAGACACACGGGGGATGAGGTGATCCTTAATAGAATCTGCAATGATTCTCTTGGACTTAGCCATGCTTCTATTATGAGCATCCTTAGCCTCATCTCCCTCTGGTTTTGGAACCTCCTTAGTGATGTACTGATCCAAATAATTTTCTTCAAGGATCAGGGATATTATGTACTTCCATGCTTAGATTTTATCATCCCCTTGAATTTTTTCCTCAAGCTAAGTATGGTGATTCATCTTTTCAAATAAGAACCTCAAATGGAAATATAAAATATTTATATCTTATCAATTTGAGGTGTTCGACCTGGTTCTGGAGCTGGGTGACCTAACGTTTGGTATATAAACTCTAATTTTCCAAACTTAGAGTTTCAGGATTCTATTTGGAAAGAAAGATGTGCCTCCTTGAGGTGATTTCCTCAGCAAGGTAAATTTCTAAAGGATGAGCTGGGAAGCCTCTGAAACTTGATGCCCTAGTTTCTCCCGGCACTAGTGACAAGGTCAAAAATGAAACTTCTTCCACCAAAATATTCACCCTACTAAGGCAAGTTATCCTGGCCCTATTTTCTTGATGATCTATGCAGAGAACATCTTGAACTAGGAATCCCTACTTTATGCAGCTGCATAGTGCCTTCTTTTAGAGAGGTTCTAATACCATGCTACTATTTCTAGATATTATTATCTTAATTAGTATCTTTGTCTAAAAGAATAACAAGTACATATATATGCACAAGATATAACAGATACACAAGACAGAAAGACTTTCACCAGGGAAACCATAAAGCATAAAACCCCGTAAACTTCATAAGAATAGTATAGTCACAAATACTATGTCATAATATGATCAATCCCAGTAGTAAGAAGTATTCAATAGTTATCTATCTCTCCTCCCTTATCTCTCTCTCTCTCTCTCATGTGAACTTGAGTGATTGTGAGGTGAGTATAAATGAGGGAGGGTGCCTCCCTATTTATACTAATCAAGTGACTGGCCTATTACATGACTGGTTCGACCTGTTTCACTAACATGGATGGCTTCTCCTATAGAGATTCCAAATACACATTACATGATGTCACACTAGGGACTATTTACCCGACTTACAATAGAGGTTGTACCTCAAGGTCTAGACACAATAAAGACATCCCGCAAGGAGGAAAACACATATCCAATGGGGGTACAACAACATACAATGATAAAATAGATCAGAATATATTATAAATTTACAAATACATCAACAATGCCTCCCATGGAAACATCTCTGGAAATGGGTGGAAGTAATGACTTAGTAATCCAATGAACAAGTAATTGATCAAGAATGGGATCCTTAGTCAAACGTAGTTGTCATCTTCACTCATGTGTATGATTGGATATATGGGTGGAAGTGGTCTAGAAAAGTGATGTCAAAATATATGTACCAGTTTTGTATCTAATTGGTAACTGGAAATGTTTCAAGGAAGACATATCTAGAGTGTTGAAATCCAAAAATAAATACTGAGGTAATTCTATATACCATTTAGTGGTAGTTTCTGTGAAAGTCCTCTAAAAAAATTATCAAATGGATAGAACTATCCATAAGAGAGTTTTTATGGTATTTAGACACTTAGGAGTTAGTTAATATCAAATTGTTATAATATATATGTTAGGAAAAGTGTGTTTCTTTAGTATGCATTAGTATGCATTTGTAAATATCCAATCCAATGGTCACAATATGCTCTAGACAAGGTTTGATCCTATCGTTCATCTTCTCCTAGATCATAACTACCTTTGATTCATGGCATAACGCTCGATTGGTCCATGATATCTATTTAAAGAGCATGGAGGGTGTCATATGCCCCAATTTGCAAAATAATTTTATGTTATTGAGGAACATTACGTAATATTTTATGTTAAAGTTTGTAATTAATGACCAAGTGGGGTCAATGATAATTTAATGTATTGCAGAATATTTTATTAATAAATAAATAAAAGATGAGACAACAACTTAGGGAAGCTGTTAATGAGTGATTACAGGTCACTTGGTGGAGGAGACTGGGTTGAGAGCATATTGAAAAGTGGCAACATCCTCAAACTACTTCTAGCTATTGCAGCTGGCAACTTCCCTATATTTGTGGTCAATATTCCCCAAAAAAGTGGAACAGGAGCAGGTGTCTCATTAAGTAAAAACTGACCCAAAATACCTAGGCATGCTAATAAAAATTTCAATTGAAGATAGCTGAGGCTGCTCATTCTGTACTAGTGATCATTCTGATTGAATGAGGTACACTTGTGAATCGATGGAGGGGACTAGATGAAGTAAGTTTGAGGAGATAAGTGTTGAAGATTGAACTTGTGTAGCTATTCTAGGCTGAAGTTCTTACTGCTGTAAGCAATACTGACTTACTACTAAATACTCAGTGGAGTTGCCGAGGATCTCAAGACTACATTTCTCACCCAATACTCTACCAGGAGGATCAGGAGACAGGCTTGGTGGTCCTGAGAAATTGCAGACTAGATTTTCTCTAGGAGTTGGTTGGGAGGAACAACCTCCTTAAGTTGTTGTCACCTCATCTATTTGACAGGTTCTACTTGTTTAGGTTTAGTTATTATGTTATTCACTGTTTCAGAAAATTTTAAGAGTTTATCAAGATTAGTATATTGTTATTTTATCATTGTTAATGAAAAAGGAAGAACATGTGTTTTTACTGAGAACATTAATAATTAGTAGACTATGATTAAACAATAGAGATATTGCTAAGTTAAATGATAGATAGGAAAATTACCAAACTGTATTTTTCCATGCCTTTTACAAGGAAGTACTCTAGTACAGCAGGTATGCTTAGTTTAGATAAGTAGATTTCATTAACTTTGAATGCAAATGTAAATAATTATTTCTACAATTTTATGTAATTTATTTAAAGAAATATAGTTGTACTTGTACTGTCTACTGAAAGTATCTACAAAATCTAATACAAGTAAGAATAAATTTAAATAATAAGCACGAGTATGTATAATATTTACAAAATTAAAATTAGTAAAAACACCTAATATAAATCCAATAATTAAAATAAATAATTATAAGAACAGTAAAATATTTACTTAGGGTTTAACCTAGTATATACTATTTTAGGTTATTTAACTACCTACTTAGTCATACATTTAAACTAGGTTTACTGTAAAAAAAAGGTATTAATGCTACAAACCTATAGAAACATCTAGGGTTTGCAAGAGATAAGTATTATCACTCTAGGAAATAAAATTTACATTTTATTTTATAGTACAAAAACCTAGCAAAGCTTTTCCAGATTTGACTACAGTAATAATAAATTTTACTGCTAGCAAAATAATTACAGAACTTTAGACAATTCAAATATAATCTTTAACAAAAAACAGAATATCTTATTAATATAGTAACGCTATACAAAGTAAATAACAATAAATATTTACCATAAAACATTTACACCTAAATTTAAACCCAATTGAAATAATGTCGTAAACAACACTAAGCTGAAACAAAACTGAACAAGTATAGTGGCCTGTGGCTTTTTATATTATCTGTCGAGGCTTTAAATCCTGACCAAATATGACTTCTTCAAGTCTAAACAGAAGTCACAAAAACCAAACTATTACAACTATAATTTATAGCGGTGAAAAACCCTTCATTTGTTTAGAGAAATGTTAAAAATTATGGCCATTTCTTTTCTGTAAAAACCAAATTACATGTTCAAGGAACCACCGAGAGGTTGGACAGTATAGTCACAGCTTAGAGCCGGATATTAAAATTTTATTATCATTTATATCTTTCAAGGCCGTGAAGGCTCAAACAAAAACCATGAAGTCGCTGCTGCAATAGCCTTAACATTTCCTTACAACAACCTCTAGGGCTTTAAAAATTTATAAAACAAAAGAACAATAGCATAACTATTAACCATGGCCAATCCATCAACCATCACGGCGGTGCTTCTATTTCCTTCCACCATAAATATGTGCAGGAAAAACCCTCAGCTATTACCGAGGCTTACCAGGAGAACACGTTGCTGAAGACCGAGGGTAGTTTATCATCTAGCTTCAAATCCAAGCCTAGAGAAACCTGCACATCATAGCATTGTTAGTTATTTTATTAAAACCATAATGAAAACCCTGTAATTTAATAAACTGTAAGAAATTTTAGGATTTTACCTTGTAAATATCGCAGTGGTGAGGTCGTCGAAGCCACCCAATCCCAGCTCGATTGTACCTCGGAGAAGGTAATCCCTGGAAATGTGTTTGCACAGAGTGTAGCAAAAAAAACTAATCCACGAACTGGAGGGGATAAAAACCATGAGGAGGGAGCAAACAAGTAAGAGGCAGATGCAACTCTTCAGTACCGTAGAAATTTTGTCCACCTTGCACAATAAACAAACCCCCACAGTCACTCAAGCCGGCGGCGAAACTAGTTTCAACACTCTAATGTCTCTTTGACAGTCAATAGGTCTCTAACAACAGCATACTATCAACCCTACACAAGCTCGTAGAGGTATGGAGGACGGGTGCTTGCATCCTTAAAGGTTAACACAAAAACCATGGTGACCATGAGCTCTTAACTCGGCCGCTCCACCACCAAAAGAAAACCCTTTACAACCCGATGATAGGGTAAGGATAGTTTCAATAAGTCAACAAAACCTAATTGCTTAATCACCTACCACGTGTCCCCAATTATTTCACACTCCTAGGTTTGGAACTATAGTCGAATTCCAATCTGCAACAAATTATTGTGAAGTATAGTCAAAGCCATATCAATGATATGTTTTCATTTTAATGTCCTTTTATTGGTTGTGTCGATTTCCTAGTTTAAAAACCATAGGATAAATGAAATGGTTTTTCTTTTATTTGCTATTGTCTACTAGACAAGTTAAAATAATCACTTTCTATATATGATGTTTATAGAATATAAATAAAGGACTATACTTATAATAGTAAAACATTATTGAAAGAGGTAATCTACTCATCCCTTGAAGTAATTCACCTAGATCTTGGAGATTGAAAGTAATTTGTATAACTACAGCACAAGCAATTACAAGATCTTCTATAATACATATGATGGCAACAATACATTAAGGAATTTACAATTTATAATAATTGTAATTGAAAGTGTAATTAAAGCTAGGTGGATATACTAGGGAATGAGGTGAGAAGACTCAGTTTAAAAGGTTACTAAAGTAGAGTTTTAAATTTTAAGGAAGAACTCAATGGAATATGAATGAGACCTTAAAGCAATCTCTGCACAACAATGGGTAGTTGGGAAAGACAAGTATGTGCAACCTATCTACTATTTTATAAGAGTCTCATTTGTAAAACTAATGTCTGATTGTTGACAAAGGCAGTTTAAGAGTCAAAATAGATAATCTATCTATTATGAAAACACCTAACTATAGAAACCCTGGGGTAAGGGTCATTATGTAATACTTTCAGCGGGTATAATGATATTATTGAAAAGAGGAGCCCTTAGAAAACAAAGTTTTTATAAAGAATAAAATCAAGTAATAGTTCAACAACATAGAGTATTTTTATGTTTACAAAAGAATTCATTTAAATATGAATAGAACCAAACTCCAATTGCTATACGACACATATGTAATTATAGGCATATGCATGCGAAACATATCATTTCTTTATAAAAATGTTAGAGCATAAATTCTTATGAGCAGAAGTAGGAGTATTCTTTAGAAGTGTTCTTAATCATTTCATTTTGAAAAATCTAAGCAAATAGTTTGAAAACTACATGAGGATTTAATTGGTTCCATTTTGGTGGTAAACTCAACATGCTTATAGCCCATCCTTCCACAGTTTTTTTTTACCATCGTTATGCAGCTTGATGACTTAGCAATGTCAATGTTACCTCTCACAGGGTCAAGCCGTAAACAAACATTTTAATTACTTGTATTTTATCTTATGCTAGTGGAGTATCTTTCTTGATCTAGATATTTTACTGGAACAAACTGCTTACCTGTTAGAACCTAAAAAAGAACCATCATTTCCACTGCGTTAGCTGTAAGATAAGTAAGCCCCGATCACACCTAATATTCTTTCCTACTTGCCAAAAAGAAGACAATAACACACTTAGCATTAGTTAAGATGCAGATTTCTTTTCTCATTTTCTGAAAAACACAAACTACTATGTTTAATAGTACTAATAGAGTATTTTAAGATAAGCCAATAAGTTATACAGAACCAAAGAAAAGAAATGCTCTTGTTATTTTTTTTAAACTGTTTAAATATCCGCTAATAGTTAATGGTTCATTGGCAATGACACTTGACATTTAATGTTACATGATTTTTTTTTAATTTTTACGAATTTTTGAGTTATTACATGTGGTATCATAGCACAACATTCAGACACTAGGCCTGAACGTGGCTCAACATGCATAAATAGAACAATAGATCTAAAACATGTATACTAATATATTTTTTTTATTTTTCTTTTGGATTATACTTCCAAAAAATAATTCTGAGTTAACTGTAAGTATGGAAAGATTGGAAGAATATGTGGATGAGGAATCCCCATTTACTGAATGAAGTAATTCTAAAAGAAAACCCATACAAGAAGAAATAACTAATAATTCTTCTGAACTACTACAAATAGTTAAGGAACTAAGAACAAAGATGGAAACGGTCAAAAAAGAAAATGAGAGAATTCTAAGAGCTCAGGAGGAGCTAAATCAGATTTTGATGGAAATATTTCAGAATGAGGAAAAAGATAAAAGAACAGAGTCTGAAGATATGCCTTACCAACATAAGGATAAAAAGACTAAACAGCTTAAAATCGAAAGTAGCTCATCTTCTGAGGTCTATGGTGATTCACATAAAAATAATTATCAATATACTAGTGATAGTAGAGAAGATAATCATCATACCAGAAAAAGAATGTTTAAACCTTACGAAGAAATATCTGGAGAATTCAAGAAAATCAAGCCACCAAACTTTAATGGTGAAACTGAGAAGGGGGAAGAGACAAAATCCTGGTTGTCTGGGATGCAGAAATACTTTCAAATTTATAACTACTCTAATCAACTGAAAGCCATAATGGCTATTTATAATCTCACAAGGAAAGCAGATATTTGGTGGCAGGACCTGAAAAGAGTAAAAGGCATTAGGGAGAAAAACATTAATTGGAGTACATTTAAGAAATATTTCAAGAAGAAATTTTTGTCTAAACAGTACTATGAGGAGAGGGTTAAGGAATTTCACGAACTAAAACTGGGAACAATGAATATGAAAGAATTAAATAGTAAATTTCTAAGTCTACTCAGGTATGTGCCATATATTATGGATGAGAAGCCTAAGGTACAATGGTTTCTCAGCTATTTACCCTCTCATATAAAAGACAGAATTGAGTATGACAATCCAAAAAGTTTAGAAGAAGCAATGAGAAAGGTAAATTTCTGTTATGAACAGAATCGCAAAAAGGAAAGTATGGCCAACTGGAAGGCCAAAAGAAATAATAATTTTGAACAGAAGAAGAAATTTTTGTACCTAACCGAAATTTTAAGAATAATAACACACGAAATTTTCCTAGTAAAAATTTCCAAGTGAATAAAAGTAATTCACAGACCAATCCAAATAGTCAAAGAAATAAAGAGTCTATTAATAACCACAGTAACTATACCAATAATTTTGAACGAAAGGAACCAATAAAATGTTGGGAATGTAATGGTCCTCATTATGCATCAGTTTTCCCCAATCGAAAGAAGACTGTTAGCAACATACACACGATATAGAAGGAGATGACTGTTGGTGATCTAGTGAGGACAATGCCTAGGATCAATGCAGCATTGGAGAACAGGCAAGCAGATTATCAAACTTCCATGGTGGAAGTGGAAGGTAAGCTAAATCAAATACCTATATCTATTTTAATCGATCCAGGAGCTAGTTTAAGCTATGTTTCTCCTGATTTAGTAGAAAAGTGTAAGCTATCAGATGAAAACTTTGCAAGGTCATGGTTAGTCCAACGACCTACTGGTGCGAAGAGAAAGGTAATTAGCTTTGTTAAGAATTGTACAGTAACAATGGATCAGTTTGAAACCTCTGTTAAGCCTAATGTTTTACCTTTGAGTTCTTATGATATGTTAATTGGTATGGATTAGATAGAACAACATAGGGTAGTTCTGAACTGTTTCTATAAAACCTTTACTTGCATAAATAACAATGGAGAAATAGTAAATGTAAAAGGAATCCCTAGGAAAACAACCATAAGACAGATTTCTGCATCGCAACTTAAAAGAGTTTTTCGGAAGGGCTGTAAATCCTTTTCCGTAATAGTAATTAATGAAGAAAATACTAATAACAAAGATAAATTAAAACTGGAAGACATTTAGATCCTAAGGGAATATTCATATGTATTTTCGGATAAAATTCCAGGACTGCCTCCGAAATGGGAGTTAGACTTTGCTATTGAGCTGGTACTCGGTGCAGTGCCCAGCTCAAGAGCCCCTTATCGGATGAATATAATTGAATTAAATGAATTAAAGTCACAGTTAAAAGAAATCATTGATAAGAATTACATTAGATCCAGTGTGTCTCCCTAGGGAGCACCTATTATTTTTGTTAAGAAGAAGGATGGAACTCTACGACTATGTATAGATTACCGTCAACTAAATAAAATGACTATCAAGAACAGATATCCATTACCCCACATAGATGATTTGTTTGATCAGTTACGTGGAGAAATGGTATTCTCAAAGATTTATTTATGATCTGGTTACCACTAGGTCCGAATCAAAGATGAATACATCTTTAAAACAACTTTTAGGACCCGGTATGGTCATTATGAGTTTGTCATTATGCCATTTGGGCTTACTAATGCCCCAACTATTTTTATGTGTATGATGAATAATGTAATGCATAAATATCTTGATAAGTTTGTGGTCATATTCATTGATGACATCTTAATTTACTCAAAGTATGAAGAATAACATAAAGAACACTTAAAAATTGTCTTACAAGAGTTATGAGAACATCAACTCTACGTAAAATTTAGTAAATGTGACATATTTAAGGATAAAATTCAGTATTTGGGTCATGTGGCAACTAAAGAAGGAATTTATGTCGACCCCGAAAAGATAAAGGCAATCGAGGAATGGCCAGTTCCAAAAGACGTAACTGATGTCCGATCATTCATGGGGATTACTGGATATTATCGAAGGGTTTTCAAGAATTGCAAATCCTATAACCTCTTTACAGAAGAAAGGGAAGAAATTCGAGTGGAGTCAGAAGTGTGAGACAATTTTAAAAAGTTAAAAATGTTATTAACCACCACACCAATTCTAAGAATTAATGACCCTAACAAATATTTTATAGTATGTACTGATGCATGCAATGACGGTTTAGGTGGAGTTTTAACTAAGGAAGGAAACGTCATTGCTTATGAGTCTAGGAAGCTGAAGATTCCTGAGAAAAATTATGCGACCTATGACTTAGAGTTAGCTGTTGTCATACATGCCTTAAAAATGTGGTGTCATCATTTAATTGGAAGGAAGTTTATATTAATGATAGATAATAAAGGTTTGAAATATATGTTGGATCAACCTAACTTAATCTCTAGGCAAGCTAGATGGCTAGCTTTTCTAAGTGAATATGATTTTGAAATCCAACATATTAAAGGAAAGGAAAATAAGGTTGTTGATGCATTAAGCAAAAATGCAAAACTGAATTTTACAGCAGCAATCAACACTTATAAAATAGACTTAGAAGAATAGTTAGAAGATGGAATAGGACAAGATGAAAATTATCAGAAATTACAAGCCAAGGTAAGAGAAAATTTAATAGAAATTCTAAGTACAGGGTATAACGTAAATGAAAAAGGATTATTATTGTATAAAGATAGACTATACGTACCTAATGTACATAAGATTAGGTTGCTGATTTTAAACGAAATTCATAAAACTCCTTGTTCAGGGAATCCAGGTTATCAGAAAACTATAACCATGCTAAGAAAATATTATTTCTGTCCAAACATGAAAAATGAATTGGCAGAATGCATTGCTAAGTGCTTCGAATGTCAGCAAGTAAAAACTGAACATGAGCATCCAGCTGGGCTACCTCATCCATTGCCTATTCGTAGCTGGAAGTGGGAGATAATTAGCCTTGATTTTATCACGGGACTACCTAGAAATCAAAACTTAAATGACTCAATAATGGTAGTTGTTGATAAATTGAGAAAAGCAGCTCATTTTATACCTGTAAAAACTACTTATAAAGCTGCAAATATTGTTGATATTTTCTTTAAAAAAAAAATTTGGTTACATGGAATACCGAAGGTAATAATTTCAGACAGAGACCCTAAGTTTACGGGAAACTTTTGGAAGCCTTTATTTAAAGGATTAAATACTACATTAAAATTCAGTACCTCTTTCCATCCTCAAATAGATGGACAGACTGAAAGAGTAAATCAGGTATTGGAGGATCTGCTCATAATGTATGTAAAGGAACAACCAGGTAAATGCGAAGATTACTTACACCTGGTAAAATTTGCTTACAATAATCATTATCAAGCTTCAACTAGATATAGTCCTTTTGAAATTTTGTATGGAAGGAAATGCAATACCCCCATCTCTTGGAGTAATCTAGTTGACAGGCTATTATTAGGACCTGAATTATTAAAGGAGATGGAGTTAATTGTAAGACAGGTACAAGGTAACTTGAAATTTGCGCAAGATCGACAGAAAAGGCAACCATATCTTAAATGAACTCCAAAGGAGTTCTAAGTAGGAGAACATGTTTTTATTAAGGTGAGACCTAAAAAGAGTTCTCTGAGGTTAGGTAGTTGTGCTAAGTTAGCACCCCGATATTTCAGTCCTTTTGAAATATTTGTATTAAAAAAATATGTACATGATGCTACTCATGTTATTAACTGGAATGATGTGCAGGTGGAACCCGAAGGAGATTTTCTGGTGGAACCGGATTGTATCCTCGAAAGGAGGGAGATCTTGCTTTGGAATCACACCATTGGTTAGGTGAAGGTGCAATGGAAGCACCTTAGTCCAGAAGAAGCTACCTCGTAATTGGAAATTCATATGCGAGATGCATATCCAATTCTATTTCAAGGAAATTCTGAGGACAAGGAATAAATAACATCGAGGACGATGTTATAAATTAAGGGGGTGTGTATGTCACATGCCCCAATTTGCAAAACAATTTTATGTTATTGAGAAACATTATGTTATATTTTATCTCAAAGTTTGTAATTAATGACCAAGTGGGGTCAAGGATAATTTAATGTATTACAGAATATTTTATTAATAAATAAGTAAAATATGAGACAACAACTTAGGGAAGCTGTTAAATGAGTGTTTACTGGTCACTTGGTGGAGGAGACTAGGTTGAGAGAATATTGACAAGTGGCAGCATCCTCAAACTACTTCTAGTTGTTGCAGGTGGCAACTTCCCTATATTTGTGGTCAAGATTCCACAAGAAAGTGGAATAGGAGCAGGTGGCTCATTTAGTAAAAACTGACCCAAAAGACCTAGGCATGCTAATAAAAATTCCCATTGAAGGCAGTTGAGGCTGCTCATTCTGGACTGGTGATCATTCTGAGTGAATGAGGTACACTTGTGAATTCAATGTACAGTACTAGTTGAAGTAAGTTTGAGGGGATAAGTGCTGAAGATTGAACTTGTGCAGCTATTCTAGGCTGAAGTTCTTACTGCTGTAAGTAGGACTGAGTTACTACTAAATACTTAGTGGAGTTTCAGAGGATTTCAAGACTATATTTCTCACCCAGTACTCTACCAGAAGGATTAGGAGACAGGCTCGGGGGTCCTGAGAAATTGCAAACTAGATTTTCTCTAGGAGTTGGTTGGGAGGAACAGCCTCCTTAATCTGTTGTCACCTCATCTATTTGACAGGTTCTACTTGTTTAGGCTTAGTTATTATTTTATTCACTATTTCATAAAAGTTTAAGAGTTTATCAAGATTAGTATATTGTTATTTTATCATTGTTAATGAAAAAGAAAGAACATTTGTTTTTATTCATAAAGTTAGTAATTAGTAGCATATGATTAAACAATAGAGATATTGCTAAGTTAAATGATAGATAGGAAAATTACCAAACTGTATTTTTCCATGCCTTTTACAAGGCAGTACTCTAGTACAACATGTATGCTTAGTTTAGATAAGTAGATTTCATTAACTTTGAATGCAAATGTAAATAATTACTTCTACAGTTTTATGTAATTTATTTATAGAAATATAGTCGTACTTGTACTGTCTACTGAAAGTACCTACAAATTCTAATACAGGTAAGATTAAATTTAAATAATAAGCACGAGTATGTATAATATTTACAAAATTAAAACTAGTAAAAACACCTAATATAAATCCAATAATTAAAATAAATAATTATAAGAACAGTAAAATATTTACTTAGGGTTTAACCTAGTATATAATATTTTAGGTTATTTAACTACCTACTTAGTCATACATTTAAACTAGGTTTACTATAAACAAAGGTATTAACGCTGCAAACCTCTAGAAACATATAGGGTTTGCAAGAGATAAGTATTATCACTCTAGGAAATAAAATTTACATTTTATTTTATAATACAAAAACCTAGCAAAGCTTTTCCAGATTTGACTACAATAATAATAAATTTTACTACTAGTAAAATAATTACAGAACTGTAAACTATTCAAATATAATCTTTAACAAGAAACATAATATCTTATTAATCTAGTAACGCTGTAAAAAGTAAATAACAATAAATATTTACCATAAACCATTTACACCTAAATTTAAACCCAATTGAAATAATGTTGTAAACAACACTAAGTTGAAACAAAACTGAACAAGTATAGTGTCCTGTGGCCTTTTATATTATCTATCAAGGCTTTAAAGCTTGACCAAAAATGACTTCTTCAAGTCTAAACAGAATTCACAGAAACCAAAATATTACAATTATAATTTACAGCGGTGAAAAAACCTACATCTGTTTAGAGAAATGTTAAAAATTACAGCCATTTCCTTTCTGTAAAAACCAAATTAGATATTCAAGAAACCACCCATAGGTTGGATAGTATAGTCACGGCTTAGAGCCGAATATTAATATTTTATTATCATTTATATATTTCCAGTCCGTGAAGGCTCAAACAAAAACCATGAAGTCGCAGCTGCAATAGCCTTAACATTTCCTTACAACAGCCTCTAGGGTTTTAAAAATTTATAAATGAAAAGAACAATAGCATAACTATTAACCAGGGCCAAGCCATCAACCATCTCGGCGGTGTTTCTATTTCCTTCTACCATAATTATGTGCAGGAAAAACCCTCAGATGTCACCGAGGCTTACCAGGAGAATGCGTTACTGAAGACCGAGGGTAGTTTATCATCCAAATTCATATCCAATCTTGGAAAAAAATGCACATCATAGTATTTTTAGTTATTTTGTTAAAACTATAATGAAAACCTTGTAATTTAATAAGCTGTAAGAAATTTTAGGCGTTTGCCTCATAAATATCGCAGTGGTGAAGTCGTGGAAGCCACCCAAGCCCAGCTTGATGGCACCTCAGAGAAGGTAAGCCCTAGAAATGTGTTTGCGTGGAGTGTAGCAAAAAAAAATAATCCACGAACTGGAGGGGATAAAAACCACGAGGAGGGAGCAAACAAGTAAGAGGCAGATGCAACTCTTCACCTTATAAATTCTGTCCACCTTGCACAGTAAACAAACCCCCACAGTCACTCAAGACGGCGATGAAAACAGTTTCAATGCTCTAATGTCTCTTCGACAGTCAACATGCCTCTAACAACAACATACTATCAACCCACACAAGCTCGCAGAGGTATGGAGGATGGGTGCTTACATGCTTGAAGATTAACACAGAAACCATGGCGACCATGAGATCCCAGCTCAGCTGCTCCTCCACCAAAAGAAAACCCTTTACAATGCGATGATAGGGTTAGGACAGTTTCAATAAGTCAACAAAACCTAATTGCTTAATCACCTACCACGTGTCCCCAATTATTTCACCCTCGTGGGTTTGAAACTATAGTCAAATTCCAATCTGGAACAAATTATTGTGAAGTATAGTCAAAGCCATATCAATGATATGTTTTCATTTTAATGTCATTTTCTTGGTTGTGTCGAGTTCCTTTTTTTAAAACCATAGGATAAATGAAATGGTTTTTCTTTTATTTGCTATTGTCTACTAGAAAAGTTAAAATAATCACTCTCTATCTATGATGTTTATAGAAGATAAATAAAGGACTATATTTATAATAGTAAAACATTATTGAAAGAGGTAATCTACTCATCCCTTGAAGTAATTCACCTATATCTTGGAGATTGAAAGTAATTTTTATAACTATAGCACAAGCAATTACAAGATCTTCTATAATACATACGATGGAAACAATACATTAAGGAATTTACAATTTATAATAATTGTAATTGAAAGTGTAATTAAAACTAGGTGGGTATACTATGGAATGAGGTGAGAAGACTTGGTTTAAAAGGTTACTAAAGTAGAGTTTTAAATTTTAAGGAAGAACTCAATGGAATATGAATGATACCTTAGACCAATGTCTGTACAACAATTGGTAGTTGGGAAATACAAGTATGTGCAACCTATCTACTATTTTATAAGAGTCTCATTTGTAAAACTAATGTCTGATTGTTGACAAAGGAAGTTTAAGAGTCAAAATAGATCATCTATCTATTATGAAAACACCTAATTATAGAAACCCTGGGGTAAGGGTCATTATGTAATACTTTCAACATGTATAATGATATTATTGAAAAGAGGAGCTCTTAGAAAACAAAGTTTTTATAAAGAATAAAACCAAGTAATAGTTCAACAACATAGAGCTTTTTTATTTTTACAAAATAATTCATTTAAATACGAATAGAACCAAACTCCAATTGCTATACGATAGATATGTAATTATAGGCATATGCATGCGAAACATATCATTTCTTTATAAAAACATTAGAGCATAAATTCTTATGAGCAAAAGTAGGAGTATTCTTTAGAAGTGTTCTTAATCATTTCATTTTAGTGTTCTTTTGAAAACTACATGAGGATTTAATTGGTTCCATTTTGGTGGTAAACTAAACATGCTTATAGTCCATCCTTCCACAGTTTTGTTTTACCATCGTTATGTAGTTTGATGACTTAGCAATGTCAACGTTACCTCTCACAGGGTCAAGCTGTAAACAAACATTTTAATTACTAGCATTTTATCTTATGCTAGTGGAGTATCTTTCTTGATCTTGAGATTTTACTGGATCAAACTGCTTACCTGTTAGAACCTATAAAAGAACCATCATTTCCACTGCGTTAGCTGTAAGCTAAGTAAGCCCCGATCACACCTAATATTCTTTCCTACTTGCCAAAAAGAACACAATAACACACTTAGCATTAGTTAAGATGTAGCTTTCTTTTCTCATTTTCTGAAAAACACAAAATGCTATGTTTAACATTACTAACATAGCATTTTAAGATAAGCCAATAATTTATACAGAACTAAAGAAAAGAAATGCTCTTGTTATTTTTTTTAAACTATTTAAATATCCACTAACAGTTAATGGTTCATTGGCAATGACACTCGACATTTAATGTTACATGAAATTTTTTAAATTTTTATGAATTTTTGAGTTATTATAGAGGGTCATTGACTAGTTGATTGATTATGAGAATCTCATTTGTAACTTTCTTTCTTTTTCATACTAAACTACTTCAAGTATCTATTTAGTTGGGGCCATGGAGTGTTTCCATTTCTAGGGTTTAAACCACATGAAAACATCGGTGTGTTGATCTGGGATCTATTTGTGTTTGTGGATTCTCTAGGTGTTATGTATTTTGAAATTATCCTATGTACCCAAACAAGGGTGTCTTTTTTTTCAGTTGGTCAATCCTCTATCTGGCACATCTCTCTTGGGGTCATGTTCAACCTTTTTTTATCAAGCATAAATTCCTCATCTAGAGTCATTTTTCAGTGTTTTATTTTTAAGCAACCTAATTTTTCAAGATATTTGCATCGAAACCATTGGTTTCTGTTTTAAAAACCTTTATTTTACAATATGGTCACCCCTTGTGATATTCTACTTACCAGTTCTAGATATTTCTCATGGAAATCTCGTATGGAGGATGTCCTACGAAGTAAGGGACTTTTCAGAATTAGCCTAGGGAAAAAAAAGGAACCCACTGATGATGATTATAAAATGAAATGGGATAATAAATGTGATGAAGCTCATGGATTGATTGGGATGTTAATATATATTGATTTGTGATTCCACCTATCTGAAATTGATGAACCAGATAAACCTTTGGAAAAGATGGACGTTGTGTTTGATAAACACAATGAAATTCGAGGTCATCAACTCGAAAATGAGTTGATTTATTTAAATCCAAGTGATTTTTCATGCATTCAATATTATTTATCCAAGTTCAAAACTCTTAGACTCTTATGTGTAGAATGCAAAATCAAAAGGGAAGACAACCAATGCATTTATATTATTCTTTCCAAACTTGGACCGGCACATTCTATTTTTGTATCTACTTTCTACTCCATGAAATAATCCTTGGATTCAACTAGATATATAGATCGTAGTCTTGAATCCCTTGGTGATGCCTTGATTAGAGAGAAAGATAAGCTTGTACATATTGGAATGATTAGTAATGCATATACATATGGGAAATCCTTATTGGCCCAGCGAAAAGAAAAGTACAAGCCTCCCAAGAAACAAAATTCTCACAATAATAAGGAAAACAATGGTCCCAAACCCTCTCAGTCAGCTCATTCTTTGAAAAATGAAAAAGGAACCAAGACAAAAGTTAAAAAGACTAAGCATTATTGCAACTATTGCAGAAAAGATAATCATGATGAATCTAAATGTTTCAAGAAGATGGAAGCGTTGGAAAGAGAAATGAAGAAGCACCACATCAACCTTGATTCATCTTTAGAATCTACCTTTAATGGACATACACTTTTCTCTTCTGGTTTTTCTTATATTACATCTTCTTCTTTTACTTCAAATGATGGGCTCATTGATTCTGGAGCGTCTTATCATATGGATAAGGATTAAGCCATATTTTCTACTATGCATAAGTGTAACACCAAACAAATATTTATTGTTGATAATAGATCTATAACTGTTGTAGGATCTGGAACAGTTCCAGTAGATAATGGCCATTTTAGTGATGTACTATGTGTTCCAAGAATTTCCTGCAATTTATTGTCAGTCTATCAAATCACTCATTCTGGTGAAAGTAAAACTGTAAATTTTACACCATCTCACCAAGTTGTAATCAAGGGTTTTAAAGATCCTAAGCATGTCCTAGCTACCAGAATTGGTGATGATATTACCAAGTTGTACAAATATTACAAATTTGGATCTTCACCTTTTCCTTCAATTTTTGTTGCTCATAGTGATAACATGAGGAAAATTTTGCATGAGTTATTTGGACACTTAAATTACACTCATTGCAACAACTATGTAAATATAATATGGTGACAGGTCTTCTGATAGTATCTTGGAGGTATGGTGTTTTTTTCGGTTATGTACTCAAAAAACATCATTGAGACAATTTTGACAAGCGTGCCTCTTGGCATGCCTCGGTTCCCTTGGAGCTTGTGTATAGTGACTGTAGGAATATATTAAACCCACTCACAACTTAGGATAAAATAATTAATCATTATTTGATTAATTATTCACCCACTAGCTTAATTAGTTGGCATCCACTTGCACCTTAAAGTCAATACATGCCATCTATATTCTAGGAATGATTTATTTCCAATTCTGGGTTGATATTGACCACCTTTGGACCATCCAGAATTAGTATACAGGACTTTACAGCAGATTCTGCTTTATTCTACTTTTTCTACTTTTCCTGCTTTTCTATGGATAAGATAAAAGCTAGTCAACTAGGAAACTGGGAGCTTTTGTTTCCAACCCATCCTCCATTATTTTTTCTCCATTTTCTAGGATTATCATGTTATTTCCATCTCCTTGACAACTCACTCATGCTTTTTCCAACTCGTGAGGTCCTTGATAGATTTGGTAAGTGCTTTAGCCACCTATGGGGGTTTGCTATATTTTGGTAAGTCGGACTTTTTGAGCTTTATGAGTTGTTTCCATACAATTTGATTTTCATATGAGGGATGTACCATTTATGTACACTATTATTCATAATTATTTAATGGAAGGATACACACCAATATTCATCTCTTCATTCATGTGATTCAGTCTCTTTTCTTCTCTCTATTTTTCCTGTGTATGCTTGTGAGAATTCTTAGTAGCAAGATCTATTTCCTATGATATTTTTAGCATCATTGCACATAGAATTGATATATTATTTCTACATGGTATCATATCAGCAAGGTTGATCAAGTTCTACAGAGTTGAGGAGCGCATCTAGTCTCCTATCCCTCTCTGAAGAAGAGCTTGTCTAGCTTACAAGATTTTCTCCTAGGTTGTTTTGCAGGTTGCAGATAGTATCTATTAGAGAATATCAACAAATTCAACATGGATTCAAAATTTCCTCTACTATCTCCTTTCAACTATGCTGATTGGAAGCCAAAGATGAGTGCATACTTGAAGAGGCAATGTCTCTTTGATGTCTCCATTGGTGCATTGAGTGAACCTGAGTCTTATGAAGAGAAGATTGATTGGATAAATAATTGTGATAGATCTTATGGAATTATGTGTTTGGGAATGTCTCCAAATATATATCATCTCATAGATTCTGCTGAATTTCCATTTGAGCTTTGGAAAATTTTGGACAAAGCTTTTAGTTTGCAGGAAATAGAAGATGAAGCATGGAGCGGACCCATTATCTCCTCTTGTTCTCTTTCTCAAGATTTCTAGGCCTCTACATTCTCTGATGAAGTTTATCATGATGAATAATTTACTCATATATTTCATGTTGCTGCTTCCCTCTTTCATTCGAATGCTTCCTCCTTCAATGAAGAAGCAAATATTGAAGAGCCATCTTTTTCTATGTCTCTTGAAGGTGATTTTTATTCTTGTGATACTATTGATGAAAAAGAAGTAACATATGGAGCCTTTGATGATATTTATTATGATCCTATAACCCATTCATTTTTCTCTAAATATCCTATCTTAGATTCTGAGATCTATGTGCCAGATTCTTTACACCTCTTGCATACCTCTCACATTGATGGTGCGCAACCCAGTGACTTACAGGATGTTTTCTTATCCACATCAAGCCTTATTTGTGTCATACCACTTACCTTACTTGATCTCATGTGCTTCATCATATCCTCCTTTGTTCTTGGCATCAATACTCAGAGCCTTCTTGAATATTGTGAACATCTCATTCTTTCCTCCTTTCATACAGAGGATTCATTACCAATGTATTCCCATGAGTCTATTGATATGCTTATATGTGATCCTTTGAATTCCGATTTAGAATAATATTTACAGGTTGATACACATATAATAACACCATCCATACCATCTACCATACCTTTGAATAATCCAAATACTATACAAATCCCAAGCTCACTAGTTGATTCCTCATTGGTCTCTTATGCAATGATATTTATCTTGCATGATTTGAAGTCTTTCCTAACTTTCAGTGGCTGGTTATCCATGACATTAGTAATATATGGACTGATATTAAACATGTTTGGATCTTTTCTAAACACTTATGGTTCAGATCTTATGCCCATCCATCATTCAGATTTTTACACCTATTAGTTTTCTCCACTTGTTCATAAGTTTCCTAGTTTAGCCCTATATCCTCATGGAGCCATTGAATCCTTTGTCTTTGCTATTCCATATGATAATATTTCTGATATATAAGAGTTTTATCAGCCTCATATCAGATCTATACAGGTGCTACATCAGATTGGAAGATTGACATGTGATCCACATCATAATTTTGCAACTATTCAGGGAATTGGGTGTGAAATAAATTGCCTTATTTTTTGTACTCTTTGGGAAGGAGTATGCACAGATATCTTTTCCATTTCAGATTATGTTTGTAGATCAGAGTTTGATATCAGAAATAATCATTCATATAATGCTCCTACTTCATCAGTTGATGAGATACAAGAAGTCTCTCATCTTCCTTCTTGCAGGTTCTACACTCCAGCGCATGATCATGGAGTTCATGATTTCTTCAACAAGTCCTTCATCCAGAAGTAGTTCAGTCAGCTCATTAAAGTGAATATGAAGATATGTTGAAGACATATTTCAAATTCTGTGCCTTTTCCTATCTTGAGGGAGGATTTTCCCCATGTGGTTTTGCCTCTTTCCTCACTTTTCTGGACATAATAATTGTTAAAGGGTGACCATAGCCTTGTTGCTGGGCCCTATATCCATCCATATTTTCTTTGATACCATCATAAATTTAGACTTATAGGGGGGTGTAGGAATATATTAAACCCACTCACAACTTAGGATAAAATAATTAATCATTATTTGATTAATTATTCACCCACTAGCTTAATTAGTTGGCATCCGCTTGCACCCTAAAGTCAATATATGCCATCTATATCCTAGGAATGATTTATTTCCAATTTTGGGTTGATCTTGACCACCTTTTGACCATCTAGAATTAGTATACAGGACTTTACAGCAGATTCTGCTTTATTCTACTTTTTCTACTTTTCCTGCTTTTCTATGGATAAGATAAAAGCTAGTCAACTAGGAAACTGGGAGCTTTTGTTTCCAACCCATCCTCCATTAGTTTTTCTCCATTTTCTAGGATTAGCATGTTATTTCCATCTCCTTTACAACTCACTCATGATTTTTCCAACTCATCAGGTCCTTGATAGATTTGGTAAGTGCTTTAGCCACCTATGGGGGTTTGCTATATTTTGGTAAGTCAGCCTTTTTGAGCTTTATGAGTTGTTTCCATACAATTAAATTTTCCTATGAGGGATGTACTATTTATGTACACTATTATTCATAATTATTTAATGGAAGGATACACACCAATATTCATCTCTTCATTCATGTGATTCAGTCTCTTTTCTTCTCTCTATTTTTCCTGTGTATGCTTGTGAGAATTCTTAGTAGCAAGATCTATTTCCTGTGCTTCTTTTTAGAATCATTGCACATAGCATTGATCTATTATTTCTATAGTGACTTGTGTGTCCCTCTTCCATCTTCTTCCTTTTCTGGTTTCAAATATTTCTTAACTTTCATCAATTATTACTCCAGAGGAACTTGGGCTTATTTCCTAAAACTTAAGAGTGAATTATGTAACATGTTTTTGGCCTACAAGTCCCTTGTTGAAAAACAATCTGGTCAACAAATTCTTAAGTTAAGATCTGATAATGGAGGATAATATGTTAACAACAACTTCACTACTTTCTGCGTTGAACACAAAATCCAACAATAACACATTGTTCCATATACACCATAATAAAATGGTGTAGTTGAACGAAAGAAATGCACTTTAAACGAAATGGCTAATTGTATGATCCAAGCTAAGGGACTAAGTCTTCAATTTTGGGCTGAAGCCATAAATTGTACAAATTACATAGTTAATCTCACCCCATTAAATATTTACAAGGTATCAGACTAGAAGAAGCATGGAGTAAGATAATCTAGATGTAAGTCACTTGAATGTGTTTGGTATTGAAGCATGGGATCATATTCTGGATGAAAAATGGAAAGTGTTGTAGCATAAAAATGAAAAGTGCATATTTTTAGATTCTCTGAAGATGTCAAAGGTTGTCGACTTCTTCAACCACATTCTCATGATATAATTATTAGAAGAGATGTAAAATTTGATGAAAATATCTTGGCTTGCGAGCCTAGCTCAATGCTTGTTCCATATTTGGCCTACGAGCCTGATTCAACGCTTGTGCCTTCTTCTACATCCAACTTACTTGATAAATTTCAAACTCTATTTTATGATGATGACAGTGAGGATGAAAATCCACCTCCTCCTACTCATTTTCCTCTAGTTGCACCAGCACAAGTTCTTCCTCGATGGGTCATTCAACATGTGAAGCAGTTGGTGATATTGTCATTGATGCTAGAGATCAGCGTCAAACACTTTCTCAGTTATAGTGAGCATCTTCTCTTTTGGATCAAGTTTCATAGAATCATGGTCCAGAGACTTGACTTTTGTAGAAGCTTCACGGAATCTAGATTGGAATGCATCTATGGATGAAGATATCGTTCTTTAATGGTGAATGATAGTTAGGATCTTGTACATCTTCCAAAAGGAATAAACTTATCAGATGTAAATGGGTCTATAGAACTAAGAATCCATCAAATGGAAATGTTGAAACACATAAGGCAAGGATAGTTTCCAAAGGTTTTTCTCAAGTTGAATGGATTGACTACAATGAAACCTTTTCTCCTATTGCAAAAATGAACTCCATCCTCCTTGTCCTTTCCCTTGCATCCTTACATAAATGGGAGGTCCATCAAATGGATGTCAAGTATGCATTCTTACATGGTGATTTATAGGAATAAATTTACATGGAACAACCTCCTGGATATGTTCAGAATAACTCTAACCTTGTTTTTTTCCTTAATCAATTTCCTTGATCTTGGTATGAAAAAATGGATAGGTTTCTACCTGACACTAGTTTTTCTAGATTCCATTCTGACCCCAATGTATATACTAAGAAAGTAACAAACCATCTCCTCATCCTGGTTCTATATGCTTACGATCTTATTCTTACTGGTAGTGAACCTAATATTTTAACTCATGTGAAATCCAATCTTAAGCAAAATTTTGAAATGTCATACTTAGGGAATTTGTATTATTTTATTGGTCTCATAGTCTTGCAAACCAAAGAAGGAGTCTTTATTTATCAGTATAAGTATGTTTGTGACCTTCGTCATCGCTTTCACATGGAATATTGTAAACCATCCCCTTCTCCCTTCCAATCTGGAGTAAAAATCTCCGCCACTTGCACTTCACCTGAGGCAAATGCCACCTTGTATCATCAGCTTGTTGTTAGTGTCTTATACTTGACTCATTCCCATCTTGAGCTTTCTTTGGTCATTGTTCGTGTTTCTTGCTATATGAAAACACCCCATGAAAGTCACTGGAAACTAGAAAAAAGGATACTTTAATATATTCGAGGTACAATTCAGTTCCAGATTCATTATAGTATAGGGGGGACTCCTTTTTTGGTTGGTTTCATTGAGTCATATTGGACCAGCAATCCTGATGATCAAAAGTATATTGTAGGTTATGTTTTCAGCCTCGGATCTGGACCAGTCACTTGGGTTTGTAAGAAACAACAAGGTATTGCTCTTTCTTTAGCATAAGCAGAATATTGAGTCACAGTTAATTCCAGATGGGAAGATTTATGTCTTCAACAAATCCTTTCATAGTTTGGATTCGAACAACAACAACCTACTCCACTTTGGTGTGACAATCAAAGTGCCATCAAGCTCGACAAATATCTAGTTCAACATCAACGCAACAAACAAATTGAGATACATATGAACTTCATCACAAAGCTTATTCATGATCACATTCTTGAAGTTCTCTTTTTCCCTACAAATGATCAACTTGTAGACATCTTCACCAAGTCTCTTACAGAAGGAAAGTTTTCTAAACTTCAATCTATGTTAAGTGTTCAGGAACTTGTCATTAAGGGGGGAAAGGCTTTGATGCCTCCTTCCTTCTCCTAATAGTGTCACTTTTGTAAATCCTTCAATCCTATCCCAAGTTGTTCTTAACGAGGGATGTTAAGATATTTAAACACTTAGGAGTTAGTTAAGATCAACTTGTTATAATATATCCTTTAGGAAAAGTGTGTTTCTTTAGTATGTATTAGTATGCATTTGTAAATATGTAATCCGACGGTCATGATATGTTCTATACAAAGAGTGGCCTGGCGGTTCATCTTCTCTTAGATCATAACTAAATTTGATATGTGGCTTAGCACCCAATTGGTCCATGATATATATTTAAAGAGAATGGAGGGTCATTGGCTAGTGGATTGACTATGAGAAGCTCATTTGTAAATTTCTTTCTTTTTCATAATAAACTACCTCAAGTAGCTATTTGGCTGGGGTTATTGAGTGTTTCACTTTTGAGGGTTTAAACCACATGAAATCATCGGTTTGTTGATCTATGATCCATTTATGTGAGTGTATGCTCTAGGTATTCACTCTTTTGGAATTATGTTTTGTACCTGAACAAGATTTCTATAAACACCACAAGTGATAACTCATCATGTGGTTTTTCAGATCTTCATCGGGTTTACCATAGAATTTTGGTATGTACAAAGGAAACTTTACAGGAATATGTGGTCATGAAGTATCATTATGTATAGGATTGTTTATCAAATGTGACAAGTATGGAAGATCAATTGTACCCAAAAATGGTAATTATTGGTTTAGTTATGGATAATGGTAGTATTGATAAGACATATGTATACTAGTAGGACCATAGGCTGATTGATAAATGGGTGATGATGATCCTCCCATAATAGGTTGTTTCTATGGTTGTGTATTACCAAATGATCCTCCCAGAGTTCTAACAGGTGGACCTCCATGCCCCCGTGGTGGGACCCCCGGTGGTTCTCCAGGTGATCCTCTTGGTGGTCCTCCAGGTGTTACTCAAGGTGGTCCTCCTATTGGTGGTTCTCCTAGGGGTGGTCATCTCAGTGGTCCAGTAGGTGGTCCATTGGGTGGTCCCTTAGGTGGGTTTCCAAGTGGCCTCCTATGTGTGGAGACATTTGTCCTATTAGGTTTCCCCCATGGTGTATTCATATTTCTAGGGTACAAGATCCTGAGATAAATATTTCACAAAGGAAACTATTGATAAGTTTGATTATACAATAGAGGTTGATTCCACAGATAAGTATAACCCCATGTGGTTTGGTTATGCATAGGTTGTACCCATGATGGTTGGCTTGTTACTGGAGAAGGGATAACCACATTTCCAGTTTTAAAACTTGGATTACACAACATCACAACAAAATTTCTTAGTCATGTGTGTATCCAATTCTAGATATAGATTCAATAGAGCATGCTTCTCTTAGATTTAACCAAAGTGAAAGACAAGAAAATAGAACATATATGAAGCAATTATTAAGTATAACACAAGAATTAAAAGGTCAAGTGGATTAATATTCCGTTGTATTTATTGAGATAAAATGCATTACAATATATAGTCATTGCAATACCTTGGGAAAATACCATGGGTCCAAAAAACCATATGAGTAGGTCACATTAATGTTCGCTTATCTTGACTAATTCCCCCTAATCTATGACTTTTTTCCAAGTGTAACTCCAAGTAGTGGCCATAATGAGGTGAAATGAACCTAGATGGACCATGAAGTGGTTAGTCTAGTCTACAAGTGTGAAAGGAACCATAATGAGGGTGCTAGAGGTGGTTTAGTGGCTTGGTTTTGCACCATTAATGAGTATATTGACCAAATCCTCAAGAGGGTACACCCAGTCTCCTTAAAACAGAGAAATGCAATAACTACCCCATAAATATAGCATACAGGGACTCATTGACTCCATAGAACAAGGGACGCATAACCACTAGTTTAAGTGGGTCAAATGTGGACAAACTCTTGGTCCATTACACTAGACTAGGAACTAGAACCATTTTCACATGAAACAACTTACACTAAACACTTGGAACCATATGCAAAGAGTATTAACCAAGGTCTAGATGGTAAATGTGTTCCAACACCAGTCTTGGAATGTCCACTAACTATTGGTTTATCTAAAGCGATATTCTTCCCAACATTTAAAGTTGTTCTCTTGATTGTTGAAATAACTTGGGCTAGGGATTCCCCCTCGGTCATGGAATTTATAGGATAGTTTGAAACATATGGGATTTTTTGAAGAGATAGGTATGGGATAGAAGGTTGACCTGGATCATAAGAAACCAAATTTTGAACTGGTATTCCTAAAACAACATTAACATAAGACCGAATAAGGGTATGGTATTCAGGACTAGTTGTTTCTGAAGGGGCAGGTAAAGGATATAAACTATGTCTTCTTATGTTATCCCCCGGTGTACACAGGAGAGACACAGTATCACAAATACGTCAAAAAATCAACATTTGAAAGTACTCTTGCGTCACGTATGGGTTGAGGTGTGACATATAAAAAAATAGTACTGCCATATTTGTAAATGGTTTGTCCTGTCGAAGTCTCAAAAAATGGAGCAGTTGGATAGAATTTTGATGCTATAGGATCATCTGGAGATTGGGTAAGAACCCAAACTTGTGCTCCAGAATACCCTTCTAATGGAAAGCGAAACATTGAGTCACACAAACAACGTTGTTGAACCACTACTAGAGTAGGGTTAGATGGATTTTTGAAAGAAGAATAATCTTCCCTGGATTCAGTAACTGGAATGACTTCCACATACAGATCAATCATAACAGGTTGGTCCATGGTTTCCCCTTATCTTCCTTACTCGATGGGAGGATATTCAGGTGCTAAACCATACAACCTTTGAGATCTTCTCACAAGTTCCTCAACCATAATTTTGTCTAAAACCTTAACCCTAATACTTTTCTAATAAAAAAGTCCACACAAAATTGCTACACTAGCTAAGGCTACAAGCAAACTTAGGTGATAATAGGGGTTGAAAATTCAGATTCTCACTAGGAGTGTCAAGCCATCACAACTCATGATATATCAAAGCGTCCAACAGTAAAACATGACAAGGAGGATTGGGACCATACCCTTTCTAGAATACCTGACTATCTGGACAGTATGTGTGTAGTAGCTCCCTAAGTGTGGTTCTCGGTGTATTGTTTCGACATGATGACCAAATGGATTTTCTCAGTTGGTTATAGGTTCCTAGAAGGGTCTCCTGATATAATCAAGGTGCATGGGAGCTCAAATACATGTTAGTGTTGTCTAATGCACTATTGTTTGAAAGGGTCCTTCTGATATACCATCGAGTACATGAAGAACCTTTCGATATACCTCAATGGTAAGTGAAAAGCAGTTCGATATATCGGTTAGTGCATGAAAGAATTGCACAATGCCTGGGATGTAGAGAAGGAAATAAACGATATCTCTTATTTTTATATATTTCAGAGCACATATTCTACTTATCACTCAAGTTTCTAAAGATTTTGACCTAAACTACTGCTTAATTATATCTGTAATGGTTAATGGACTTTATGGACTGTGTAGTGACTGCAAGACTAATGCAACTTCTAAATGAGATGCAATTTTATTTTTAATGAGATATATCTCTAGTAAAGGAGAGATGTTTCCTTTCAAACAATTAATTATATTACCATACAATTTGATAACTCATCCTTCAATCTTTCAAAAATTTTCAAACACACAAAAATTTCTTATGCTTAACCAAACAAGATCTCTAATAACATAAAAAGAAAAACTGCACTAATGCTTTTATTTGTATGATTCCCAAATCAAAACAAAAAAAGAAAAAAAAAACTATCCTTCTACTTTATCAATCAGGTTTAAACAACTAATCAAAACCGAAAGTAATGGACCTAACTTTTCTTTTTATTTTTTGATATATCTTCTCACAAAATGGAAATGCAAAGAACAACTACAAATTATCCTACAAAATCATAAGAGAACTGTAAAATTTTCCTTTTTATGGATCTGAAAAAATAATCAAAGATCTAGAAACAAACAATTATACCGATGGTATATAGACTTCGAAAACACAAATTCACTAAATTATGAATCTTTTACTAAGACAACCTTTCAAGATATGACTTGAAAATCCACTCAAACTCAAACCAAACTTACACATCTGATATTAACTAGTGTAACAGACTCAAAATGGAAATGCAAAGAACAACTAAAAATTATCCTACAAAAGCATAAGAAAAATGGAAAATTTTCCTTTTTATCGATCTGAAAAAATAATCAAAGATCTAGAAACAAACAATTATACCCAAGACAAGACTTTAAAACCACAAATTCACTAAATAATGAATCTTTTACTAAGACAATCTTTCAAGATATGACTTGAAAATGCACTCAAACTCAAGCCAAACTTACAGATCCGACACTAACCAGTGTAACACACTCAAAAACCCAAACTAAAAATCAATTTTTCAAAAGAGTATTTACAATATTTTGAGTACCTACCTCAGCGCACGCTACAGAGCTTAACCAAGGCGTCCTCTTCTAGGTAATGCTCTTTTCTCACTAAGGAAAGGAGTCGATGGTGCTCTATGTCTCTTAGCAATAGGTGTCGATGGCGCTATATTAACAAACACATAAATCATCAGAGAGCAGTTGACGCTCTGTAAAAATGACCCAGGTACATCAACGCATCCAAGGATCCAAAAAATAAAGAAAAACTTTACAAAAAATAATCATTGAATCATTTGTAATTTCTTGAGGGTGGATACTAACATGAAGAGGCAGTTTGGAACTAATATAAGATGAATTTCACAACTTAAATCCTTAAATGAGAAAAAGAACATTTTTGAGAGTTTGCAATTAAAATCAAAGCAAAATTTCTATAGAACTAATCAATTCCCAGTATGGTCTCCAATTTTGTTATCTAAAATCCTCGGTAGGTCTGGACATAAATCATTTCCATAGTCTAAATGGTATAGATCTAGAACAAATCAAAGACAACTATGAAATATTTTCCCTAGATTTGGAAAACCACTTGACTGTAATGAAACCTTTACCTTCCTCTTGAAGGTTGTCCTTGTCGGCTAGAGATCCTTAGCTCAGTTGATGTTCAAATAACCTGCATAGATCAAATCCCACAAAGCAATTAAAACATACAAGACAATCAATCTAATCTATATCAATGACCAAAGAGAAAAATAATAAACAATGATTATTACACAAATTTTACAGGAAAGGGAAAACATATTGTATTAGTGAAATGTATGGAAATATTACAACTAAGCTTCGGTGTTGTTCTTCTCCCCACAATATTTTGATTCACAAACTCTACAATCCTTTGAATCAATATTCAAACCCTTATCCTCTCACACCTAGAGTAATTCCAACAGCATAAAGGTACTCTTTTGGTCCTCTCCTCATCGATGAGGGAGATCTTACTTATATAATCCAAAATGAGATCAAATGAGTTGAGATTATTTGGAAGGAAGGTGAAGGATCTAGAGGGTATACGTTTGAGTGCCACCTAATATGATCGATTGGGATAATCCTCCACGAGGACTTTCTTCTAGAAGGTTCTTGAAAATTCTCTTTTTTTCCCCTTTTTGTGAGCATCTACTCTTTTTGCACACTAACAACATGCATTAGGAATGGACGATACTCTTTGATTACATGCAAAGAGTGTCACTAATGATTTATGTCAACTAGAAAAAGGCATCAAGATTGGATGACGCTCTATGTCAAGAGATAATATGCATCAGAGCTCCTAGGACTGGGATTCTATCAAGGAAACAATTCCTCAAAAAGTAGTTTTTGCATATAAACTTCAGGGAATTAGGAAAGGTGATAATTTTTAGGTGTAACAAAATCATCCATATGAATCAATCAACTAGGAGAGATAAGATATACCCTAGGAAAACTGTCCAAACATGGAGCATGAAAAACCCAACAATTCTTTGAGAATGATAGATAGATTTGTAGAGAATGGTTTAAAACACATAAGAATAATTCTTGATAAGATATATAACTTGACCAGTAGAGAAGAGAGATCCAACGTAACCCTACTAAGAACAATTGTATGCAAACTATCCATATTCCTAGCATATTAATAAAAATCCAAAAACCCTGGCATCCATAGAGTATTGCATAGGAGGATCACTAAACACATTGAGAGCACCAAATAGTGCATTCATGGGGAGGAGCTAACTAGAACTCCCTCTATGCAAATACTATCATTATTCCTTTCCTCAATTATTTTTAACAAAATATTCATTGTATTGAGTTGAAAGTGAGCTGACATGAACTAAACCTTAATGAACGTTAATTGACTTGAACTGAATGTTAACTTACTTGAACTAAATGTTAACTGACTTGAAATAAATGTTAAATTACTTTAACTGAAGGATAATTATTGGTCACTTAGTTAACAAAATAACTTAAGTGTCTTCAGTGCTTCACACTTAGTTGCATCTATGCACAATTTATATTATTAACTTTTGCATGGATCTCTTTAGTTAACCGATGCATGTTAATTGGTAAACATTGAGATCTTCTTTACTTAGTTGATTACATTCATTAATAGTTCAACTAATACTTTGATTTAGGAACTTATTGAGGCATTCAGATTTTACTCAACCTTTATAACTTGAGTTCACTTAGACATTTGCATGGGAAATTTGTATTCTCTTTCGCTATGCTTTATCTCATTATCATTAAATAATTAATGCATGATTCATATGTGTATTTTTTATCCATGTTATCATATCATACTCATTATAATTATTCCATACATACTAATGATCATATATATTACCACAGGCCATATAGTCATATGACAGAGTAATTAACTCTAGGTGTAGTTAATCCCTAAAGAAGACTTATAGCACTCAGTGACCATGACTAGCAATATATCACATAGTATAACCACATGAATTGATACAGCATAAATCCATATTCATAACTGTAGATCCATTCTCATAGGGTACTATCTCTGAGAATCATTCACTTGATACAACACAATTATGGACTTGATACAACACAAATACACAGTCTTGATACAACAAAATAATCCAATATTTATACAACACAAGATTCCAATCTTGATACAACACAAGATTCCAATCTTGATATAACACAATATCATAGTATGGGAATCCCACCTCAATACGTGGGGACATAGATAGGAATTGATACAACACAATTTCCTGACTTGATACGTCACAAGCCCCTAACTTGATACAACACAAGTCTCAGAGAATGACTCCCGATGTTGTACAAAAAACACTCCCTCTCGGTGAGGCAGCATTCTCTTCTTTACTAGGGGTTTCATGCCATACAAAGCTTATCTCAGAAGTATCTCAACTTTGTTACTGACAAGGACTTGTTCAAAAATTTGCAATATGCTCATTAGTAGCTATGTACTGAAATTTATTTTTACATGACCATGACTTCGATGAATTAAAACTTCGTCTCAATGTGTTCTATCATAACACATAGTGCTTTTCAGAAATATTGACTATTAACACCTAATAAATGTAGCCTAAATTATTTCAACCTAGTAGGTAGATTCACATGATACACTACTCCTCATCAGGTAGTACGATCCGCAAATTGCATTTTTCTTCTATGGTACTATGTTACATACACCTTTCTTCTATAGTACTAGACGTAAGACACTTAACTTTTGTAGTACTAGATACAATTCACATAGATAATTCGAAGATATATAATAGGTATACTATGTACACAATAAAATAAATAAACTATTCTAATATACCTCAAAGGTACTCAAACATATGCTTATCCACAAGCATAAAAAATATAATAGGTCTTCTAGGTACTTTAAGAGACCAACCAACTACTTATCAAAGTAGCATCATCTATGTCTTATCCACAATTTAGTTTCTCTCAACTATAAACTATGGATTTCATATCCATCATAAAAATATCATTAAATGTGTAATTAGGATGCATAAATAAATTATTATATTTTATTTCAATTTTCAACATTTGTTGACTTCGAGAATCTTCCACCATCTGAAGAAGTTCTTAGTGATCTTGCCATTCTCAATGATGTTCTTCAAGTTCTGATCTCTTTCATAGTAATTTCATATCACAATACCTCACATAGCTAGCTATATGGCTATCTAAACTCTCCAAGAGGTTTTAATTTTTCTTTGACATTTCATACTATAACTCTCCTTAAGTATCCAATATTTTTGATACTTTGACTATGTCTCTACTCAAGTGGATTTTCTCCACAAAATATCACAACCCTTGGCCTCCTGAGTCATGAATCATGATTAACTATTTCTTCTTGTGAAGATATAGAAATACTCTATTTTCAAATAGAGGAGTCTTTCATATTATACAAATCTTGATCCAAATAGATTAGTAAATATGATGGCAATACTTCTCATCATTGGATATGTATAGGAGATACACAACTCCTTTTTGCACCATGCCTTGGATATAACTAACTAGGAACCTTGCAAAGATTTACTGCCTTAAAGTATGCTCTATCTAGATAAGCATATTTCATGTGATCTTTCTCAATCACTAAACTATTCAAAATCCATATTTTTGTGAAACTTACTTTCACTGACCGAGACATGGATGAATCCACGTATACATGTACCAATTAGTAGGTAATACAACACATGTTTTGTTGTACATGTCTATGCACGGACTATAAAGAATATAAATGATCCCGAGACCTGTATAGGTATATTTAACATCTATGAGATCCTACAAATTTGAATAAGAATCATATTTAACTTCATGGGTGTGGTCATGGACCTATAGTCTAATGTTCGTGAATCCTTTTCAAGAACTCTTTTGAAAATTTTCCTCAATCAAAAGAATATATTTATCTAAATATTGTTACAACTCTAAAATTTAAGAATTATCCAAGATTCTTACATATAGATTCCTTTTGAATATGAGTACCATACATGGTTTCTACATATAAAGAGGTTAATTTAATCAGTTCCATTGGTTTTTCAAGGAGATAGCAAATCTACCTTCTCCCTCTCAACATCTACGATGTGGGAATCATAAATTTGAGTCCTCCATCATGGAGACTCATAATCATCTATATCTAACACATATATGAATATAATTAATATAAATACATTACCTTAAGGATTCTTTGCATTTCTCGGGATAGAATTACAGCTTATGTTTGGTCTTATTCCTAAGAAACATAGGAACCACTCGATCTTTTGTCTTTCAATATCGGCCACCCAAATGAACCCATATCATTATCTTCTTGTAGGTAATGAACTAACATTACATAACCAATAAATGATTAATGACATTACATAACCAATAAATTTAATCAAATTAAAACTTTCAACATACTTGCAATGGTTCACACACTTATTTGCATAGCCTTAAATCAATGTTTTGACAAAACCCTGTTCATATATTATGTGATGGTTTGAAACCCTATATCAGTCCTATATTAGTTCAAAAATTCATATTTTATAAAGGAAATAGGCATCCCCATATTCATATCTCATGAAGCCTTGTATCTAATATATTATGACCAGTCATGCATTCCTATATTCCGATCTCATGAAGCAAGCATGTATCCCTCTATCTCATGTTTTATGAAGGAAAGTTCCAGTTTTATATCAGTCCTATATTAGTATATGTCAATTATACATAATTCCCATATCAATCCTATATTATATCAGATAATATGGACTCATGAGATCAATAATATGGTAATAAAAGACAAACAATAATGTATATGCTCAACCCAATTCCAAAGTCCATGAATACATATCTCTATATGATAGTCATGAAACATTTTCAAAAACTTTCAGATATGATTTATAATAGAATATAACAATCAAAATATAAAGTAATTATATGTTATTGATTTGTGTGGGCTCCCTCTTGATCTCTTCACCCGTGTGGAGAATACCATAGTCCTTCTTCATTCACTTGAATGGAATAGCTTCTTTGTAGTGAAATACCTTCTCCCTTTATCCATTCTTACCATGAGAAAAATATTCTCTTCTTTAGTGTACACAACCTTTCTTTGGATGTTCCCCTCTTCTTGACTCGAGGCCTTCTTCTTGAGGATATTGGTGAGTGTATCAAAACACTCCCTTGCAGCATTCAATAGAATGATCATCGACATGACATTGTCCTTAAACAAATTGAAGATGATATGCTTGGAATTTTATTGATTCTTATTGAATTTTATCCCCCCTTCATTGGTTGTAGGATCCTCTACCACAGTGGTTACAAATGAATCAAGATCATGCTCTTTAATGGTATTAACACCCTCTCTTTCCATGTGTTGAAGTTTGATGTGCCTTCAAGTCGGTCTTTTAGTCGAATGGATTTTGATGTCATGCATGCAATCTTTGTTCAACACTTCAAGATATACATAGGATTATCTTTCTACACAAAACTAAGCTATTTCAAGCCCCATTATCTGATACCGTGATGATGTTTTGGAAAAATCTAAGAAGCTTGAACTTTAAAACTTTTATCCATCAATTTCAGCACATATGTATTTCATAAATAATCCAAATATGAATATATCAGCCACATATGAATCTCATGAATATATCATCCACATATAAATCTCATAAATATATCAACCACATAAGTCCGCTCCATAAAACAAGCATATGAACCAATCAACTATGAGAGACAAGATATACCCTAGGAAAAGTTTCCAAAAATGGAGGATGAAAATACAACAATTCTTTGAGTATGATAGATATATTTTAAAAGAATTGTTTACAACACATAAGTATATTTCCCGATAAGAGATATCACCTAAGAAGTAGAGAATAGAGATTCAATGTAACCCTAAAAAAAATGTATGTAGACTATCCATATGCCTAGCATATTAATAACAAGCCAAAAATCCTATAATACAAAAGGTAGCATATAGGAGGCTTAGTAAACACACTGTGAGCACCACATAGTGTATTTAAAATGAGGATCTAACTATAACTCCCTCCATACAAACATTAACACCCTTCCTTTCCTAAATTAGATTTAATTTAATGTTCATTGTATTGAACTGAATGTTAATTGACTTGAAATAAATGTTAACTAACTTGAAATTAATGTTAACTTACTTGAACTTAATGTTAATAGACTTGAACTAAATGTTAACTGACTTGAACTGAATGTTAACTTACTTGAATTGAATGTTAATTGAATTGAACTAAATGTTAACTTTATTTGAGCTGAATGTTAACTGAATTGAACTAAATGTTAACTGAATGTGAACTAAATGTGAACTAAACTCAATCTTTAATTGACTTCCAATAAATTAGTTAGTAGGATAACTTAAGTGTCACTAAGTGCTTCACTCTTAGTTCCATCCATGCATAATTAATATTCTTAACTTTTCCACGGATCTCTTTAGTTAACTGATGCATGTTGATTGATGAACATTGATATTTTATTTAGTTAACTAATTACATTAATTAATATTTCAACTGATGATTTGAATGCGGAACTTATTGAGGCATTCATATTTTACTAAAGCTTTATAACTTAGTTCACTCAGACATTTTCATGGGAAATCTGAATTCTCTTTCTCTATGCTTTATCTCATTATCATTAAATAATTAATGCATGGTCCATATGTGTATCATTTATCCATATTATCATATCATACTCAAAATAATTATTCCATACATAGTGATTATCATATATATTACCTCGGGACATAGTCATATGCTAAATTAATTCACTCTTGCGGTAACTAATATCTAAAGGAGACTTATAGTAGTCATTGACAATGACTAGCAGTATATTAGATAGTATAACCACATGAATTGATACAACACAAGTCCATCTCCATAATTGGAGATCCATTCTCTCAGGGCATTGTCTATGAGAATCATTGACTTGATACAACACAAGTATAGACTTGATACAACACAAGTCCACAATATTGATACAACACAAGACTCCAATCTTGATACAACACAATATTCCAATATTGTTAGAACACAAGTCTCAGAGAATGACTCCTGATGTTATACAAACAACAATATCCATAGATAAACAGAATTTCCAGCATACCTACTAAGCCTCTATTTGGGACAAGCTTGGTTGTAAAGAAGAAAGACTCATCTAGTTGAAGAGGAAGTATTGATGTGTCTTCAAAGAAAGAAATGGATAAATACCCATCAGTTAGTCATGATACATGACTTAAAAATTCAAGGGCTATGATATATTGTGGTGAGAATCCACAAGAGCACAATATTGTTTTGTATATTGTATCCTTGAGGGATATCTACAATAACTAGGGCGTACTCCTTTTTAGGAACAGTTTTAGCAATGTCCGCATAGTCACCTAAAATGACTTTATATTGCATAGTTTCAAGCCCATTCCAAATATAATGATCAAGTGTATCATCAAGTTCAATGTTTGGAATATGTTGTCTTCTTTGTTGTTCAATTTTGTCTCTTTGGATATGAATTTTGAAGGACTCTGGTACTCCATATGTACCCCTCATTGGCATATTCAAATGAAAATTTTCTCTATAAGTAATCAAATATAAATTAATTGAATTATGAAATAAATAATTCAAGATGTATCATAGATAAACATACCTTCTTGATTTCAACAAAAAATTGTTTTAAGGTTTTTATTGAGCTTGATTCTGGATAGTTGCATTTGACATCATCCCAACTCTTCTCATTCAACATTATAACCAAATCCTCTTGTATTTTCATGTAAATCTTGTGACTAGAAGATGAAACAATAAATAATGTTTACAATCATATATAATAATACAACACAATACTTAGAACATAACAAAAATGTTAAGCTCAATAAAAATACTTTGTACCATAAAAAATAATATCAACTTACTTGTCAAATTCACTACACATTTCCTCCATTGATAAATCACCTAAATTTACCCATGACAATATTGTAGCTATTAGTGTCTCATCCTTCACACCTTGCATTGTTCTTCAAGGTGTAATAGGCATGTCGTCTGGAAATTTATTGACATCAGGAGTTGACTTACCACCGGTCCATGGAATGACTTTACTTTTTTCACTTTTGGATTTTTTATATCAATATTCTCCCACATGCGAAATATGTCCTCAAAATAAAACATTGGTTTGCGTACTCTAAGTGCCAACTGGAAATATCATTCTACAGCTCTGAATGCATCACTACCTTTGGCATTTTTTTGTTTCACATTATCCTCTTTAGTAGGGATACCTATTTCCAGACAACATTTTTTCCGAAAACTTGCATCAATTTTAGATTTATCTCCACCACATATTTGCAAAAATTCATTGTGGATAAATCTCACACTTTGAATAAATTCCATAGTAATCCTCTATCCGCTATATGTTTTATGATCCCATGCTAACAAATTTGCTTCTACATCTATTAAACTAGCATAAATGATGCATTTCACTGTTTCAAAAATAGGATTATTGGGATATTCTTGCATCAACTCTCATCTTTCCTCTGCAGAATGATTCCCCTGAAGAACATAATATTTGTTATGAGAAATTATTTTTGGATCAAATTCATCTCTAGTAGGAACATCTTTCGGGTCAACAAGCACTAGGTAGTCAACCACATGTGCATAGTGATTGTGGCTCATCAATGCTTTCAAGTTGTGAATATGAAAATGATGTGGTTTTCTAATTCTAAATTGATATTTCCCTTCCGTGGGTCTAATAATTTGATTCACATTCAACACAAATGTATGTCCATTGTTAACCAATTCATACCATCTCAATCAATCTTGAATGTCATTTTGTGTTGACTTGACAATCCCATCCTCTAGATCAACAACTGGAGTAATGGTTTCCGTACTATCCCTGAATATTCACTCTCATATTCATGGATAACATTGGAATCAGAAACATAAGATGTCCTCATTTTCTGTCTTGAGTGGATTCCATCTAAATCAACAATTCCTTCATCAAGAATTGAAGCACCCTCAACCATATTTCTTATACAAGATTGATTCTTATTCTTACCAGCACGAGTAGCAACCTCATTGGCAATAATTTCAACATGTTCACTTGAAAAATATAAATATTTAAATGTAACCTTTCTAGGTACTCGATTTCATTGTCGGATTCCCTTTCCTCTTTGTGCTTGTGCTTCTTCAGTTTGAACATTTGACACTTGTTTCTTCTTCCTTGCTTCTTGTCCCTTTTGAAGAGTCACATTAACAACATCCATAGGATTTTCCTCTATATAATAAATTACATTCAACATGTTTGAAATTGGCCTAGAAAAATCCATTAAATATATATATATATATATATATATATATTTGTTATTCAATCTATTACATTGTGGTCTCCAAGTTATAAGAAAAACAATTTAGAAATAATCTCAATATTGAAACTTACTCTCCTGATTTCAATATCATCCAAAACCCCTTCACAGAAGGGCGTGAAATCTTCTTGAACGTTATTTTTTGAAACCTTCAAACAATATCAAATTTTGGCAAAGGTTGTCGTTTGTTTCACTTGTGCATAAACAATTACTATACCCGACGTCACACATCTATCTCTCAACAATCCCAATGAATGGTAATCTGATTGAAGAAATTGAAATGCAGTAGAATATAAGTGAATACTATAAGCTTTGCCTTGATATTTTTCCTTCATATGCCAAGAATAATCTATCATGTCTTCTTCAGTCGCATATTTCCATTCTCTAGCTTTCTTGATTTTTAATTCCTCAAAGGTCAAAATTCATCTTGAGGCTAAAGATTCTCATATACCTCAATAGTTTGTTTCGACGCAATCATCGACTCTCTTGATCTAGAAATGTTCACATATATCTTTCGTGATGCCATTCTCCCTATATCCAAAATGTACAAATTTAAAATACAATCAACAAACATTCATAAACAAAAAAAGAATCAACATCAATAGTCACGATAATTAACCTCCCCCCCCCCAACTTAACCCCCTAAAACTAACATTACATTAAAATTTAAAAAATAAAACCCCCTTAAGCCCCCCAAACATTACATTAAAATTAAATTAACAATATTAAACCCCCTCCACCCCCCTAACCGCTCCCCTAACATTATATTAAAATAAATTAAAAACAAATTAAAACCATCCCCTAACTCCCTAAACCCTCCCCAATATTACATCAAAAACAAAATCCCCTCCTAACTTCCTAAGCCCTCCTCCATCATTACATTAAAAATAACATTTAACCCCCCCAAAACATTATATTAAAAACAATTAAAAAAAAACATTAACCTACCTAACTACACCCGGAAAAACAAATATATTAAAAAAATTAAAAATAATTAACCTACCTGACTACACCACATAAAACATTATATTAAAATAAAATTAAAAAAATTAACCTACCTAACTACACAAAAAACATTATATTAAAACAAAAATTAAAAAAAATGCAACCTACCTAATTACACCACATAAAACATTATATTAATTTTTTTTTAAATAACCTACTTAACTACACCACATAAAACATTATATTAATTTTTTTGTTAAAACCTACCAAACGAGACTACATTAAACATTATATTAAAAATAAATAAATAAAATTAGCCTACCAAATAATAGTACATTAAAAATTATATTAAAAATTATTAAAAAAAATCAACCTCCCAAACTACCCTACATTAAATATTATATTAAAAATTATTAAGCTACCAAAGGAGCCTACATTAAACATTATATTAAAAAAAATTAAAAAAATTAACCTACCAAACTACCCTACATTAAAAATTATATTAAAAAAAATTAAAAAAAATAACCTACCTCCCCCTCCCATCCTCCCGTGCATGATCCCTCAACCTTTGCTTCCCTTCCTTCCCCCACCTCCCACCTCCCACTAGTGAAGGGCGACCCTTTGGCGCCCAAGGGAGTGGCACTCCCCTTAATGTGACGATGGAGGAGGTGGAAGGGGGAGGTGGAGGGGGAGAAGGGTGGAGGGGAACGGAGGTGGATATGGAGGAGGGTCGCATGAGGGGAAAGGGCTACTCACATTGAGTGGGAAGATGGGACGGGGGAGAAGGGATGAACATAGGTGGAGGTGGCAAGAGATGGCCAAAGGTGGGGGAAGGAAGGGATGTGGAGTTGAAGGGAGCATGCGGGGGGGGAAGGAAGGCTTGTGATGGGTGGGAAGATCGGAGGGGGGAGAAGGAATGGGTGGAGGTGGAGTAGCGTGGGGTAATAGAGGGAAGGGAAAGTGGAACAACGGTGGGGAGGGAGGTGGGAGGAGGTGGAGGGGCACATGGTGAGGAGGGAGGAGGGAGTTGGAAGCGACGTAAAGTTGGAGGGGCGCACAGTGAAAGTGGAGGGAGTGGTGGAGGAGGAGGTTGTGGGAGTGGAGCTACGCTCTCTTAGGTGTGAAAGGGCCGCTAGTGAGGGGCAACCCTTTGGCGCCCAAGGGATCGGCGCTCCCCTTAATGTGATGATAGAGGAGGTGGAAGGGGGAGGCGGAGGGGGAGGAGAGAGTGGGTGAAGGGAGAAATGGGGGGGGAGGATATGAGGGAGGAGGTTGAGGGTTTGGGGGAAGGGAGACACGGGGGGGAGGAGAGGAGGGAGGAGGTGGAGGGAGCAGGCGGGGGAATGGAGGGAAGGGGAAATGGAGCGGAGGGAAGGTGGAAGGGCATGCACGGGAGGAGGAGGAGAAGGGAACGGGAGGATGAGAAGGGCATGGGGGAGGAGAAGGGAGGGGGAGGGTTTTTTTTATTTTTTTTATTTTTTTTTTAACAATGTTTGGTGGGGGTAAATTTATTTGGGGAGTTTGATTTTTTTTAGTATAATGTTTTTTTGAGGGGCTAAATGGGTTGGGAGGGTTTACAATTTTTTATATTTTTATTTTAAATGCAATGTTGTTAGGGTTTACGAGGACAGAACACGGGAGGGGTGTTTAAAAAATAAAAATAAAAATCCAAAATTCAAAATTCAAAATAATCAAAACTACAAATCGTGGGATAGGGGGTAGGTCTTCCTTCAATTAACACTACACCCCTTCACACAAAAAAAAAAATATTTACAGGAAAAAAAATAAAGTGCTAGAAGCTCCGCTGGACTCTTCTCGTTCTTCTTTAAAGCCCTTCATGAATTGTTCCAAAGTCTAAACAATAATGAATTTATAAGATAGATTACGTTTAAGTTTACCACTTTTAAGAATGTAAAAATGAAAAACCAATAAAATCATAAAATAATTAATGCCAACTTAATAAAACCATAAAGCTATCATTGTCAAATTAACTATAACACTAACCTATTTATTAAAAAAGGAAAAAAACTAAATTATTTATTAGAAAATGAAAAAATATAACCTATTTATTAAAAAAAAAAAAAAACTAACCTATTTATTAAAAAAGGAAAAAAACTAACCTTGAAATTGTTAGTAAATTTCTCCAAACTCAATTATGAATAGTAGGAAAACTAAATGATTTATATAGCCTAAATTAGATTTGACATGAATTGTTTTACGAATGTGAGATTAAAGGAAAAGGTAAATAACCATTACTTTATTACATATTGTACATATAAAAATTTACACAAAACTTCACTGGTTTTATATGTATGGGGATATAAATATGTAATTGTTTAATACATTATTTCATAGTTTTTGTTATATCATAAATTTATTTATTTTTACTAGTTTTATGAATGTTCTTGAAATGTCTGCTATATTTTTTGTGGGAACTTTCGGAGGGAAATTTTTGAACGAAATTTTTGGAGGTAAGTTTTGGAGGGAAAATTTTGGAGGGGAAATTTGATTCTCATAGCTATAATATGGTTGATTGACATTTGCACCATTCTACGTTTTGGTGAGGTATATGGTAAAAGTTCATTGTATTCTCTATTAAGAATTTTCTATATTACTATCTTTTATTGAGAAGACATGGACTCATATGAATTAAATTCCAATGCCAATGAAGAGTTCTATTGTTCATCTAGCCAAGATACTGACTATGCAAGCAATGTAATCAAACATGTTTTTCAAGAACTTCCAAATTCCGAAGATTTTGAAGGTAGCAGTAATGAAGGGCAAGAATGTCATGGTGATGGTGATGATGACGAATATTTTCCTTCGAGTGGGGATCCTTAATAAAATAAGCAATATGATGAAAATTTTCCTTGAAGCGAGGATTTTCAAGGGACCAATGATGATTTTCCTCAAAAGGAGGATTTTAATGGGACTAATAATGATTTTGATGAGCATGCATGCACCGGTAATGATGATGGATTTATTCATCGAAAGGATTCTAGCAGGGAGAATGATGATTTTCCTTCAAGCAAGGATTTTAATGGGACCAATGATAATTATCCTCCTAGATGCAATGCTTTTAATGGGAGAAATGATGATTTTCCTCCCAACGAAGATTTTAATTGGAATGATGATAATTTTCATCCAGATGAGGATTTTAATGGGGCAGTATGATTTTGGTGAGGACAAAAAAATCAATAATGGTGAATATGGTTTTCCTCCAACCAAGGATTTCAATGGAACTGATGATGAGTTTACTCCAAGTGAGGATGTCAATCACAATGATGACGATTTTCCTATAAGAGAGGATTTCAATTGAACTGATGATGAGTTTCCTCCAAGAAAGGATGTCAATGGAAATGATGATGATTTTCCTACAAGCGAGGATTTCAATGGAACTGATGATGAGTTTCTTCCAAGTTAGGATGTCAATGGCAGTGATGATGATTTTCCTCCAGGCAAGGATTTCAATGGAACTGATGATGAGCTTCCTCCATGCAACGATGTCAATTGCAATGATGATGATTTTCCTCCAAGTGATTATTTCAATGGCATCGATGATGAGTCACCTTCAAGCGAGGATGCCAATGGAAAATGATGATTTTCCTCCAAGTGAGGATTTCCTTGGCACTGATGATGAATTTCCTCCAAGAGAGGATTTCAATGGAACAGATGATAACTTTTCTCCAAGTGAATATTTCAATGGAACCGACGATGATATTCCTCCAAGCGAGGATTTCAATGACAATGATTGATTTTTTTGATGATGAATCCAACAATGATGAAGGCAATGATTCTCCTCCAAGTAAGGATGTTACATGAACCAATGATGTCAATGTTGAATCTCAAGAGTTTCCTTTCATTGAATAATTTAATGGAACCATTAGTGTTGATGGTCACATTGATATATCTGCAAGTGATCAACTTATTACTGATCATGACAATCATTTTCATATTGAATTTCGTGATCATGTTTTCAATGAAGGGGGTCATATTCCTCACAATGAAAAAATCCATTCTAATGAGGTTGTTGTTGCAGACATAATGGTCCATCAAAGGCATAGACATAATCCAAAAATGAGTAGGATTAAGTGTAGGACTAGACCCTTTTATGTCAATCCAAATCATTATGGTTATACAATGTCTAGGAACGAATTGCTCACAAGTCCAAGTTCCATTGCTCATTTGATTTCAAGTGAGTGTTTCCACAACAATTGTTTGAAGGGTATAGGCTACAATTATTCCTTGGAGAAAAGGAACGTGTATTTATCAATAAACAAAAGTATGCAAAATTCCTATTTAGTGGGGTGTATGATTTCTACAAGGACAGGTTATGATTATCGCGTTCGAAATGTTCTTATTTGTAGAAAGGAATTCAAAAGGATTCACTCAATTGGTAATATTAAATTATCAGGAATCCAAACAAGGCTAGAAAAGGATCCAACATTTTATTATGTCGATTATCAGGGACGAATCACTGGACCATCAACACAAATTGCAATATCATGGATGCATGATTTATTTTACAATCATGGAGAGAGTATGCCAAATGGAGAAACAATACACATTCTAGATAATTTCACAAGATAGGACATCTACAACTTATACAAGGATTATGTTAAAGGTGGTGAAGGAAATGGAAACTTCATCAAATATGCATATTTCACAAGAGTATGGAAAAACAAGTTCGACGACGTCTACATTCCAAAGAGGTCAAGGATGGGGATCTCCAGTAAATGTGCTTCTCTTAAAGAGAGAAGGGATAGAAAGAGGTATGCTTAAAAATTTGTTTATTTTTTAGATAAATGTCAATTATGAAAACTAGTTATCAATATTTTCTTTTTTATGTTCTTTGTAGATTCTATAATCAATTCATTGCAAGAACATCGCAATCAACAATCAAATGAATGACAAAAGTTGTACAAACATCGCAAGAAGTGTTATGATGCTCCACATAAGTATAAGGGTTTGATAATTGATGGCATGGATCAGAAAAAAAACACTCTTTCCACATTTGGTTTGTGTGCCAAAGAATCTAAACGAGGAAAATTTTATTTAGTTTCACTTGGTTGGGTGTATGGTTTTTAATGGTGAAATGTTTCCAAGGGTTTACTTTACTACTCCAAATATTCACAGTGATGCAAATTTTACCATCACCATAATTCATCATGTCCTTTGTTATTGGCGTAGTGACCTTCTTGAAATTATATATCTGCAATTGGACAACAACAGCCGAGAAACCAAAAATCATGTCATGTTTTCTTATCTAAACATGCTTGTTGAATTGGGAATTTTTAAAAAGGTAAAAGTTGGTTTCCTTCTTGTTGGGCATACACATGATCATATTGATCAAATGTTCATCCATTTTGAAAGGACATTAAGGAGGAAGAAATTCGAGATCCCACCATCATTGATTGAAATTGTAAGGAAAGCATACCATCAAGATCCTGTTGTACAAAAATTGGAAGAAATTGTTGACATGTGAAGATTTATTTTTGGATCACATGGTGAAGAAAAGTGAATTGAAAAACTTAATGATATTAGCTTTCAACATCAATTTTGTATAAAAATATTGATGGAAAACACTATTGTGGGGAAAGAAGTACTCAACTAGCACAGAATGGGTGCCTTCATCAGGTTTGGCATTTTTGAAATTCATCCCAAATCATCAAATGTATGCTTCAAATTTATTGTTATTGCAATCATCTTCAGAGATTCATAATGCAAGGCGACACAATAGAGATGTTGATTCTTCTCAATGCTTGGAAGAAATAAAAAAGTCTATTGAATATACATATGATTACTTTGATGTTGATGATTTTGTTTGGTGGGAGTCTTTTTTCATGGAGCAAAGTGACATAATTTCAAAATATACAAATGGAGATATATATTTGAAGTCTCCATTTACTTGGCCATAAAGTGTATCAAATGAAAACAAGGAAACAAATGTTGAACCTCAAGGTGTTGAGTTTACTCAAGTAGAGGAAATAGAAATGTATATTGGCTCTAGAAAATCATCTGCAAAGCATCAAGAGATGAAATACCTTTACAGGGGCTCTGTACAAGATATCAAGGAGGGTTACATGATTGCAGTTTTGGCTATAGATGAAGCACACAATTATCCTTTCTGGATTGAAAAAATTATGAAGGTGAACAAATAAAATGAATAATTTTTATCAATAGAAGTACATTGGTATGATACACACCCATTTGATGGTGTGTACAAGGCAGAGATGGTGGTTGAGAAAAGGGTTTGTAGAAAGAGAAAAAGAAAGGGTCAAAAAATAAATCGTCGCCGCATTGACATCTTGAAATTAGAGGAGGTTGATATACTTGTTTATGATTTCAAGTTGAAAAAGAAAGACACTCTTCGCTCCAAGACTATATAGATTATCAAGAAGTTGTTTCCAAAAGAAGAAGCTGGAAGATGGGAGTCTGCTAAACCAAGCCCTAGATCCAGAAGGAATAGGACAGTTGAAATGATGGGCATAGATGTAGACTCAGATGGTGTAGCCATTGATAATAGAGAAGAATATGGGTCATCTACATCTTCGTCCATCCCTTCATCTGTAGAAAATGTAGATTTTGATGGGGTGTCAGATTCCATTGATGAATTTGAATAATTTCAAATGAAACATTTTAGATGTTTTTTATTAGTATGATGTTTTTAATTGAAACTCTGAAGGAGATTTTGAGTATTTATATGAATCATTTGTTTTTGTATGGTCTAATATATGATTTCATTATAAATCACATCATAATTTATCTGATTTTATATGGTTAGAGAGGTGAAATTATTTATGAAATAGTTTGTTTGTTTAATATGCAAGTTTTAAAAAAGTTGTAATTTATCTTTTGGAGAAAAAAATATTTTTCCAATTTAGGGGTTGATTTTAAAGTTTTTGTAAACAACAGTATGGGATGTTTAGGCCATGGCTCTATTTTTAACCTCTAAAAAAAAACATGTATACTGGTATCAACACTTTTCTATTTCGGGATGTTTTTGGTGTTTTTTTTTTGCAAAAATCACCGTTTTTATGCCTAGATTTCACGTTCTTAGTATAGAGTTATCATTTCATAGTAAAAGTGGTTTAGGATCATGAATGTACTCAATGAATTCAAAATGACCTTATAGAAGATGTACTCATAGAAAAGTTCTAAATAGTATAGGATCACGAACTTGATATTGTCTGTTTGATTGAGATACAACAAGTTGTGAGTCGAGTTTGAAAATAATTCATTGGATTTCAAGGGTGTTAGCCTCTACCAGAAACTCAATTACCACACTATACTTCGCAACATTATTGGTCGCATATCCATGGAAAGAGATTTCTGAACTGAGAACTTGATTGTCAGGTGTGAATATTACCCATGCAGCGGAAGCAATGCTCTAAGGGTCACGACTTCCACCATATGCATATCCCAAATAAGTGAAATATTATAATGTCGTCTAGAAAGTAAAAATAACAACCAAGATAAGTGTGTGCACGAAATAAATATTGTAGAAAATTCTATACATTAAATAGAACATAATACAACAATTGTTGTGAGGCCTATGCAATGTACTTCTTCATATAGATACCATTTGTGATCTCTGATAAGGGTTTCCAATCATAATTAACTAACTCATATGCTCATGTTTTTAACCTAGTTTTGTCGACAAGTGGGCCAAACCAATTAGGTACGAATTTCCCCTTTCCTATATTATCATTGTCTTAGTCATAAACTAAAACCAAAGTGCCTTCTGAAAAGAGTCGAGGATGGGAAATTTTTTCATATTGGTATTTAACCCTTTTCTTGTGTGCTTTTACATTTAATGAGGCCTCTATTCTAGTTTCATCAAAAGAATGAAAATGGAGGAGTCGCTCTTCTTCTGTAGAGGTGTTAGGTAGGAGTTCGATAGCTAATTTTAAAGATGGGATATAACATTCAATTGGAAACACAAATTCTTCTCCATAACCCAACTAGAAAGGAGTAAAACCAATCGCAGTTTTAACTGAGGTACAGTACGCCTAGAGAGCAGAAAACAACATCAACTGCCAGTTAGTTTTGTTCTTATTAATTTTTTGTTGCACCATGGTCTTCAGAACTTTGTTGATGGATTCTAGTTGACCTTTACACTTGGGGTAATATGGTGAAGAAAAATTATGTCATAATCCTAACTTGGTTATAAGTTCATCCATGAAGGAATTCATAAAATGGATACCATTATCTATGACGATATCTTTGGGTACATCGAACCTAGTCATCACATGATTGAATAGAAAGTATGCTACAGTTTTTGTCATGTTGTTGAATGTAGGCATTTATTCAACCCAATTTGTGAAGTATTCCACTGCTACTATGATGTAGTGGTGTCCATGAGATGAAGGTGGGTTTATTTTCATGTAATCAATGGCCCATTTTGAAAATGGACCCATGGTTACCACAGGGTGTAATGGAGCAGGATGTGCATGCATTTTTATTTTATAGATCTTACAAGGATGACACTTTTTAACAGAATTAATGCAATATTTAAAGATTGTGGTCGAAAAGTATCTTGCATGCAATATTTTTTGGCTAGTTTGCCACCCATAAAGATGACTGCCACATGCTCCTGCATGGAAATCATTTAATACTTACTCTCCTTCTTCATGTACTAAAAAACATCATAAAATTGAATTTATTCCTCTACGATACAAAGTATCCCCAATATTGAGGTATCTTCGTGCTTGGTGCCGGATACAATGTCGTTCAACGCTCGAAATTTGAGCATCAATCCTTTGGATTTGGAGATATATAATAAATGTTCCATGCCAAGGATTGGTAGTGTGAATGATTAATAAGTGTTCATCTTCCCCAAACTCTTCTTCTATCTTTTCCTCTTTATTTACAAGTAATGTAGACACTAGTTCTACAAATGTTAATGACACCATCGAATGAAAATGACACATATGTGTGCACAATGTTCGTCTCTTCTCCTAGATTTGGTTTCCAATTCATTGATATAAAACTTGACTATTTTCTTAATATCATGGAACACGTGTGACATGGATCTTTGAAAAGTGGCCACAACATTTTTAAGTCCAAAAGGAATTTTTTGATACACAAAAGTGCCCCATGGGAAAATGAAAGTCGTTTTATGTTGATCTTCCTTCTTAATCTCAATTTGGTTGTAATGAGAGAATCCATCCATAAATGAAAAGATTTCTTTACTGACACATTCATCTATAAAATGATCAATAAAGAGCATGGAATAGTTATCTTTGGGAAGAGCCAAATTTAAATCCCTAAAGTTAGTATATACTCATATTGTTCCTTGTTTTTTATTGACCAGAACAGGATTAGATACCATTTCATTCAAATCTATGTGATAAATGAACCCAACTTTTAATAGTTTTTCTATTTCTTCTTTTATGGCAGTGGATTTCTTAGGATTTACTAGACATAACTTCTATCATACATGTTAACCATTTGGATCGGTTTTTATCTCATGTTCAACAATACTAGGATTGATGCCCAACATTTCTTCATATGACCAAGCAGGCAAATCGCAAAACTCTTTAAATAGAGAAATATATTGTGTTATTTATTGCAAAGAGAAATTGGCATTTATATTGATATTTTCGATGATGTCATGCTTAATGGGTATATCGATGGGAATGGTTTTCAAAATTTTTGCCAAATTTCCTTCTGAAAGCACATTGTGTGTTTAGAAAGGGAATTGGTTCCTTTCCATATCATCATCAAGGTAAAAAAATTGGCTTCAACCTCTAATGATTCCCGCTTAGAAAGAAATGATGACTAATGATGCATCTCTTCCCAGTGTCGTTTTGATATGTTCATGAATTCAAGGATAGCTTAATCAAATGAAAAGGTTTGATCCAAGAGGTCATGAGTGTTGGGGGTATTGATAGCCCATACATGCAATATGTATGGATCATATTCCTCCATTGGAGAAGGATATTGATCCAATTCTACTGAACCTATTTGTATTGATTGATATGAAAATTCTACAATAGACAAGGGTGTAGTACTCAAGTTTCATTGAATGTATTTCCTTTCCTTTACTAGTTTGAAATTGGATTTCATCTACCATAGTTCCATTTGATGAAGTGGAACCAATCGTTGTAGTGGATTTAGAAAAAAGTTTTTACGAAAAGTAAGCAGCTTATGTAATGGTGAAAATTGGAGCAGTTTGAGGGGTATATGTTGCTTGTAGGATTGTGAAGGTTCCCATGAGGGAATAATATTTGAACATCCCTACTCCAACATCTTGAAGCATTGTTTTCCAATCCCCCATAAAAGGTACATTCAAGTGGATACCAGTTTTCAGGTATTTAGTGATCTAACTGATTGATTGTAACAATCTTCCCTTGGTGGGGGAACCAAATCACTTGGAATACTGAAGATACTACCACCGTCATTAAATGTATCTAACTATACCCCAATAGAAGTTTGTAATCTATGGGTGCATCTACAACCTCAACATCAACTTGAATTGTTTTACCTCCTAATTCAATTGGAAAAACTGTAATAAGTCTGTGAGGTGGGAACAATGAATTGTGGTCTATCTTGAAAAACATGAACCAAATAATTTGGAAATGAAAAATTCTCCAGAATATTGTAAAAGTAATCATAGCCCAACTGTTTAGTTAGAAAATAGGTTCAATGTGTCATTTAATATATGAAATATTAGAAATGAGTGTGCATTACCATAAAATTCAAATCTATATAACAAAGATAAGTAAAATACTCATTTTTTACCATTTTTTGTAGGGGGGACCTCCTTCAAGGATGTATTTCAAAAGCCGTGAACCACTATTTAGTAATATTCCAGTTGTAGGCAGGGATAATTTTAGGGGCAAAATTTAGCCCATTGGCTATTTTTAGGGGTTTTTGTCCAAAAAAAGATTCACCATTTTGCATTTTTTGAAGCCTTGTTTTGCCCAATTTTGATGGGGTAAACTTTTTTCACCCTAAAAATCGCCAAATTATTATATAAATGATATAAAATACTTGGAAATTAAAATATTTTTTGAAAAATATCTCCAAACATTTTATAGTTGGTGTTTTAAGAATTGGTAAGATTCGCCAGCATTTATACACTTTTAAATAAGTATGGTTCCTTAAAATCATCCCTGGTTGTAGGTGAGTCTTCATGATGGATCAGGAAGTCGTAATAGTTCAGATGTCTTTTTCAATTATCCATATATTCCAATTTTTTATGAAATTTTTGGATTTTTTTATCTTGAAGAAAAGTGAAAAAGAGGAAAGTGTGTACACTACTCTTTTTGGTGTGTGTGCAAAGTTACAGCCAAAATGTCGTGAACTTTAACACATGTTTATGGTTATGATGTAATCAATTTTACTCTATACAAAAGAATTCTACTTTGGATTTTTACTTATGTTTTAATGATTTGTTCAATTACATTGCCATGAACTAAATGTCCATACTTTCTTTATTGGAATCATGTATGACAAAGATGCCAATTAAGTATGTATTTATATAAAGAATCAGCTAGAGTATTCAAATTTCTAGGAACATGAATGCACTCAATGAATTCAAAATGACGTTCTAGAAGACGTACTCATAGAAAATTTCTAAACAGTATTGGATCATGAACCTAATATTGACCGTTTAATTGAGATACAACAAGTTGTGAGTCTAGTTTGACAATAATTCGTTGGATGCCAAGGTTTTTAGCCTCGACTAGAAGCTCAATGACTACACTATACTCTGCAAGAGTATTGGTCGCATAACCAAGGAAAGAGCCTTTTGAACTGAGAACTTGATTGTCAAGTGTGAATATTACCCATGAGATCGAAGCATTGTTCCGAGAGAAACAGCTAGCGCAGTTCGCATATCCCAAATATGTGAAAGATTATAATGTCATATGCCAAGTAAAATACCAACCAAGATAAGTGTGTGCACAAAATAACTATTGTACAAAAGTCTATACATAAAATAGAACATAATAGGACAATTGTTTTGAGGCATCAGTGCCTACGGAAAGTACATCTACAGATAGATTTCATTTATGATCTCTGAAAAGGGTTCCCCATCATACTTGACTAACTCATATGCTCCCCTTTTTAACAAAGTTTTGACAACAAGTGGGCTAAACCATTTAGGTACAAATTTCCCTTTTCTTATTTTATCATTGTATTGGCCATAAACTAAAACCAAATAACCTTCTGAAAAGACTTGAAGATGGGAAATTTGGTTGTATTGGTATTTAACTATTTTCTTGTGTGCTTCTGCATTTAATGATGTATTTCTTCGAGTTTCATCAAGAGAATGAATATGGAGGAGTCTCTCTTCTTCTGTATAGGTGTTAGGTAGGAGTTCAATAGCTAATTTTAATGATGGGATCTCACATTCAATTGGAAACACAACTTCTTCTCCATAAACCAACTGGAAATGAGTAAAATCAGTAGCATTTTTAGATGATGTATGGTACCCCCAGAGAGCAGAGAACAACATCAAATTCCAGTTAGTTTTGTTCTTATTAATAGTTTGTTGCAACATGGTCTTCAAAACCTTGTTGATGGATTCTACCTGACCATTAGAATGGGGGTAATTTGGTGAGGGAAAATCATGTCATAATCCTAACTTGGTCATAAGTTCATCCTTGAAGGAATTCCTAAAATGGCTACCATTAAGTGACGATATTTTTGGGTACACCAAACCTAGTTATCACATGATTGAATACAATGTATGTTGCAGTTTTTGTCCTGTTGTTGAATGAACGAAGTCATACTGGCCTCTTAATTGAGCATTGCACCATCTTTAGGTAAGATAATATGCCTTATGTTAATCCATAGGTAATAAAGGAAGTTGTTATGTAATTCTAAATGATATATTAGCTACATTAATCTAAATGATATATTAGCTACATTTGACTTCCTTATTTGTAATCATTGTTTTGACTATGGTAAAAGCATTTTTAATGTGTACATAAAATCACCAATCAATCCGTAAAACCATGTGTTGGGAAGAAAACCATATTCATAAGTGAAAGTCCACATACAAAACCTATCCATAGTAAATCAAAATTACTAAATACCATATACTAATAAAATACCATGGGCCAATACCCTCTCCCTCTTTCGTACTAGATTAGATAAAATCACTTGATGCAAATTGTTTTTTAAAAATGACAATGAACAAAACTTCCTTTATTTAAATTCGTTTCATAAATGACTTTCCCCTTTTCCTAGAACGAATGCCTCCTTTAATTATATTTATTACTTTTTTGGTTGAGTTGAATTGTGAAGATACCTCACAAAGCGATAAACACCAACAAATTAAAATAATCCTTTCTATTTTGTATATTTTACCTCAGGAAATTAACCAACTCTTCACAACTTATTAAATCCCATTACACACAAACATCCTACCACTAATGAATACGTTGGGAACACCTACTCATGTTCTGAATACGTTGGGAACACCTGATAATGTTGTGAATGAGTAACATATTATTTTAGATCTATCTCGATGAGATTCTTTTCGATTTTTTGCTTTCAACCTTTTGTCCAAAGGATCCTACTATGCTTTCATAGACCAATTCTATCATTCAAGATTGACTTACATATTCCATTCACTATTACCATTACAAAATTAGATGAGAAAACGTTGAACACCGATACTTTAAATCATTCTTCTCCATTAATATTATTTCAAGATTCCTACATATTGTGACCACGAAAAACTTATCTATTAGATTTCTGAGGAGACCAATGCTTATCCATAGGGTAGCGTTATCCAAAACTAGTTTTCTCAGTCTTTCTATTATTGGTTTATAATAATGTTTGACGACATGATAGCCGAATGTAATTTTCTCAGCCACAAGGTCGATTGATGGACGAGGATCAGCATTATTTATGTCAATAGTGGTGGATTTTTTTATGCCATAATAATGATTTTTGATTTTTCCCAAACTGCTGCTCCAATCTTTCGATGAGGCAGAGCATAAGAAAAGAAACAGAGAATTGAGTAAAAATGGCAATGAAACCCATTTTTTACAGAGAACGCGGAGCCAGTTTAGGCTTGCAGGCAGATTCGTGCAGGGCAAAAGCTAACTCATTCCACAACCTCATGAAATCTCGTTGCTTCTCAGGGAATATGAAACCCATCTCTGGAACATGCCACCATCGCCTGCACGCTGGGAGAGATACGCAGGCCAATTATTCAACAGTTGCATGGGAGGAGCAGCAAAGCATGAGCCTGTATGATTTGTTGGGAATATCCCAGAATGGAACCCTAGCTGAGATCAAACAAGCCTACAAACAACTGGCTCGGAAGTATCATCCAGATGTATGTCCTGATCGTGATCAAGCTGAGGAGTACACGAAGATATTTGTTCAAGTGCAGGAAGCTTACGAAGTTTTGTCAGACCCTCCTAGGAGGGCTCTCTATGACCAGATGTTGCTCATGGGGTTTAAAAATTATCCCTATTCCAAGCTTTCAGCCAGACAACGGAGGGATTATTACGCTAAACAGGTAGATCAAACTAAATTGTGATATGTTAGATTAAACTGTATTGTGATATGTTTGCCTGAGCGATTTCTTAAAGGGTATAAACTGCGGGGAAATATCTGTTTTAGTTCAATGAATTGATTTATAAACTAAATTGTCATATATTTGTAGCGATGGTTTAAAGTGTATAACTCTGTGGAAATATCTATTCTAATATATAAACTAAATTGTAATATGTTTGTGGGAGCGATTGAAGTGTATAAATTGTGTGAAAATAGTTGGAAATTGTTAACAATGATGTTAAATCATCAAGAAAATATGGAGCAAATAAGAATGGAAAAATAACTGATTGAAAAGGCTCACAAATTTGCTCCATTAATTAATACTACACAATACTACACAATGGTACAGATATAGTATATCTCCACCTCACTTATGTGTACGAATCAGGAGTTCTTATATCTAAGAAATTTAGACAATCTGCTATGAATATGTACTGGAGCTTCATTGCTCCCTGCTGCACCGTGCAGAAGGGAGCAATGAAGCTCTAATACATATACATAGATGAGTAGATATATAGTACATAATGTATAACTGACCTCTAATGATATGTTCGCTACAGTAAGATAACTAACTTAGTTTACAGCTTTCAATAGATGAAACTATGTAATTAATTGATTAGATGGTGTGTTATTGAATTAGGAAGTTGAAAGATCGTTAGGGTAAGATAACTAACTTAGATTACAGCTTTCAATACATAAAACTATGTGGTTAACTGATTTGATGGTGTGCTATTGAATTAGGAAGTTGGTAGGGAACACTGGAAATCTAGATGGGAAGGCCAGCTTGCTGGGTTAAAGCAAAGAAGTGCTTATAAAGACGCAGGCAGACCGCTCTCGTGGGCTACCCGAGTTCGTAGAGAGAACGCCCAGTCCTCTCAGCCCTTAGAAGAATGACAAGGTGTACAGAACTGTTATGAATTACTTGTTGCAGCAGAGAATAAGTATAGCCTATCATATGCTATATGGAGATTCATAGTAAAATTTTAATAACTTTCTTTGTACATTTTATGTGTGCCATCTCAAATACAGATCAAGCTATAACACTGTCTTGACAGATTCACACCAACCATACTGCTAAACTGGCCTTATAGTGGCAATACCACCTGCTAAAGTCTAATACCCAATGCAAATGCCTTGGAACATGGGATTAGGTCTGACCATATTTATGGTTGGACAAGAGAATTAGAATTCTGTTTGGACACCTTCACTTTGTTTTCTTGGGTTGTATATTTAACATTCAATCTATACAAGTTGAAGATATCGATTCTGTGGCCAATATTACAGGTATCTATTGGTACTTATAACACAATATTCGCTGTAAAGCGAAATGTTTTTCAGCTGATCTTGTCAAGGTGTGTATTATTTGGTCTTAACCCTTTTGTATTGATTGATTCTTCCATATCCAAAATGATCAGATAAAGATGGTTATAGTCATAGTCAATTAACTTCATCATGAGTTATTTTCCTTTTATATTATTAAACTCAACAGGGTTAGGTGAGATGAGTAAAGTGGATTTGGTGAGGAATGGTAGCTTCTGAGTGGTTCTAAAAGAGGATCTATCAGATTCATTTAAAAGAGGATCTACCAAGCACCTAGAGAGATTAAATCTCTCAAGGTGCCAACCCTTTTTTAGAGTGGAAATATGTAATCCAATGTTTATGGTCTTAGTTTATCTAATTATGTTGTTTTATATATATATATGTAATTCTAAATAGTTTAAATTTAATTTAAGTCCACAAGTTATTTTTAAAAATATTTTATCATTTTTTTATAACCGACATGTGTGAACTTTAAAATAAGCACGAAAAGAGTTATACATCTCTCTGCTATTGGGTTGTAGATTGCAACCTTTCGATGCAATAAAGTTTAATAAAAAGTATTGTTGTCCTTTTGTTGTACATAGAACAAAGTAGAATTAAAGGCACAATATTCTTCCATTGCAAAAGAGTTGTAGCTTCTCATATATCCACAAATTTGTAATCTTTTATATCTGTGAGGTTTTATAATTATAATTGATAGATTTTATAAAAATAATTGATAGATTCATTTGTTACTTATTTTTTTCACATTTTTATTACAATAAAAATCATAATGTTTTACAATGGAGTAAATATATTAAAACTTTCATTGTGAAAAAGAAATAATGCATATTAAATGACCACCACATTAAAACACAACCTTAGTATAATTATTGGAAAAAGATAAACTATTTAGTGAAATATCTATGAAAGTTTAGAAATCAAATAATATTAGAGCATTTTTTAACCTCGTTGAGACAAGCCATGAATAAATATTTTAAATCAAAAAAGATTTTGAAACGGGTAGGAGATCAAATGTCCAATCCCATAAAAGAATGAAAAGTCCATGAAAGAAGTTCAACGAGTAGAAGAAACAAACTAAAGAACGAAAATCAAGTTCAATATCCATAAAAAAAAAATTCACATAGACGTTATGGAAAATGAAGTTCAATGAGTAAAAGAAAAAAAAGTGAAGGTATGAAAATCAAGTTTAGGAATTGGTCAACATTCAATAAGCATCGTGAGGGAGAAAATGACCCACTCGTGGACAAGTTACAAAGGCTTTGGTCAATATTCAAGAAACTAGTAACTTGAGTTAAGAGAAAAATCAAACCACCCAAGGACAATCAAAGATGCATGAACATGGTAAGCATTCTATAATTCAATATTACTTCCCTTAATTAAAGTAATAATTATGCATTTCCAGTTGTATGTTGTATATGAAAAATATTGGACCTATGTTAAGAATCTATGTCAACTTTTTTCTTTATTTTGTTAAGTATATTGTTGTTGAACGTAAGTCGTCTCGTGAGTATATTGTACTATCTCATATTCATGGGGAGTAATAGTTGTTTATATTAGACTTAGTATATAAGTAAGTGCTGGGGCCAATGAAGGTATCCAAGAGTTATTTGTATTGAGTTTGCTCAACGAAGGTTGCCCCCTTGAAGTGACCTGCAATCAATAAAATTCCTGCTGTGTTCTGTTAATTTTTTTTATTGTGCATTATCATTATTTATTGTAGGAGGTTTCTCTCATCTAGTATCAAAGCACTTTCCTTGTTATAAATGAGAATTTTGTTTTTTTTGGAAAAAAAAGGGCAAATTTGGGTGGTGACTTTCAGATCGATTTCTGAAACTTTTTTTGTAGATTCATAAGAAACAAGTTGAAAAAATGAATCTTTCTTGCAAAAATACGAAGTTTCAAAAAAAAACATCTCATTTTGAGTTCAGAAAGTGGAGATATCACTGATTTAAAATTAGCTAATTTTCATAATTTTGATGACCACTGCAAAAATTGCAGAGCGAAAATCTTTTGACATGGTTCCCAGATTTTTGTTCCAAATAAGTAAATAAATGTGGAGAAGCTATTCAAGTTCTGGAAACAGGTTATAATAGAGATTCTGAGCAATATCGATCGGGTTATGTCCATTTTAAAATTTTCATCTCAAAACCATAGCTCTATTTACGGGTTTTTTGGGCTCGCCTTGTGGAATTTCTGCCAATTTTTTCTCGGCGCTATGATTATTGCAGTAGTTCTTCTTCTTTGCATCTCTATTGTTCATTTCAATTGCAAGTTCGAATCAATGAATAACCCATATCCACTTAACTATGAGAAGTACCTGGGCATAACCCTAAAACTCATTCTGAGGAGTATCACATGAACCCCAAAGTAGCTAACCCTTGAGAGGACCTTCCAATGAAAATGGAAACGACCCCTACCTGATTGACTAGTTCCCACCTATGAGGTAAACCAAGAGCTTTCGTTTGTGGCAAAGTGGTTATCATTTTTACTCGAGCTGTGGAGTGAAGAGTACTTCCCCAATACACAAGCCATTAGACATCATTGGCGGTCAAGTGACTACCATAAACCTTTAGGAATCCTAACATACCCAGGGTACATATCTATTGTCAGTTGATAAATAGTAGATTGAATCTATCAAGAGTCGTCACAGTTATAAAAAGCAAAATCCTTGGTTATCACTCGCGCTGGTGCAAACAAACAAATGGAAGATCGGAACTTGCCTCCCTCAAGACCAAAGTCCAAGATCTAGATAAAAATATTATCAACCTCCTTCAGCATTCAGCCATGAACAATAGACGTCATCCAAATCCTTTTGCAAACATTGGGTTCTCTTCTTCTAGCGATTTTCGTGGGCCAAAGCTTGATTTCCCTTACTTTAGTGGTGATGATCCAACTGGATGGATATACATGGAAGAACAATATTTTAGTCTACATAATACTTTTGATATCACCAAAGTCCCACTTGCATCCTTTCATTTGGAACATGAATCCTTTTAATGGTTTCTTTGGTACATCAAGGATCATGAAGTGCCAAAATAGACATATTTTTTCCAACTCCTTTTGCAACGATTTGGGCCTAGTTCTTTTGATGACTTCACATGAGCACTCACTAAACTTCACCAAACTAGCACTGTGAGAGAGTATTAGATAGAATTTGAGAAATTGGTCAATCACACAAAAGGATTGTTGAATGCATTCTACATGAGTTGTTTTATCAGTGGTCTGAAGGATGCAATTCGATATGAGTTTAAAATGTTTTTCCCCAATACAATCATGGAATCCCAAGGGTTGGCTAAGTTGGCGGAGGACAAGATCATAGCTCAACAACGCTCCCAATCCACTTTGTTCCATTCAAAAATATGGTTTTCCAAAGAAATCCAATAACGCCATCTCCTAGAACCGCTCATATAAAGTATTTTTCTGACGTCTAGATGTGGGTAGGTAGAGAAAATGGCCTTTGCTATAATTGTGATGAGAAATTCAACCAGGGACATCGATGTGCTGAGAAAAAGCTCTATCTCTTGGATGTGGCTTCTCCACATGCACCTGAATTTTTTTATGATGCTCAAGATCTAGTAGATGATCAGGTCGACATTCAACGGGCCCATGTTGAACCTCCTTCTCAGGACGACCACCCCAAGATATATCTCCATGCATTAGTCAGAGTCACCACCCCACAAACCATGCGGATCAAGGGTTTCTTCAAGAAAATCCCTCTTAAAATAATCATTGATTCTGGTAGCACTCATACCTTCATTGACCCCCAGATCGCCAAACATACTGATTGTTTTGTCCATCCTTACTCCACCTTTAAAGTCGTGATTTCCAATGGGGGCACCTTACCTCGCAAAGGGAAGTGTCACAATGTGTGTATCTCTATTGGAGATTATAACCTGTGCCCCATGAACATAATATAAAAATTGCTTGAAAATAAAACATTCATAAGTATAATAGATGCATAATGAAATGTACATGATATATACAGCGGAAGAAAAATAATTTATTCAACACATTCATGCATTCAACATGTTCATGATAATTTTATAATAATTCCAAAGAAAATATAGTTGCAGAACTTAAATACACCGGAAAACTTATCTTTGAAAGAAGCTCATCCAACATCCAGCTATGTCGCTGCAACATTCCACCCAACCATAGACCAGCGTGCTCTTTAATCTCTCAGCAACACTGTCACCCTTGAGCTGGGCATGATCTTCTCCAAGGAATAAGGAACACTAGTAGACTTTCCCCATAGCCAAGGATACAATAAAATTAAGTCAAGCCAACACAGTTTGGTTCAATCAAACTTACATAGGAAATGGTTTACACTTAGCCAAATTCACATGAGACACAACCAAGCCAACAGATGGTTTTATCAGGATACCAGCCAAACCATCCCATCCAATTGGGTTTATCAGGCTACCAAGGAGATGGAAAGACAGACTGCTAAGCTAGTGAGCTCAACCCTAGAGATATGAACACCCACACTGGATCTAGCCTGATTTCTAAATAATTACATACCCAACACAAGCAAGCATTCCCTTCTCTGCTACACAAGCCTTCAGGCCATGCATTCCCTTCCAGTGCTATTCAGGGCATGAAAAGAAGAAAACCATCCTTCTAGATTGGTCTGTGAGGTTCTTTCACACACTAGGTTTATCAAGCAACTCTAGACTCTATTTCCATTCCTTCAATCAATACAAATGCCAAACATGGATGCACACACATGGATCTCAGTCCTGGGATTTATCAAACGTAGCAAATGCCAGGGATTACATACACACACAGAAATTTCTAAATTTCTGAACATTGCCAGTGCTAGACCGACTGCTGCAAAATACCAAAAATGAAAACGTTGCCAGTCTTTCAAATCAAAGACACCAAATCAGCTGCTGGGCAATCGAGTTCAAGAAAACGACCAACAGAGAGGGGAAAATGTGAGAGAGAACAAAATTGCCGAACAGGGGAAAAACCATAACACAAAAACAAAAAACGTGTAGGATTTAGATCGCGGGACAGGAGAAAATTGTAATGGTTTAGACTCAAAGTAGTTTTTGCTTGTTTTCTCCTGCGTGAATGCCCAATTGGGTTTCCAAAAAAAGTTTTGTTCAAACCAATTCGTGAGGGAAGGTGAAACATTGCCGCGTGAGGGAAAGGTGGTTGTTTTTGGTGTTTTCTTTCCCAAGAAATTCAAAAAACGTTTTTTTCTCAAAGTGAGGCTCTGCCCAATTCGAATTTCCCCACTCTTCCAATCCCCCACTCCCTCATCCTTGGGAAAAATGATACCCCCATCTAATTTAGTTGCGTTGGCATAGCCGGCTTTGGGTTTTTTATTAGAATTTCAATTTTAACATAGTGTTCAGCTGTTAATGTTCAGCTAGCATAAAGAAAAAATACCATTGGCCACACCTTAATTACTGAAACATATATACTAAATCGATGGTGGGTCTTTTTCCTAGCTCCACACCATGATTATTTACATCATTTATTTAAATGCAACGGGGTCAAAACCGGGGTGTTACATACTTCACAAACTCTAACACATCTCCATTCACTACGCACCTCATGTTCTAGACTAATTAGGTAGTTAATCCAACTGCCACATATTTTATCATGAGAGAGAGCTTGGTCTATCCATCACCACTTTCCCCACTGCATTTAAATCTACCTCAAGATATATGAAATCATGCAAATTCCTCAACTCTTCCCCTTTGTTGTTGAGTTGCATACTTACAAGTTCAACGTTTCACAATGTTCCATGCTCGGTTTCCTCCATTCTTCCACACATTTTGTTTGATTTTTATCTAAGGAAACCTTCGCGAGGTTCCTGCAACCTCATTTCCTATGCCAAATGTAGTGAGTCGATAACCTTACTTTTAACTTGGATAAAAGGGAAAGTGGTTCGAAATGCCACCACCTCTAAAACTCTTAACATTTTCTTCCTCGTGCAAACTGCACGAGTATCTCAAAGATTCCTCAGCACCCGTAGAGTGGCACCCCAATTCTTGAAATTGGATTTTTTTCAAATTAGATTCTGCAATCCAAAACGTCAACATGCTCAAGTCTGTTGCTTCCACACAATAGTATTTTTCATTCGCCAAAATTTGCTTGTTTCTTCCTCTTTAAATCCCGCTGCTTTGCTCCCTTGCTCGTTCCCTTAACTCAATGCAAGTTATTACCATGTCTTCTACATGGTTTCATGAATTCTCTTTGTCTATTGTCTTGTCGGATAATATACATCACACATCCGAAGGGTGCCTAATATAGCTTCAACCTCCTTGATTTTCCCTTCTTCAAGTTTCCCAGGCATGCGACTCTTAGCTTCTAAGTAGGATAGGAAATCCTCCACTTTTTATGGTTGGCATCCTACCTTTTCCAACTTTTATTTCAATGTATGGGGACTCCGGGATTCCTATTACATGGATGTGAAAAACCACAATTTTTTTTGTGTCTCACACCAGGAAGTATTCACCTTCGCCGCCATCTTTATCCATACTTGTTCTCTCTAAAAGTATCTTTGTTGTTTTAGCTTCCTCCCCATCGTTCACCAAGTCCTCTACCCACTGTTCAAATCTTCTGTACAACAAATTCTCGCATTGGTCCCCATCGAGACTTAAATTGTCTTTCCCAAGTGATATTTTCCCACAAACTCCTTAGTATTGGTTTTCATCACCTTGGATGCTAGATGACTCGATGGGAGTTTTTCCACCAGTATGAATTATGATGATTTTACTGGTTCAATATATGAATTCCCACCACACTACTGGCGATATTATGTCGGAATACACAATGGCTTAATATTTTCTACGACTAAGTCAACTCTTAGATTCAACAAATCCAATCTCTTAGTCACTTGATCAACCAACTTTGCTATGTCTTATTGGTTCACGTCTGTCGAATCCTATTAGAAATTTGTTGCTACATGATTCCTTGAGGATCGTGTGTGGGATTGTTAGAAGCTGCAATAAACAGCATTGAAAACATCCATGGCCAATGCCCTAACTTTATCCTTCATGTCATCAACATGGTCCAAATCGTGGACTTATCTAAGAACACCAAATGATCTGCAAACCCAATTGGAATGGCCTTGGTATTCCATAAGAATTATTTTCCTACATCATCACATGATCGTCTAAAGGATCAATTTCTATGTACATGATTCCATTCCATTTTCCAACTCTCACTGGAACTACACAAACCTTCCCCATCACTGTATTTAAAGTCAAATTCACCAATTTTAATTTGGTTATGTTAGGCCCAATTTTTCAAATAAGGGATTCCATGGTTCTTCTTCTAACCAAGATTTGAGTGGCACCAATGTCAACCAACATCGATACTTTTACTCCACTCATTATTACGTCCACAAGGCTCAGACCCTGCTAATCTATATTTTGTGAAATTTCACCTTGACCAACTACTAAGTTGATAAGAAAGGTCATTATTGGTTGTTGTGTTCCTTCCACATGACTCAGGCATTCATTATGTATAATTTCCATAGACTCTTCATTGCAACTCGAGAACTCTTTACTTCTACACTACCTATATGGGAACTTTCCACCGTCATTTAGAATCATTCCACATGAATTCACAAGTATTCCAGTGAATTCACTATCGGCTTCCTACAATGAACCTATCATAGCCTCAACACCCAGTGAAGTTACCACCCTCGATGCACTTCAGCAAGAACTCTTTAGCCCAAAACCGAACTTTACTTCCGTAAGTCACCAGGTGTTTCAACCCAAGTGCAATTATGTCGTTCTCTTGAAGTTGAAGATATTGATTCATCTTATTATGATGCTAATGATGAAAAATAAGTTACATATGGAGCTGCTATTGATTTTGATCCATTCACCCATTCAGTTTTCTATATATCTTCTATCTTATATTCTAAGATCTATGTGCCATATATTTCACACTTTGTGCATACTTGTCTCATTGATGGTGCAAAACCTGGTGATTTCTTGGATGTTTTCTTGGATAGATCAAGTTCTATTTGTGTCATACCACTCATCATACTTGATCTCATGTTCTTATACATCTCCTCCTTTGTTCTTGGCATCAACACTCAGAACTTCCTTGAAGATTTTTAACATCCCATTCCTTCCTCCTTTTCTACTACAAATGATTCATTACCAGTGTATTCCCATGATTCTACTAATATGATTATATGTGATATCTTGGATTCTTTAGAAGAATTTTTGCAGTGTGATATACATATCATGACACAACTCATACCACCATCCATACCATCTACCCTACCTCTGAGTTCCTAAGACTGTACAAATCAAAAGTTCACTAGTTGATTCCTCATTGGTCTCTTATCAGTGTTACTGCTATTACATGATTTAACGTATTTCCTATCATTCACTGGTTGGTTATCCATGACCTTATTAATATTTGGACTTATATTACACATGTTTGGATTTGTTCTAAATATTTATGCTTCAAATATCAAGTCCATGCATCATTCATATCTTTACACTTATTGATTTTCCCGATTGCTCATAGTTTTCCTATTCTAGCCCTATATCCTCATGGAGTCACTGAAGCCTTTATATTTGTTGTTCCATATTCTAATGTTTCTAATACATCAGAGCTTTATCAACCTCATATCATATATAGGAAGGTTCTACATCATATTGGAATAATGACATGTGATTCACATCACAATTTTGCATTTATTCAGGGAATTAAGTGTGTAATAAATTGTCTTAATTTTTGTACTCTTTGGGAAAGAGCATGCACATAATTCTTTTCCATTTCATATTTTGATTGAATATCATAATTTTTTAGAATCAAGAAGGATTCAAATAATTCTCCTACTTCACCATTTGATGAGATACAAAGAGTCTCTCCTCTTCTCTTTTGCAGATTCTACAGTCTAGCGCATGATCATGGAGTTCATGATTTTTTCATCAAACTATTTTACTAGAAGCAGTTCATTCAGCTAATTCAAGTGAAGATAAATATCTAATTAAGACATTTTATCTCAAATTTGGTGCCTTGTCCTTTCTTGAGGGAGGATTTTCCCCATGTGGTTTTTCCTCTTTCCTCAACTTTTTTGGACATAATAATTGTTAAACGGTGACCATAGACCTATTGTTGGGCCCTATATACACCTATATGCAACCATATGCATCTATATATCATCATAAAGTAATACTTAAAGGGGGTTTTTGGAATATTATAAACCCACTCACACTTAGGATAAAATAATTAATCAATTTTGTTTAAATTCCTACCCACTAGCCTATATAGTTGGCATCCACTTGCACTACAAAGTCAACACTTTTAATATATACCCCAGGAATTATTTAATTCTTATTTTGTATTGATATTGACCACTTTATTGAATCCTAGAACTGCTAACTCCACTTTTCTGTTGATTCTGCCTTATTCTTCTTTTATCCGGATTTTATGTGGATAAGTAAAGTTAGTCGAAACTGCTATCTTTTGTTGCCAACCCATCCTCCATAATTTTATCTACATTTTCTATGATTAACATGTCTTGCCATCACTCTTGACAACTCACTCATGCTTTTGCTAATTTGTGAGGTCTTTGGCTGATATGGGAAGTTCTTTAGCCAGTTATAGGGGTTTATCATATTTAGTAACTCTATCTTTCTGAACTTGATGAGTTGTCTCCAACACTACTTGATTTTACCTTGAGGGATGTACTATTTATGTACGCTATTATTCATCATTATTCAATGGAATGATACACTCCAATATTCATCTATCCATTCATGTGATTCATCTCTTTTCTTCTCTCTATTTTTGCTATGTATGCGTGTGAGAATTATTTTAGTGGCAAGATCTATTTCTTGTGCTTCTTCTTAGCATCTTTGATCATAGCATTGGAGCTATTATTTCTACATAAAAAAATATAAATAATAAATAATAAATAATAGTAAACATACAATAAAGGATTGCATCCATTCACAATAGTTGCAGGGGACTATTTAAACAAATCATGTGTTGTATTTTATATCATCTATCTATATATCATTTTATCAATTATTCTTATATTATATGTGAAGTGGATTTTCTCATGTGACTTGGACTGGATTTAGTCTCTTACAACTAGGCCTCCAATGTGCTACCTTTGGGATGAGATCTATAAGATCCATACAAATCCACATGCATGAATCAATCAAGGATGAATGTGACCCTCTTGAGAAAATTGAGGATTAATTGATGAGTTAACTAAGTTACCTATCCCTCCAAGACACTAATGCACCCCTCTTAAGAAAATTGAGGAGTAATTGAGGAGTTATGTTAGTTAACTCATCCTCCAAGTCACTAATTCACCCCTCTTGAGAAAATTTAGGATTTACCATAGTTAATTGATTATCAAGCCACTAATGCACCCATATTAAGAAAATTAAGGAGTAATTGGGGAGTTACCATATTTAACTAATCCTCCAATTGACTAATGTGCCTCTCTTGAGAAAATTGAAGAGTAATTGAGGAGTTACCATAGTTAACTGAGCCTCCCAGTCACTAATGCTCTCCTCTTGGACAATTTCAAAGAAATCATGAGTTTGACATGTTTGAGATAAATCCACCATTAGAGTAGGGTTCCCCTCTGTGTAGGAGAATAAAATGAGTAAATTAAGGGTTCCCAAATTGTAGGATGAGAATCCAATTCATGCACACACTTAGGGATTTGATCTTGAGATCCAAGATTTGATAAAGGGAGATGAATTTCAACTTGGATATTATTTATGAGGTGGGTAAGCATGAAAACTTTCTTCCTTGGATGAAGAGAGGCCCATTATCACCACTCCTAAAGCGGTGAATATGCCAATATTATTCCTTTAACCATTTATGAACTCCTTAAATCAAATTACATAGTATTTTTCCAAATTGTTTCTCCCAATTGCAGCAGCTAGAAAGAGCATTACTACCGAAACTAGTAAATGGAAGCAGGCTAAATCCCTATCGGGATATCCTGGCATGACATCATAATTGATCATTGCAAGAAAAAAAAGGAGAAAAGGAAAATAAAGTAACATGACAATCGTAGTAAAATGGGTTGACAAAAAGGAAAAACATGACAAATCATAGTATGTCTGGATCATGGCAATATCAAATGAGGCGCGACATGGTCAAATCGGGGAATAAATGCAACACTTAAAATCGATGGGAGACAGTGGAAGTGGAAAAGACCCAAATTTATGGATAAATTGGACCATTGAATTTGCATAATCGACAATGAATTTAGTCAATATTCGTTGGATTTGTCTATGATGACCAAAATTATTCACACGAGATCAGCGAAGGATATAAAGAATCGATCATGGGGAACGACTTGAACCATTGTGAGAATTGTGAGAACGAATCCAAGCAATGGAAAGTATAGGTGTAAGCCGGAATATTTCACCTTCTACAGATAGAATCTGCTCCTTTGGTCTGAATGGTTTAGTTCCAGAACAAATGAGTGAACGACAAAGGATGAAGACCCTCCCTGGATGTCGTAGACACCTGGAATGCTGCTTCGATAGTGAACCTATGCACCTGCAATCAGATCAAACACACAAACACATCAAATCTACTAGAACATAATCTATTTATCCATGCCAGTGACTAAGGAAGAAAACAACATTTATATGTGAAATCAGAACAATAGTAATGTGGGACGGAAATCAGCTTTGCATTAAGATGAATGGAGAAGTTTACAACCAATTAAGCCTTAGTGTTGACGTGCATCTCCATGAAACCAACACTTCATCCCCATGAGCTCCAAATTTTCTCTTTCTGCTCTCAAATGGCTTGGGCCAAGTGGTCAATCCAACAACATAACAATACCTCTATAGTTCTCCCCCTCAACCATGTACATGAGCTTGTATTTATAAGGCTCAATGGATATGAATGGTTGAGAGATTTATGGATGAGGTGGCCTTTAAGACCTTGTGATGGGGGATCTCAAGCTCAAGTGACCCACAATGATAGGGATAAGGGAGGACACAAGGCTCATGATCTAGAAGCCTTGAGAAACTTCTCTTTTTCCCATTTTACCCAGGGTACCACTTTTCTCCTCTTATGACAGAGCGGTTTAGGTTAGAACCGCTTATGGACCAAAGGCCAAAGACGGTGGCACCACTTATGGTAAACAAGATACAAGCGGTGCAAACAAGGTACCACTCATGGTTAATAGGGAAAGCACGGTGCTGAGTATTTTTATGTAAGATTGAAAAACAACATGGGTTTCCACTCCAGATGCTGGGATTAAGGGAAAATATGTAAGTCAAGGGTCTTATCACATGGTGGTGACAGGATTTGGGTATAACAATAAGAGACCAGCGACAAGTGAATGAGAGGCAAAAAGGTAGCTATGGTTCAAATAATTTCGAGCGACAACACATAGGGATTGTTAAAATTTCATATGGTTAGTTAGATATCATTGGTGTTTAATTGAATTTCACATCAATGCCATGTGCAAAATCACTAAAAGAACCACAACCACAAGATAGACACTTATTTACCTTGGAAAGCCATCACAGGGGAGAAAAATCAACAAAACTTCCTCTATATAGATGTATAAGTTAAAACCCCAAAACATCTGCTTTTTCTCCTTACTGATATGTCTCTCTCTCTCTTATGCACTATACACAAGTGAGTGTGTGTGTTAAAATTATGAACATAGATCCTCTATTTATACTCTTTTTGTCTCGAATTTTAACCTAACAAGTCGGCCCCAACAAACTTACTAGGATAACTTCATGTAGGAAGACACAAAACAATATTATATTATATTCAAGAGGGTACTATTGACCTGACATAGAATGGAGGTTATACCTCACGACTCTATGATGACAAAATACAATAGTAAGATTCTGATGGAGGAATAAGATGTCTCCCTTGGGTTACATCAATAAACTACATCTAGAATATTCTTTGAAGTTACAATATTTCAACACTCCCCCTTATCGAGAAGGGTATTCTAATGAAAACAACATCATCAACTATAGGAAAAAGGAGAGAGAGCATATTGAGCAGTATCAAGGTAATACATCTATACGTCATAGGAATTTTTCAACAATCATCATCAACTGGAGAAGTTACTAGAACATCTTCAATATCTTCAATACTGGAACATCATCTTGTATAGAATTGATTCTTCATCTTCTGCAACTCTCGATCACTTGATCCTTTGTAGCAACACTTTGATCTTCATCTTCTTGCAGCACTCGACCACTTGATCCTTTGCAGCAACACTTTGATCTTCATCTTCTTGTAGCACTCAATCACTCGATCCTTTGCAACAACACTTTGATCTTCATATTCTTGCAGCACTCGATCACTCAATCCTTTGCAACAACATTATGTGCAATGCACATGATCTCTTTATGGGATGATCAATCCCTATCTCTTTTGGACATAAGTCCAAGGATGATGCAATCCTCATCATCCTACTCCCCCTTAACAAGCGACCACATCATTGACCAACTGGATCGTCCGCAAATGAATGAAAGACCACATTGTTTGGAAATGAATGCAAATCTCATCCATAAATGAATGCAGGAACACATGATCAAAAAATGAATGCATATCTTGTCCACAAATGAATGCATGACCACATCGTTTGCAAATGAATGCAGATATCATCCACAAATGAATGCAGGACCACATCATCTGCAAATAAATGCAAATATAGTTTGCAAATGAATGCAGTACCACATCGTCCACAAATGAATGCATCACTCATCATAGACCTTCCTTAGCCTGTTAGTTCTAGTACCACTCTCAAGAGAGTTTTCTTGTTGAAATATTATAACTTCAAAGGATATTCCAAATGTATTTTACGGATGTAACCCAAGGGAGATGTTATTACTCCTCCAATGGAGTTTTACTATTGTATTTGTTCATCATAGAGTCATGAGGTAAAGCCTCCACTTGTTCCGGGACTTTAGTGCCCTAATAAATAATATAAAATATTTTTTTGAGTATTCCTAGGTGAAGTTGGCCCAGACAGTGTATTGGCGATGACTTTTCTAGTGCAAAAGTCAAGTTGACACATGTGTATAAATAGAGGAGCTGCGGTTCTTATTTGAACACAGACTCACTCACTTGTGTAGCGCATAGGAGAGAGAGAGAGAGGCATAACAGAAGGAGGATAAAACCTATTTTTAGGTTTGTCTTTTATACATATTATACAGAGGAATTTTTTGATGGGTTCTCTTCTCCATGAGGGTTTCCCAGGATAAGTCTTTGTGTTCTTTTGTGTGGTTGTGCTTGAATCTATCTTTCAGTGATCTTTTTGGTTATGGTTATGCTGATATGATGCTAACTGTTATAAGGTATGGTATAACCATTAAAAACTTAACATGGTATTAGATCCACCCTGAAAGAAGTCATTGTGCAACCGAAACAGTGCTACAACTACAGCTATTGAAGATTAGGGTTTCATGCTTGAAAACCCAAAAATACTAAAACTAGTAGTTTCAGTACATTTGATATATCTATATATTGGAGAAGGATCAGGAGCCAAAATGTTCACACACTGAAGATAACTTCCTGATGTACCTTATGTAAAAGTTTCAGCTCAGATTCACTATTTTCTAGGAGATATGATTCCTCCAAGTCAGGGTTCCAACCTCTCCCAAGATTCAGCCCTAAACAGGACACCTAGGGATAATTGCTATATCTTGGGTTACAAAGGTCCAAATGCAATTTTGCAAGCTATTCCAGATCAAGAACGGATTGTAATTTCTGTGGTAAAAGTTTCATACCCCAAAAATGAAAAATTCACACGTGTAAGTTCGTACAAGTTAGCTATGCTAAAAAGTCCTGAAATAAGTCACCATTGGAAAACTCGCATAAGTCCGAATTGGTGAAACCATTCGTACTATAACCTGTGGCATTAGCAAGAGGAAAAATGAGGCTACCTCAATGAAAATTTTTAGACATGGAGGAGTATTACTTTTGGATATACCGCAGAAACAATATCAAGAATTTTTAAAGAAGAAATTGAAGAAAACTGGGGCATTAGATATTTTGTAGTTCTAATCACAGTTTTGGGAAAATGAGTATACTTCTCATCTCTCCTTAAGGAGATGCATATTTGTATCCAATTATATTTGAAAGATACCTCAATTGAAAAATTAGGGTTTCCCTGTCAAACTCTAGGTCCACCAGAAGCAACATTCCAGAAAATATTTCAAGCAAGCATGAGATTGAAGCAATCTCACTAGTCAAAGAAGAAGTTGCAGATCTAGAAGGATATGAAGAAAAAACAAACAAAGATAAGTATTTGAATTGCTTTTCCTGTATATGCTGTGTATTATGCATGATATAATGTTTACATTAATGACAGTATACTACTAATATGCATGTAATGGGTAAGTATCCCATGGTGCTATACAACTCTCAATTGCTACTTATCTAGAATGAAACCTCTTTGCTGACATATTGGATTAGTGCACAACATCAATAATGTCACGGTTGATATGGAAGGAATCTAGAAATTTTCTATGAGATATGGATGAATGTTGTATTAGCTAAACAGTTGCATGATACATAAGAATTTTTCATTATGCATATGTTTTATGAAATGGTTCTAACCATGCAACTTGTACATTTGACTTGTAGGAAAGGTTGTGTACAACCGCCTACAAGAAAACAAGGATGAGGCTTGTTCCAAAGAAAAATTGATGACAATTCAAGATTCACTCCAATAAACATGAACCTGAAGCTCCCAGGGTCAGGGACACCATGATGGAAGAAAGAGCTTCAGAGAGTGGTAGGTCCACCTCAAGAGATGAAGACCATCTTGAGCATGATAGATATTCCAAGATGAAGAAAAGTATGATGGGACTTCCAAACCAATGTAAGAGGTCTCAGACACACTCTAGTTGTGTGACATAGTTGAGTGACATCATTAATGCTAACTCTTCCATCTATGGAAGAGGCTATCATCAAAGAGTAAGAGTTGATCATGGGGAATGATGTCTATGATATGGTTCCAAGACCTAAAGGGAAGTTCGTAATGTCTTCCATATGGATCTAAAAGAACAAGTATACAAAGCAAGGTTTTTGGTTTGTCTCAAAAAGAATAAACTATGGTATGACATACTCTATTTACTAGAGACACTTCTTTAGTGAAGTAGAAGTATATATTAAACCACCTATGCAGAATAGGATTTGTATGAGATCAAAAGGCACCCATATATAAGCACATCCAGGAGCTTGATAGATCTCCTAAAGTGATGAATATATTAACCTTTTTTACAAGGTTGAAGATGAAAACCTATAGAAGACAACAAGCTCACAGATGGGTGCAAGATGAACTTTTTGACAAAGTTCAAGATGAAGGGATCTTGGTATCTAGTAACCTGAGATGTATACATAGTAGAAAAGGATGCTTCCTGTCACTCCTATACAGAATGTTTCGATACATAGAGTACAGAATGCAAAGGTATGATGATGCTCCAATTCAGGGGGAGCGACTACAAAATATCTCTGAGTTCAACATGATACGATAGGATGGACAACTTCCAGATGGATGTAAAGACAAGACTTCCTTAATGTTGTGATTGAGGAAGAGGTTTAAATCAAACAACCACAAGGATTTGAAGTCAAAAATAGAGTGACTCATGTATGTTAGTTGAAAAAGACTATGTATGGACTGAGGCAATCTCCTAGAGATTGGTGTGAAAGAATAGATAGCTTCTTGGCAAGCATGGACATTACCAAGAGTAAAGCTGATCCTAACCTTTACCTTAAGGTTGTCAATGATGAACCTGACATACTATTGTTGTATGTGGATGATCTATTTTTTATTGGAAATGAGAAACAAATCACAGATTGCAAGAAGAATCTAACTGAATAATTCAAGATGAAAGATTTTGGATTGATGCATTATTTCCTCAGACTGGAAGTGTCAAAGAGCTCAGAAGGAATATTTTTGGATCAAGGAAAGTATGTTGTGGAAATCTCAAGAATATTTGTTATGTTGGATTATAAATCCATGGCCACACCCATGGATACCAACATGAAGTTGTTGTATGATGAGACATCATAATTAGTGGATATGACTTAGTACAGACATATTATGGAGTCATTGGTGTATTTGACAAACACAAGGTCAGATATATGCTTTGATGTGAACGCCTTGAGTTAGTTTCTAGTTAAACCTAGATGAGTTCACCTGATAGCTACAAAGCATGTGATGAGGTAGCTAAAATGTACTATAGACTTGGGACTTTACTATGGTATAGATCATAACTACATATTATATGGATATATGGATTTAGATTCGACAAGAAGTGCTGCAGACAAAAAGACAACCTCAGGTGGATGTTATTGTTTGGGATCCACCATGATCTCATGGTTTAGTCCAGTGTTGCTCTCAGTACAGCTGAAGCAAATTACATTTCAACTTGCTCCAATATTTGGGAAGTTATATGGCTTCAAAAAGATGATGTCAAGACTATTTTACATGGAGTTGGATACCACAATGATTCTTTGTGACAACAAAAGCATATATATGACAAAGAATCCTGTGGAATATGGTACTAAAGGGAGACATAAAACTTCAATATGTGAGTACCAATGAGCAAGTTGTTGATGTGGTGACCAAGCTTCCATGACAAGAAATGTGTAGTTTGAAAATACTTTCCTCGCAAGGAGGAACAATGATGTTGATACTGAAGACTTTCCTCACAAGGAGGAACAATGATGTTGATACTGAATACTTTCCTCACAAGGAGGAACAATAATGTTTATACTGAATAATTTCCTCGCAAGGAGAAAAATTGATGATGATATAGATCCTTCCTTGCATGGAGAAATAGGTCAAAGAAATGGACCCTTCTCGGAAAGGATAAACAAGTCAAAGATATATGCCCTTATCGAAAAGGAGAAATAGGTCGAAGATATAGACTCTCTTCAAAAAAGGAATAACAAGTTGAAGATATGGACTTTACTCAGAAAGGAAGAACAAGTCAAAGATATGGAATTTCTTCAGAAAGGAAGAATGAGTCGAAGGAATGGACTTTCTTCATAAAGGAAGAACACATCGAATATGTGGAATTTCTTCAAAAAGGAGGAACAATTCGAAGATATGGACTATCCTCAAAAAGGAAGAATAGGTTGAGACTATGAACCCTCCTCAGAAAAAAGGGGGAGCAGGTTGATAATATGGATCCTCCCAGAAAATGGGGAGCGATGATGAGACTGACATCGATGATGGGATGATAGTGATGCCCCAGCATGGAAGAGGCCAAGTGCGCCTAAATATGCTAACAAGGTACGGCATTTATTTGTGGATGATAGTATCCTCTCTTTAGGATGGTAGGTATAACACTTTGTTTATGAGAGTGGTCCTTACTAGGTAAGGATGGCCCTGCAGATATTACTCTCGCATGGAGAGTACCCACATTCACTTGTGGACGATAGTATCCTCTCTTGAGGATAGCAGGTATAACACTATGTTCATGAGAGTGGTCCATACTAGGTAAGGATTACCTTGCAGATATTACTCTCGCATGGAGAGTATCCACATTCAACTTTGGACGATAGTATCCTCTCTTGAGGATAGAAGGTATAACACTCTGTTCATGAGAGTAGTCCTTACTAGATAAGGATGGCCATGCAGATATTACTCTCATATGGAGAGTACCCACATTCAGTTTTGGATATTGTAGAATAACACTCACTCAGGAGTGGTCCTAACCTGTGTGGTATGGATGCTCTATGATAAGTCCTGACAGACAACATGACTGAAATTTTGTATGTAGTCGAGATCTGCTCTGCAGACAATACTCTTGTATGGAGATTATGCCTACATTAATATGTATGCACCATAGAATAACACTCACTTGGGAGTGGTCCTAACCTGTGTGGTATGGATGCTCTATGATGAGTCCTCATGAACGTCGTAGTATAACACTCACTTGGGAGTGGTCCTAACCTGTGTGGTATGGATGTTCTACGTTGGGCCAATATTTTGAATGCGCTTGAGATCTGCTCTGTAGACAATACTCTTACATGGTAGAGTATATCTACATGTGAGTGTAGATACCGTAGTATAACACTCACTTGGGAGTGGTCCTAACCTGTGTGGTATGGATGTTCTATGTTGGGATGACATTATGAATGTAGTTGAGATATGCTCTGCAAACAATACTCTTACATGGTAGAGTATACCTACACGTGAGTGTAGATACCATAGTATAACACTCACTTGTGAGTGGTCCTAACCTGTCTATTATGGATGGTCTAAAATGAGTCCTCATGAATGATAGGGGCATCACTGGGTGAGGTCAGGATCTACATTTAGTTGTAGATGATTCAGCTGATCGATTTCATGGATCATGCTGATGGAGGATTGCATCGTCCTTGGACTTATGTCCTAAAGTGATTGGGATTGATCATCCCGCAAATAGAGCATGTGTACTGCAGGTAGCATGGTGACGGAGGATCAATCAGATCAAAGTACAGTAGTGAAGGGTTGATTAAATCAGAGTGTGGATACAAAGGATCAAGAAGGATTGAAGTTTTTCTGCAAAGGATCAAAAGGATCAAAGTGATGCTATAAAAGGATCAAGAATATTGAAGTGCTTATGCAAAGGATCGAGAAGATCAAAGTGCTACTGCAAAGGATTGAGAATATCAAAGTGTTGTTGCAAAGGATCGATAAGATCGAAGTTCTACTGTAAAGGATCAAGAAGATCAAAGTGCTATTGCAAAGGATTGAGAAGATCAAAGTGCTGCTACAAAGGATCGAGAAGATCGAATTTCCGCTGCAAAGGATCGAGCAGATCGAAGTGCTGCTACAAAGTATTGAAAGATCGAAGTGTTGCTACCAAGGATCAGAATATCAAAGTACTACTACAAAGGATTAGAAGGTTGAAGTGCTGCTACGAAGGATCGAACGATCGAATCATTTCTACAAAAGGATCAAGTGATCATGTGATGCAGAAGATAAAGAGTAACTATTCCAAGTTACTGCTTCTGGAAAAATTCTTGTGATGTATAGATGTATTACCTCGATGTATTGTTGTAATAGTCTCTCTATTCTCCTATAGTCCATGATGATTTTGTCAGTGGAATAACCTTCTCATTAAGGGGGAGTGTTAAAATATTGTAACTTCAAAGGATATTCCAAATGTATTTTACTGATGTAACCCAAGGGAGAGGCTATTATTCCTCCAATGGGGTGTTACTATTGTATTTTGTCATCATACAGTCATGAGGTAAATCCTCCACTTGTGTCAGGTCTTTAGTGCCCTAATAAATAATATAAATTATTGCTTTTGAGTATTCCTAGGTGAAGTCATCCCAGACAGTTTATTGGGGTCTACTTGTCTATTGCAAAAGTCAAGTTGACACATGTGTATAAATAGAGGAGTTTTGGTTCTTATTTGAACACAAAATCACTCACTTGTGTAGTGCATAGGAGAGAGACAGAGATAGAAAAGAAGGAGGAGAAAACCTATTTTTCGGTTTGTCTTTTATTCATTTTATATAGAGGAAGTTTTTGCTGGGTTTTCTTCCCCATGAGGGTTTCCCAGGATAAATATTTGTGTTCTTTCATGTGGTTGTGCTTGTCTATATTTTAGTGATGTTTTCAGTTATGGTTATGCTGTTATGATGCTAAATGTTATAAGATCTGATATAACCATTAAAAAATTAATAGTTCTTGTCTATGACACCATCCTACAAGTGAATGTAGGATCACTATCAAGAAGTGAGTATCATCTACAGGACCATCCTCAGCTAGTAATGGCTAGGACCACTCTCATTAAGAGAGTGTTCTTGTCTGCAAGACCATCCTCAAGAGAGGATACTATCATCCACAAGTAAATGTCGGACCTCGTCATCATTTGTGAGTGCACTTCTCGTTTTTTGTACTGGTGCATCACTTCCATCTCATTCGCAATGATAGTATTATCAACACTCCCCCTTTCAGATTACAGCAAGCTTGTCACGAAAGTATTCAAACATTACTCGAGACAAAGGTTTGGTTAATACATCAACAACTTTCTTATTGGTACTCCAATACTAAAGTTTTATAGCCCTCTTCTGTACCATATCCCTTATGTAAAAATATTGTAATTATATGTGCTTTGATTTATCATGGAACGTGTGATCCTCTGTCATATTTATACAACTATGGTTGTCACATAGAATCACTATGGTGTCCAAATCCAAGTCAAATAGACTTGAAATCAACTTCCAAATCCATATGGCTTCACAACTAGCAGTGCAGGTTGTTATGTACTCTGCTTCAGTTGTGCTGAGAGCAACATTGTATTGTTTGTTGCTAAACCATGAAATCATGTCGGATCCTTAACAATAAAATCTACTTGAGGTGCTCTTTCTATATGTGGCACTTCCTTCCCAATCTGAATCTGTATATCCATACAATCTATAGTCATGATCTCTATCATAGTATAGTCCAAAGTCTATCATACATTTCAGGTACCTCAACACATGCATTGCAACTATCAAGTGAACACGTGTAGGTTTAACTAGATACTGACTCGGGGTGTTCAGAGAAAAGTATATATATGGCCTGGTATTCATCAGATGCATCAACGAGCCAATAATATTTTTGTACTGAGTCATATATACTAATTTTGATGATTCATCAAATAACAACTTCAGATTGGTATCCATGGGTATTGCCATGGATTTACAATCGAACATATCAAATATTTTTAATATTTACACTACATACTTTTCCTAGTTCAGAAACATTCCTTCGGGGCTCTTCCACACTTCCAGGACGATAAAAAAACGCGTCAATCCAACATATTTCATCTCGAATTCTTCAGCAAGATTATTCTTGTAATATTCAATATGTTTCTTCTTTCTTGTCGGGAATAAGTCATCCACATATAGTAATAGTATGACAGGTTCATCATCCATAAACTTAAAGTAAAGGTTAGGGCCGACTTTTCTCTTGGTAAAACCCAATCTTATCAAGAATCTATGTATTCTTCCATACCAAGCTCTAGGAGCTTGCTTCAATCCATACAAAGCTATATTCAACTTACATACATCGGTCCCTCTATCTTTGACTTCAAATCATTATGGTTATTCGATGTATACTTCTTCCTCAATCACACCATTCAAGAAGGATGTATTTACATCTATCTGGTGTAGATTCCACTTCATCATGGATACAAGTTCCATAATGGTTCTGATGGAAGTGTACCTTGCTTCTGGTGCAAATGTCTCTTCATAATCAATTCCCTCTTTCTGAGAGAATCCTCTAGCCACAAATCTCTCCTTGTATTTTTCAATACTCCCATCAACTGCATGTTTTATATTGTAGATCCATTTGGAATATACCACATGCTTTATTTCTTGTTTGGGTAATATATCCCAAACATCATTCTTCATTATTGCCTGGTATTCTTCTATCCTTGATTCTACCCATTCTTTCTTCTGTACATATTCCTCATAACTAGTAGGTTCTTCATCTACAATATCACACATCAAGGCTGCATAATTGGATAATGGCTTTGATATCTTGCTTTTTCTTGTGGAGACTTCTGCAGCTCCATACTTTTCTTCTTCTTGTATGATTTATCTTACCCAAGCAGCTTTTCTCTTTCATGATATTTCCATAGTTGGGGGTTCCTGAGGTTCTAGAATATAATGATATTTTGATGCTTCTATTTTAGGAGAGGGTGCAGCTTCTACTTTCTGGGAGGTAATCCTCTTCATGTACTCCTTCATGCTAACACTTTCTATATTTCTCAAGAGCCGTTTCTTCGTCAAATGTTACATCCCTACTAATATCTATGTCATGGAATCATGAAATGTATATCCTAGAGGATTTGGAGACTTCAAAGTATCCAACAAATATTCCCTTATTTATGGAAGGGTCCAACTTGGCTCTTTTTTCTTTTGGAATGTGAACTTATACTGGACATCCAAATATCTTGATATGGATCACTTCAAGATTCTTTCCTATGTACATTTCTTATGGAGTCTTGAATCCAAGGGAACTATTGGATAATCTATTATGGACATAAAATGTTGTTCTTTCTACTTCTTCCCATAGATGCATAGGAATATCTTGATCATGTATCATTGTCTCCACTGCATCCATAATGGTCCTGTTCTTTCTTTCCGCAACACCATTATGTTGGGGATTGTAGGGAGTGGTCATTTCCCTCTTTATTCCAACTTCTTTACAAAAGGATTCAAATTATTTTGAAGTATATTCTCCACCATTATCTGTTCTGAGTGTCTTGATTCTTCTTTATGAATGGTTCTCTATCAAGGCTTTGAATTCCTTGAATTTCCCAAATACTTCATTCTTTGTTTTCAAGAAGTATATCCATTTCTTTTTTGAATAGTCATCAATAAATGTAACATAATTTTCATCTCCACTTAAAGATGTGGATGGAATTGGATCACACACATCAGAATGAATTAATTCTAACGTAACTTTAGTCTTTGTTTCACTCCTCAAAAATCGGATTCTTTGTATTCTTTCCTCTTGCAAATCCTTTGCAAGTTCCTTCATGATCGATCTTCAAATATGGTAAACATGTTACCACTTTTCTCACATAGGGTAATGATTTTTAGTTGATGTGAGCAAGCCTTCTATTCCATAGTTCACTTGAGCTAGTGATCTCATGGACAAAGGTTGTTTTTGAATGTCCCTTGAGTTTATATAATCCTCCTTCTTCTTCACCAATGGCAACTGCATCTTCAATTTATTTTCCTTTGGTACACATGAGTACTTATCCATCTATAAAAACAACTTTATATCCTTTCTTACCTAATGTTGAGATGGAAAGTAAGTTCTTCTTCAAACCCGATACATATAGTACTTCCTTCATCTTCATGGGAGTTCCAGAGTCAAGCTTGTAGCTTGCTTCACCAATACCTTTAATGGAATATTGATAGTCATCTCCTAATTATACTTTATGAGGAGATTTCTTCTCTTCAAGTCTTGACAGATTTTTCTTCTTTCTTATCATGTGCTTTGAAGCACCACTATCACTAAGCCATGTATCTTTGCCAGGTATTACAGACCCAGAGAGTGCAGAGAATAGTACATATTATTCTACATCTTCTTATTTTTCTTGTTTCCTTCAATGTCTTTCTTCTTCTTCATCATCCTCATATTCAGCTAGATGTGCATGATGAATTTTGGTCTTCTTCTTCTTCAATGGACACTCTCTAGGAATGTTTCCTATCTTGTGACAGTTATAACATTGATATTGGGAGTAGTATTTCTTTTTACTATTTTCTCTTTTGTTTTGAAACATCTTGGGATGTTGATACTCCTTGTGACTTTCCTACTTGAAGCTTGATTGTCTTCTTCCTCTTCTGGTATGGGTAGCTAGTGCTTGATCATCTTCTTTGAGTAGAGCTTCTCTGTTAGCTACTCTAGCTTCCTCTTGGATGTAATCTTCCAATACAATGCCAAACTTCATACTTTATTTTATATCACACATAGTCTATACGAATGAATCCAATGGTCTAGTGAGACCATTAAGAGAAGTCATAACTAGTTCATCTTCATCAAGGGAGTCTCCTCTGGCTTCTAGTTTCTCCTTGAACTGGGAGACCCTTGTGAAGTATTCTTGAATGCATGCTCCTATTGATGTTATTTTCTTTATACATTCTGGAAAGGGAATCATAAATTTTCTTTGGCGTCTCTTTGGATGAAACTTGAGGGATCAAGTGATATTTGATAGAATTGGAAATGATCCTCATTTCCATGATTAGGTCCTTCTGGTGCTTTTCCTTAGCTTCATCTTCTTCTAGTTATACAACTTATTCTTTGATATATTTACCAAGATAATTCTCTCTAAGAATGATACTGATCCTATACTTCCATGCTTAGAAGTTTTCTATGCCTTCCAGCTTCTCCTCAAGCTTAGTGCTTGGGGCCATCTTATCTAGGAGGTCACTAAAAAATGAAATTTCTCAAAATGAAATACGGACCTTACCAAGAGATGTGCTTGACTGAGGTGAGTTGGTTGGTCCACTCAATTTCTAGAGATTTCAAATCTTCACCCTTCAAAACTTGCTTACAAGATTTCAGTTTCTGCAGATTTCGGGTTCTCTAGCTTTCTACACTTTTCAAGGCCAAACTAGGATTTGGATTTCCCTGAGATGCACCCACTCAAAAAATTCGATATGGAGCTCAATATATGTGCTCTAGGGAGACATAAATTTCTATGCAACCATATTTCAAAAATTCCAATTTTCAGAGAAACACTAATTTCTTATCGGAGGGAGAGTAGAGAGAGTTTTTCCTTGGGAAAGTTGTTCTATTCAGGCTAGCTCTGATTCCATCTTAATATTTCATATGATTATATAGATATAATTAGTTTTTAATCTAATTTCACATCAATAGCATATGCATAATCACTTAAAGAAACACAATCACAAGATAGACATAGATTTATCCTAGGAAACGCTCAAGGGAAAGAAAACCCAACCAAAATTCCTCTATATAGATGTATAATATAAAACCCCAAAACAGTTGCTATTTCTTCTTGTTGATATCTCTCTCTCTCTCTCTCTCCTATGTGCTATACATAAGTGAGTGTGTGTGTTCAAATGAGGAACACAGATCCTATATTTATAATCTTTCCGTCACTTGACTTTTAACCTAACAAGCCGGCCCCAACTAACTTACTAGGCCGAATTCACCTAGGAAGACAAAAAAAGATATTATATTATATTCACAAGGGTACTATTAACCTTACTTATAATGGAGGATATACCTCATGACTCTATGATGAAAAAATACAATAGTAACGTCCCAACAGAGGAATAAGACATCTCCCTTAGGTTACATCAATAAAATACATTTATAATATTCTTCGAAGTCACAATATTTCAACAGGGATCACTGTTACATAGTGTGTCGATTGTAGAAGAGTCGATAAAGATTCAAGATATATTAACATGACCACCCAGAAAGAAGAGGGGTACAAATCTCCCAACATCTCCAGCATGACGGATTAAATCCATGTGCAATTTTATTCATTCATCATAACAACATATCTACCAGTGGGGAAAATAGATCTAAAAGATGACAGTATCCATAAGCAGAAAGCATCTCATTATCCATTCATATGTAGATCTATTCATCATTCATGATCATAATCGAAACAATGTAAAACAAGAAAAGATAAAGGGAAATAACAGTTCATATCAATCCACATCACATCATATTAAATTCGTAGAACAACTCACAGATAAAAAAAGACAATGATCCAGTACCATATCACACTATATAGTATCGTATCTAGTATTCATTCTCCAAGTATATCTCTTACATGCATAATTATTCTATTTATAGGCTTGTGCCTTTACATTCAAGGTCCACTTCTAACTAAATTCTAACAAAATTCTAATTAACTTAACCACTAAGTACCAATATTCCAAAGAAATGGTCAATAAGTACAAAAAGTGACATCAAAAAGTGGACTATTTTCCGCCTATCGCTCTATCTTTTCCTTACGTGGTGCCACGTGAGTATGCGTAGCATCCTGTATCATGTGCAACTCACTTACCTCCAACCCCTTGACAACAAGACCCCAATATAGTCTTATGTCTCACCCTCGAGCCACGTCATATGGACATGGTACACTCATATGTCTTCATCTTGAAGTCATCGTATTGATAAGAAATTTCAGTGACCTGTGCTCTAACTTTCTCAGCAACATCCTGACAGATAAGCTGATCCTACTTCAATGGGTGCTCCACCATTTTGCTTTGATTTCCTTCTTACCATCCTACACAGCTTGCAGTGCAGCAACAACTTTTTCTGATAGTTGGGCTCCAATCTCTAGGAACTCGTTAAGCTGGTCGCTGCATTTTTTATTTCATTCCTGATATTTTACCACCCGCTGCTGCAGCTCCTTTAACTCAATAGATCGCGTGATTAAAACAATGGGCAGCATCGTTTGCAGCGATTCTTCAGTGTGGCCAACTGGTTCTCGGCTTCCTGAAATTGTGTTGTAAGTTTTTCTAGATGTTCATCATTAACAATATTACCCCAAAACTATGTTGTTACCTCGACGATCTTCTTAGCATCTTTCTCTAGGTCATCACACTGCACCGCAATCTCTTCAATGGCATTCTTTCGCTCTGCAACCTGCTCTGGTGGTGTGTCCAGGTATACCATAGTGTTTAGCAGGATGTTGTCTTTCTGGAGCTGCACAATGACTTCTCCAAGATGCTTGGCCTTAGGGACTACATCCAATTATGTTGTGCTTTCATGGATGTGTTGACAAGCTGCATCAACAGCCTCTTCAACCTCTCCTCTGTTAGAAAATAGCTGCGTCATTTCAATAACAAGGAGGTCAATTTCCTGTTTCAATTCTGTAATCTTTGCAGCATCTTTCCTCACCAGTTTGTCCTGCACTGTCTTCAAGGATTCAATATCCTATGTTCTTTCTACTGCGAGCTTCTCATTTCCCTATTTCAGCCCCTCTACTTCCTTCCTGAGCTTCTCATCTTCGTCCTATGACTGCAGGTACCGGTCATTGAGCTCCTTCTTCCTATCATCCAATTCCTGGTTGGCGACCTGCTGCATGTGTACTAAATTCTGGGTCAATAGCTTGTTGATATCTAAGGCAATACTTTACAGCTAGTGCAGTGAGGATGTCATGTCTTCATTTTCTGCATCAATTGTAGTTGGGGGAACATGGATGTTCCTAGCCCATGACTTGTTGCTTATCAACAAGAATTCCTGCACAGCGACACTCTTTGGTGCTCTCATATAAAAACATTGTAAACGAAATCCAACTCGTTTCTTACCTCGACAAAGCCTTCCTAGGTTGACTAGCACATTCCAGTCGCTGTTGTATCAGGTGAATCTGTGACGACCTTAACAAGACATTGCAATTAGGACTCCAACACTGATATAGTACTACTGTCAGCATCCTATTCCATTCGGTGCTTCATTCTGATCTCATCGAGAATGCGTTGTACATCTAGATCAGTATCGATCGACGAATCTCCATCAGACTAGTGAGGAATCTTCTCTTGGCACGTAGGCTCTTTAGTGGAATTTGCAAGTAGCCCCTCTGATACTTCATCTGCACTGATCGAGTCATGCCATTTTGCAAGCCAATCCTAAACCACTGCTTCCAATTCTTCATCCGTCACCTTATAGGCCATGGGTAGCCATTGCTTATCAGGGTTGCGATGTGCCTAGATCTAAATAGTGTGAGGTCCGAAGGTGATTTGCATAGTCTGCTAATATTTCATTGCTACTGCATCTGATAACCTTGGGATTTCAATCGCTTTTGCTTGCAATGCCTCCCAGTAAACCCAAAAGTGGATTGCACAATTCATTTGTCGACTGGCCTCCTCCACCCACCACAAGTTTTGATATCGTGCACCCTTGCACACCTTGGTGGCTTCGATCGTCATTCCTTGGTAATCCCCTAGCTCCATCCAAGCCACCAATCCGATCAAGATTAGTATCCAACTATAAGAAAAAGGCCACTCTCCAGCCTGAATTGCGACTGCATCCTTTGTTAACTGATTCAACAAAAAGAGGGACCAATTCATATGGACTCCCTCAGAGCATTTCTATGCACATGCAATAACTCCCGAAATGCACTAAATAGGGAGATTATTTTAGATAATATTACTTGCCAGTATTCATGCACAAATACGCATCGTTATGTCATTGATGTTGTCAATACGATAGGCTCTTCCATCGCATTGCAAATCATACAGCTCCTTCAACTGAGCCACCAGACACTTATCATTATCTCGTCCTTTCAAATATTGTGATGGGTCTTCCCCATCCACTAATAATCCCATAATTTCATCAATCAAATCCACCGTGAGCATGATTGGTGTGTCCAACCACAACGTTCCTCCATGAAAACATGCCAAAATATATTTGACATGCGCATTTTCTTCATTCAATCACCCAAAATGTGGCATGTTGATAAGCCCCAATAACCCAGAGTTGTTCAATCCTTCCACCCATGGCTAAGGAATACATAGAATGGGTGCTCCTGCGACCACAGGAAGTGACTCATAGGGCTGATCTGCTACATCCTTCCATAGCAATAAATCGTGGTCCTCATACTTCATCTTGATCAATGCAGGGATAATGTCAATGGTGCAAGTCATCCCTTTCGGCAGTGGCGGTAGTTTGGGCTAATACTTCTATTTTTTTGTCAGACACCGAGGTTTCGCACTAGGGAAGGTAGGATCAATGTACCCTGGAATATCCTTCGAAGAGATCCCTATGTGAACCATCAAATCCACCGCTCCTGAGTTAGAGGGCCCCATCTGGGCAGTTCCTTCCCCTTCTGCTCTGATGGAAGTTCTCATCTTCCGCTTTTGTGGTGGTGTTGAGCTTGGCTTCTGGGCCTTTCACTTCCCCCTCGGAATCGATGATGATTCAACTGGAATGCTCATTATTTCTTCAATGATGGCAGTTGGTCGAACAAGGGACTCATGCTCACTCGATACCCCTGCTGTTTTGTGGGTTCTCAGCATGCCTAACCAATACACCTCCCTAGCACACACCCTTTACTTCACTATGCAACTCACACACTGCTTTCAACAAAACTTAGCTTCAAACACTCTCTGCAACTCAACTCAACACAACTCGAATGGTGCTTTTGAACTACGTTGAGGACCTTCTTATAGCACGTGGCCAAGCCATCAGTCATCATTACTAAATCATCCATGGCCATCATGACTAAATCCTGCATTAATCACCTAAATACATCGTTGATTATTTCAATCTAACGGTCGGGTCATCCATAAATGAGCATCGTTCAAACAAGTCTTGTTAGCTAACTATTTCCATTTATTATTGATTTGACTATATCACAAACCTTCGGCTACCGCAGTTGGGCCAACAATTCTATGACATTACCTCCTATGCTTGTGTAGCCACTCCCTCCTGGCATGCCCTTCTCTCCTCCATCTACTCTACTCTTGTTTTCAATTTTTTTTTTACTGCACAGTGCTTTAGGAATTGCACAGTACTTCTCTTGACCGATAGGGCTTCAAGCAACTATCATTTACGAGCTTTGGTAGTACCACACCATCTAACTGCTTTAATTGAACTACACCTATAGAGGTAATAGAATCGATAATATATGGGCCAAGACAGTGCATTTCTAGCGTACCTGGATGCTTCAAGAACTTGCTATCGTATAGCAGCACCAAATCCCCTTTCTGAAATTGTTTGTTCTTTATGTGCGATCATGCCATGCCTTTTTTCGGTCTTTCTCAATGCGCTGGTGGAAACCCGCTATGAAACGTTCTTCCTCAAGCTGTATTAGTTGTGTTATGCACTCCTTTAGTGCTACATCCTCATCCATTCTAGTGGCATTAACAATGCGTAGACTGGGAACGATGTATTCCATAGGCATAACTGCCTCTTTCCCATATACCAATTTGAACGGTGTTTTCCTCATCAATATCTTGCATGTGGTGTGCTAGGACCATAGCACTACAGGAATATTCAGATCCCAGTCATCTCAGTTAATGTTACATACCTTTGTAAGTGCGTGCTCCAATATTTTGTTGAATGCCTCCACAGTTCCATTCACCTACGGATGGTATGGTGTACTTTTCTTGTGTTGAACCTACAATTCTTCTATCGGCGCTCTTACTGTGCAGTTGATAAAATGACTACCCTAATCACTCATCAAAAATTTTGAGCACCCAAACCAAGTCACAATATTCTTGAATAGAAATTTGGCTCTCGTCGCAGTAGTACAATCCAAAACAGGTGCAGCCTCTACCCATTGCGTCAGAAGTCTATCGTAGTGATTATGTAGCACGCACCAGTTCTATCACCCATTTATCAAAAGGTTGCAAAGTTACCTAGGGTACGAGCAACATCTCATCCCACCACGATGGTTTACCAATTTGTTGACAAGCATCGTAGATCCACGCATAACCTACCACATCACTATGCAAAGTAGTCCACCAAAGACCTGCACGAATCACCTTTCGTGCGGTAGCCCCATCCTCCATAGTTTCCCCCAGCAATGTCGACATGCGCTTCTCCCAAAATCTTCTCTTTTTCATGCTGGAGGACACATCGCCGTAAAATTTCAACAGGTCCCATCTTATACAAGTGTCCAGCAATCAACTAAAAGTCAGAAACTTTAACCACCAACTTATTCTTTTGACTCATGGAAATTTCTTTTGGTGCAACTCCTGTTGCTAAGAACTAGATTATTGGGGCATAATGGTCATCTGCCATGTCAACTCGAAACAACTGTGCATTAGGCAGTCCATATTCAATGTTAGTAGGTTCCTCACCCATCTTAATTCTGTATAAATTATCAGGGACAACATTCAAGCGACCTGGCTTCACAATGATCTCAAAATCAAAATCCTGAAAAAGAAGTAGCCATCTACATTTCTTCCCCCCCAACACAGGCTTATTGACTAGATACTTCAAAGCCAAATGGTTAGTAAAAATCTTGAAGTGACCTCCTAGAAGATAATGCCTAAATTTCTGCAGCGCATAAACCATTGCTAGCCCCTCATGCTCTATGGTTGTATAATTCTTCTTTGCGAATGATAACTTTCAACTCGCAAAAACAATAGGGTGATCCAAGTCGTCATCGCCTGGATGCATGAGCACTACTCCTAGCACAATAGAAGATGCATCAACATGAACATGGAACTCCTTGTTCCAATATGGGAATACAAGTATTGGTGTCGAAGCCATCTTGGCCTTCAGCGTGTCAAAGCTAGTCTGACACTCTAGAATCCATTCAAATACCGCATCTTTCTTCAATAATTTCTCCATAGGGGTAGTGATCATAGTGTAGCCTCTGATAAATTTGTGATAATATCCCATGTGCCCCAACGTTGCCCAAAGCATCTTCCCATTGGTTGGTGGGGGAAAACTCATGATGAGATCTATCTTTGGAGGGTCGACCAGTAACACTTGCTTGCACACAATATGACCTAATAGTATGCCGAATGGGGTGCAAAAAATGCACTTTTTGGAGTTCAGCACAATATGGTGTTGGCAAAACCTTTCCAGCATCAGTCGAAGGTTAGCCAAATGATCCTTTATTAGACCATACACTGTCAAATAATCCATGTACACCTATAATAACTTTTGGATGAAATCCTTGAAAGCAGCAACGACAACCCAAGAGAATACTACAGGGGCATTCTTCAACCCAAAAGGCATCACTGTATATTGAAAACATCCCCATTCAGTGACGAATGTTGTTTTATGTTGATCCTCCTTGGCGATTCTAATATGGTGATAACCCAAAAACCCATCTATAAAGGACTACATTTCTTGACCACCTACTCCTTCAAGTACCTCATCAATGAATGGTGTTGGAAAGGGTTCATGCATACAGGTATCATTTAGTTTCCTGAGGTGAACGTAGATCCGAACTTCACCATTTTTATTATCTTAGACCACCATAGGACTGATCCATTATGACTCTTCGACAGGTTCGATGATTCCAGCGTCCAACATACGATCAATTTCAGCTTTGAATGTGTCTTTGTATCACGGATTCAGACGATATGGTCTCTATCGCACTAGTTTGGCTTCTACCTTCAATGGGATTTCTCATTTCCCCTAGGTCACCCAATATCCCTTTCATCTCTGAGAATTTTGTCGAAAATAGATCTTAAAACTCATGCAGGAGATCCGTGATCTTAGACATGGTCTCCTCATCCCAGTAGTCCCCAACATTTGCGAACTTCAGATTCTCGTTCGTCCCAATATTAACTTTATTAATATTTAGTGGCTGCATCATGGGATCGATCGGCACATCTAGTGCTATGACATCTCGACTCCCTTCAGTCTCTGGAATATGAATATTTCACAACTCATCATCATCCTCTAGTTCTCTAAACACCTTATAGCACTCCATCGTTGATTGCATGTGGTAATGCGCATGTGGATCCAGAGGATATGCGACTGGCACAACTTTCAAGACCACATCTCGAATGATTTGAAGTGCATTGTGGACATCAGGATTGGCGTTCATGAAACTAAAAGTGTGGGAGAAGCAAATTAACAACTCCTCCTAGGTAGTTATTTCTCTATGCAGCTCTATAGATACATACCAAGACCTTGACATTTCATCCAAGGTATGAATAAAGGCATGGACCCATTCTTCCTTTGGTCGTGCTGCCCATAGTGTTTGACACTTTGCAAAATGGCTACTCGGGTTATTTTTCCCATCATACTTCCCAATGGGGTACACCTCTATAGTACCAAAACAAACTGTCATTAGCTTGCAATACTGCATCCATCTAGTAATCATCTTCTTATGAGCTCCCACCAGCAACTAGGAGTAGCCTTCAGTGATTCCTCCAGTGATAATAGTCGTTGTTGGTCTGAGACTCTTTCTTCAAATATTTCTAACAATGCAGACAACTCAGGTAACCCTTCATATAATGGAAATTAAACAATTTCAATAGCAACATGACACAGAGATTGTGTAATTAGACCACACTTTCTAAAGGATACCTCATGCATGAGGTTTTGCCAATTCTTGACTGCATCATCAAAATCAGAGGATACAGAGCTAGCACTGCGCCAACTAAGTTCTCCCTCGACAGTCAAATGGATATAGTATTTAGAGATGTTGTAACCATGATCCCACCCCTTGACAACTTCATCCTTCATAGTTTGAATCTATCTCCAGCCCTTGTTTCGATCCATGAGTGCAATGATGTGAATGTCCTGGTTCTCGAATGTCATGATTCGCTTCTTAAAATTAATCATAGCCATACTATCATTAGCCCATCCAATCCCCAGTAGAACAAGATAGGATCCTTCCCCATTAACAACTTCAATCACATCAAAATCGGTATGTGTTCTCATACCTTCAACATCTAAAACCAAGTTCATTACCCATCCAATTGGTTGCACCTTATCTTGGTTCACCAATCGCAGCTGCATAGGGGAACAACCCAATGGTGGGCTCCCCATTTTCTGCCAAGTCTTCTTAGTCAAGATGCTCACATCTGATCCCAGGTCCAGGATGACTGAGTCCACCTCATAGTCCCCAATCTAGATATTCATACAGATATCTTTACCTGTCTTTTTCTTCTGCAAGGAGTTAACTGCGAAGTCCTTCAGCTCCTTTCCTGGACAGTACAACAACCTCTCAATCTCATCAAGAGCCTTAGGATCTCGTGCTAGTTCTAAGCATTTCTCAAAGAATGGATGCAAGGTACCATGCTGCCATGATGGTCCTGCTTCTAAGGATAAATCAAAGGCAGATGGCATTTCATAGAAAGGATACCTACCAATATTTCATTCGATCACGTCCCGAGTTTCAAAAAAAGTCTCTTTTTTAGTCGTGATATCAAACACTACTTTATTCTTCCCAGCTAATTGAAATTACGATTGGGGTCCATCATCTCTCATTGTTGCACCTTCATGAGTGACAATGGCGACGTCAACATCCTGCGCTCTAGGCTCTGCTGAAATCATCACAACTATTGGACCTTGATTCTGGTTCATCGACGGAGTCTGAGCCAGTGGTGGATTCTATTTTACTAGTGGGTTCATCGGATGATTCACAGTATGATTCTAGAGTGGAACTTGATTCTGGGGCTCGCTCTGTAACTAGTTATGGGATGGTAGTTGATTATGAGTCTGCAATTGGACTTGATTTTGCAACTGTGGAACGTTTTTGGTTTTCCATATTGCAATTAACTGCAGGCAGTTCATCACGATATGATCAATCATTGTACAATACATACATGAGCACTACAAGTGTGGGAAGTCTCTCTAATAATGCCCGAATACTCCACAATTATAACATTGGACAGATGCGCAACCCCATCCCCCTCCTCGTCCAAAGCCTCCTCCTCTGCCTCAGAATCCTCCTTACTGTGGGTACTACGGCTGATCTACCTACTATGATGGGGGATTCATTTATTGTTGAACAAATTGCGTTTCTTGGACATATTGTGGCTGCACTTGGACCATCGAAAATTGATTATATGGATGCTGTAGGGCGAACTGTTGTTGTGGCGAAAACTACGGCTGTAGTTTTGGTGGCAAAAAATGCATCGACGGCAGCAGTGTGTACTACATTTGTGGTTGAGAACTGACCATATGAGGCTACAGATGCGGTTGATGTACTGCACTATGGCATTCACCCTTCACGAAATATGATTCATAAGATCTATCCAGAAGCAGATCATATGCTCGACAGTCTCTATCCTCATGCCCGACTGAGCAACATAATGAACAGTATAAGTTGGCAGGTTTTGACACCATGTTTTTCATATAGCTACATTCCTCAAGTCAATGTCCATATACTTGGCATATGCGACACCATGGCACACCACCTTTACTCAACGGGTTCAAAGCTCTAGATAACATATAGTTTCTAAAGTCAAGGCAAGTATCTTTGGTGTGGCCACCTTCATGACACCAAGTACACCAAATATCTGCACGTTTCTCCTTACCTTTATTGATGTCCTACAACTGGAGTGTGAGATTCACTAGCTATGCTTGAATTTAATTCATCCTGACTGCATTCTTCCCGATAAGTGAAGCTTCGATCTTCATCACAATCTCCAGGGCTTCGCTTTGTGTCACTATCTTTTGTTGCATCAATGGTTGTCGGATATGAGAAACCAATGTTGCAATAAACCATTCCTTATGTTGGACATCACTCATAGAAAAATTGACTCTATCCATCTATTTCTTGAACCTCTGATCAAAATCCCAAGCGGTCTCATTAGGAAATTTCTTGATTTTCTTCAACTCCGTAATGTATTGTGCTTCCAACTTCGATTTTCTGAATTCATCGATTAGTCCCGTCCAGATCTCATCCAATGTATTTGATGGATTCCCCTGAGGAATTTGGATAAAATTCATAAACCAGTCAACTGTGTGACCCCTGAGAGTAGTCACTAATTGTCCTTTCTTTACATCATCGTCAGTGGCCTGTCTAACAATCCACACTGGTTTGCATAAAAACCAGTATTGCTTGGGACCATCGGTCCCATTTCCAAGGAAAAAAGGTAGCTTCATGTTGTCACCCACCATCCTAGGCCGCCTTCTTATCGATGCCGATGCACTACTATATTGTTTATGGCACGTCAAACAAGTCGACATGGGACTTGGAGTTTTTCCTGAGTTTGGAGTAGTGCGCAGAGGCGTGGGTACGTTGCTTCTAGGGTTTGATCTTACCGTTGTTCTAGATGTATCCTGGGCCTGGTCATCCTCATTGTCACTATAGGGTCACTTCATCCTATGTGGTTTTGCTTTGTGGTCTTGCGTTCCAATCGCAACATGACCTTCCCCTGTCCTCTGCCTCTTCTCTAGTCAAAACCTTGCTCCTCCCCTTGTGCAACCACTTCCTTCCTCAACTTCCCTTACAACTTCATCAAAACTTGCACCCATCTATGCCTTATCTTCTCATTTGTCTCCACCCTTGGTCGCGGTATCCACAGCCTCCACACACTAGAGTGTTACTAATCTAGGTGCATATTGAGTATACCCTTTTTGCAAACCATCATTTTAATCGACAATTAAAGCGACAATAAGAACCTACCTCTGGGTCTATTGAAGAACTCCCTCTCTGCTTCGCTGTAAGATTTATTGGTGTCAACAGCGAACTCGATGATATATCCCTCTAGGATACTATCCAACCAGACCTCTATGGTGCGCAACATTGTGTTTTCAGTTTTCTACGGCTCCTAGATCAATTCATGGGTCCAGGACGTTGGTTCTTCTCCTTGAAATTTTGTCTTCTTGTATGTAAATCATGCCAACCATTCATACAATATGATAGGAAATTCACCAAAGAAGTATTCATGTGGACCGTTGTGTATATATCTCACTAACCACTTGTTTCTTGTCATCCTAGGATTCTGATTTTCAGCTCCAGCAGATTCTCTTAGCTTCTGATCAAACCAATCTTGAAGTTTCGGTCACATCGGATGCCACATCCATTCTTGGGTAACCATTTTTCGGATGCTACATACCCTCCTCTCGGTCACAACGATGTCACATAAACAGAACCATTTGTTAGTGCAATCACGACCAACAAAACCCAGTCAATAGGGGTTCCACTCTGTCGACCCTCAACACACCACGATCTCCCTGAGCATCGACCCAGATAGGTTTTACCTTGTCCAGTAACACCCGCATAGCAGATGACGTCTCACCCGAGATGTTTGAGGGAGAGCTATCGGAACCAAGTTTTCATAGCATAGAGGAGGGTTGGGGCATCAGAGGTTCATTAGCTTATTTTTCATATCTAATCTACTTACTGAACCATTCATCATGTCACATTTATTCATTCATCATTACAATAGATCTACCAGTGGGGAAAACAGATCTAAAAGATGACAGTATCCATACGCCGAAAGCATCACATTATCCATTCATACACAGATATATTCATCATTCATCATCAAAATCTCAACAATGTAAAATAGGAAAAGATAAAGGAAAATAGTAGTTCAGATCAATCCACATCACATCATATTAAATATGTAGAACAACTCGTAGATAAAACACAGATAACGATCCAATACCATATCACACTCTCCAGTATCGTATCTAGTATTCATTCTCCAAGTATATCTATTACATTCATAATTCTTCTATTTATAGGCTTGAACCTTTACATTCAAGGTCCAAATCTAACTAACTTATAACAAACTTCTAACTAACTTAACCAGTAAGGACCAATATTCTGAAGAAATGGTCAATAAGTACAAAAAGTGACATAAAAAATGGACTATTTTCCTCCTTTCACGCTATATTTGCCTTGTGTGATGCCACGTGAGTATGCACAACATCCTAGATGTTGTGCAACTCACTTCCCTCCAACCCCTTTCCAACACGTGGTAGCGTAGGACATAGTGCGCAAGTCCTCTTCCTTCTGTGGAAACGTGGTTCCTGCAGCCCTCCTTAAGACATCTTTGGTGAGACTGTACCTGCTTCGCAAGTGTTGCTGGATAGGGTAAAACCTATATAGGATGATGTTTATGGATATTATGTCGATGGGTGTTGATGGGTGTCGATAGATATGTGGAGTGAACCCTTTTCGACTAAATTCTTTCAACATTCTCAACCAAATCCTTGAAAACTTTGAATATCTTAAGCACATCATATATTTTCTTGAGAAAATACACCCAACAATACCTTGTGAAATCATCTATCAATGTTAAGAAATACCTTGAGGTTCCATAGGAGGGTGTGGGAATAGGTCCTATCATATATGAATGGATCAAATCAAGCATCCTTTCTCTTTTCATACTTGTGCTCGACATGCTTCCCAACTAGGAATCCCTTGCATGTGACTTTGGAAAACTTGATGCTTGGAAGTCCTTCAAGCTTGTTTTCTTTGCTAAAAGCTTGAAGATATCTATAGTTTAGGTGTCCAAACCTCTCATTTCATAGCTTTCTAGTCACATTAGCATGTGACAGGAACACATTCCCTAAGGAATAAGGGAGAAAGTGTGAAAAATTGTACATCCTCAACTCATGATATGCAATACACACTACAACAACTTGGCATGTATAAATTTATGAAATCTCAACATCATATTGAGTGAATGTCACTTTCTTATTTGAACCTATGTGTGTCATTTGATAGAAAGAGAGTAGGATATCTGCACGATTGGGAACATACAACACAATGTTGAAGTACCCATTATCAAGTTTGATCCTATCAATCCCTTTGGTTGGGATCTCAAAGTCATCACCCATGAGGATGGATGGACCACTGTATGGATGTAGGGATGATATGGAGTCTTGTATTGAAGCCATGTGCCTTGAGGCACCTAAATATATGATGAAGGTGGATGATCTAGAATATCCAACAACTGGTGCATGGCAACCATCATTATTCTCATAATTCAAATCTCTGTCTTTCTTCCTTGCACCATCTGGAAGAGGAATGCTATTCTTTTGAAGGAATTTTTCCATCATGTCAATGGTTTTATTCATGCATGCACTCTCTGTATGCCAAAATTTGTGATAATAATTGAATTTTGTCTTATCTTTCTTCTTTTATTTTTCCTTTCTAGGATTCAAAACCCCATAAGAATATTTGGCCTTCTCATGTGTTATCACATGTCAATTTTTTAGAATATTTTGTCAAAATTTTGAATTTTTGGTTTAAAAAAATTTAGTTCCTAGTCGGTATTTATGAGAATTTGGTTCACAGGTGGATCTAGGAGCACAATAGACTCTCACAATTCGAATTAGTTTGCAAAAACCAGCAAAAAAATCTTGAAAGAGTAACAAATGACACACACATGTGAACACAATAGTGGATATTATTGAACTTTATAACACATGAATGTGTTTAGATCATAAATATATTAAATTAGGAAGAAATTGTTAGGCTGAGGAAGCCGTTTTTGAGTGTACATGTGTCATGGCAAGATTTGACCTCAATCCCCCTTAAGTGGGTATCGAATCACCCAAAACAATCACGAACAATCGTGTGAACATTGGTGAGGTGTGCTGGGCCATAAATGAGTCCAATGCAGGTGTGGGTGAGTAACTATACTTTTTGTAGTGGCTCAAGGAGCACAATAAATGCACTAGGAGGCCAAAAATGGACAAAAGACTACACTAGCACCCCTAGTCAAACCCAGATTCCTCAAAACAAGGAAGTATCACTCCAACGAATTAATGAGAGTGCACATGTGCAAGGTTTAAAAAGATAGAGCACTGGTGTGTGTGTGTGTGTGTGTGAATGGCTCAAAATAACAAGTTCACCTCCTGGACCAATTTCCCTAAGTCTAAACCATAACAATCAATGCATAGAATCAAAAGAATTTGACTAGGGTATTAAACTAAGCTAGTAAGGATGGATTATTGTTCTAACACCACCCCCCCCCCCCCTTAACCTTTAATTATACAAATTAACCAAAAATATCATGGATTCATTGGCAACAAAGGCTCCAGCCACCTCATACAACATAAAAATTTATTTGTCCATGAAAACAAGGAAAAGAGGAAAACCACATGGGAACAAAACCTCTCCTAATAAATGGACATGGGGGGGAAATATGAAGGTGAATGGAAGCCATCACCACGAATCACTCACTCCAAGTAGTGATCTCAAGTAAGTGAAGGTATTCTCAGTGAAACACTTGGTGAAAATATCAGCAGTTTGCTCGGTGGAAGGGAAATATTGCAAGGCAATCACTCGATCATGCACTAAGCCTTGAATGTAGTGCATATGAATATATATGTGCTTGGTCCTCTATCTTTGTACTATATCTATGGAAATATTGATATCACTTTTATTTTCACACCAAATGACAGTGGGTGAATCAAGTGCAACATCAATTTCCCAAAGAATTCCTTGCAACCACACACATTGTGTAGCTGCATTCACTGCTCCTCTATACTCGGCTTCAGATGAAGAAAGGGAAATGGTATGTTGTTTATTTATTTACCAGAATATTTTACCATTGGAAATTGTTAATACAACACCTAAAGTGTACTTTCTATCATTGGGATCTCCATCCCAATCCGAATCAGAAAATCCTACTAGTTCTAGTGGAGAACTAGCAGCATAGTGTACCCCGAAGTTCCTGGTGCCTTGTACATAATGAAGGATCCTATTGTATTCCTTCCAATGGATCTCATGTTTATTATGGATATATTGTTCTATAATGTGAATAATACATTCTAAATCAGGTATATTATGTGTAATATACAACAAAATCCCGACTAGTTGTCTATACAGTGAGCAATCTACCAATGGAGAGTCGCCAATTTCACCTAGTTTGACTCCAAAAAAGAATGGGAACTTGGATGCCTTACATTCAACCATATTATAATTTAATAACATGTGTGAAGCATACTTTTGTTGGCTGATCATGATGCCTCTTTCAGATTTCTCATTTTCCAAACCAAGAAATTGTTTTAGCAATCCTGGATTAGTCATTGAAAATTCACTATGTAAAGTTGCTTTAATTGACACAATTTATTTTGTTCCTCTACATGTAATAAAAATATCATCAACATACATTACAATTACCTGAAATACATCACTAATATTATGAAAATAAAAATTAGGATCAGACTTGCATCTAACAAAGCTAATTGATAGCAGAAAATTGTCCATCTTGGCATACCAAGACCTCGGGGCTTGTTTGAGGCCATAGAGTGACTTATTTAACCTATACACAAGGGAAGGATCCTATTGGAAACCTTTAGGTTACTGCATATATATCTCTTCCTGTATTTCACCATGAATAAATTCACATTTGACATCCAGGTGGTGAACATCCTATCATTTACTAGCAACAATGGCTAAAACTAGCCTAATAAAGTCCATCTTTGCAACAGACACAAAGGTATCAGTATAGTCCACTCCTTGTACTCGAGAAAATAATTTGGAAAATAATATGGCCTTATATTTTATATCATACCCATCAGTAGAAAATTTGGTCCTATAGACCCATTTTCATTGCACAAGCTTCCTCTTGGGAGGCAAGGGAACCAATTCCCAATTCTCATTATCTTGTAGAGAATTGAATTATTCTTGCATGGCTGATTTCCATATTGGGTCATGAGAAGCTCTCTGATATGATTTTGGATCTGATATAACCATCATATTTCAATTATCAAAAATGGAAACTTCATTTGCATAAGAATCATTGTGAAATTGTGATCTTGTCTTCCTAGGATCTAAAGGATTGCCTGCTAAATCCCCAATAGCTTCTATGGTTTTCTCTTCCCACTTGGGCCTTGAGGGTGTTTCATGTTCAAAAAAATCATATTCATACATATCAGAGTCATAAATATAAAAAATATAAAAAAATGGAATCATCACTTACATCATCTTGGTGTTGAGGAGAAGAGCGTTCCCCCAATGCTAGTTCAAACTATGGTATAATTTCCTCTTCGAATTGCACTCTTCTTTCAATGAAAGTTTTGTGTGTGGATGTATCAAAGAGCTTGTATACCTTTGTGTATTCACCATATCCAACCATGATACATTATTTTCTTTGTGGCTGCAATTCCTTCCTCTTTTCTAAACGAATTCAAGCCCGTGTCCTTGTGCCAAAAATCCTGAAATGTGAAATATTTGGCTTGTGACCAAACCAATCCTCATATGGTGTTTTCCCTTTCACTGATTTGTGTAGAGACCTTTTTTTAATGTATGCATCACAGCTAATGGCTTCATACCATATATTAGGACTCAAATCCTTATCCTCAATCATGCATGTAGCCATCTCCTTGAGAGCCCTATTTTTCCTCTCTGCCACACCATTTTGTTTTGGTGTGTAGGGGTCCAAATGCTGCATTTGGATGCCACATTCCTGACATAGTTGCAGCAAATTTTTATTCACATACTCTTTACCATTACCAGTCCTAAGTATTTTTATATTTTTCCCACTTTTATTCTCAACGAGGGCCTTCCAAATATTTAGAGTCTCAAAGACTTCAGATTTTAGCTTAAGGAAGTAGACCCAACAGAACCTTGAGAAATCATATATGAAAGTGAGAACATACCTTGATCCTCCATAGGAAGGAGTGGGAAGAGGACCAATGAGATATCAATGTACCAATCCAAGTATTTGTGTATCTCTCCTTTCCTTCCCTTTCTCATAGTTGCGCTTTCGATGCTTTCCCACCACACAACCAATGCATGTACCATTGGAGGATTTGATAGGAGTAAGCCCCTCCACCATGTCATCCTTGTTCAATTCCTAGAGATATTTGTATTTCATATGGACAAATCTCTCATTCCACATCTTTTTGGTTTCATTGGAATAATACATAAGCACTTTCCCACTGGAATTAGGAAGAAATTTGAAAAACTTGTGCATCCTAGCTTGGTGGTATGCATACCCCAATGCCACAAACTTGTTGGAGGATATTTTTTCTATATCAACCTCATTTGGAGTAAATGTTACTCTCTTGGATTCTCTAGTATGTGTCATTTTGTATACTAACAGCAGGTTCGCTACCAAGTCTGGTACATACAAGACATTATTAAAATATCCATCTTCAAGGTAGCTCCTACCAACTCCCTTGGCCTGGATCTCATAATCATCACCCATTTGTAAAGTTGGGCCACTATCCAAATACATGGATGTGGAGAACTCTCTGATAGAGCCCATGTTCCTTGATGCTCCTTAATCAATGATGAAGGTGGAAGGATCTGAAGAACCTTTAACTAAATCATGAGACTTCTCCTTGTTGTCATAACCTAAACTTCCATCCTTCTTCCTTGTGCCCTCTGGGACTCAGATGTTTTTCTCCAATAGCTGCACCATCATATCAATGGATTTATTCATGCAAGTACTCTCTAGATTCCATTCCTTGTGGCAATAGGTGCATTTGGCTTTCTCCTTGCCCTTCTTGTCCTTATCCTTGCAAGGATTCAAACCTCCATCAGGAATCTTGGGTCTGTTTGGCCTATTCTTATCTGGTTGTTTTGAATCCTTATCTTTATTCTTTCCTTTGGAAGGATTCAAAACCCCTGCAGCAAGAGCTTGATCCTTTCTTGTTTTGATGGTGCCCATCTGCACTAGCTTATCTTGCTCTTGGTTCAAATACTCCATGAAGCTTTCAAGTGATGGCATTTTCCAATTTCGAATGGTTAACTTTCTAGAATGGCGCATCTTCCTCCATCTCTGCTTTGGGGGTATTATCTAGAATAGCCTTAACCTTCTATTTCCTTATCATCTTAGCCTGGGATGACTCTCCAGGTGCACTTTGTCTAGACTATCTCGTCTCTCTAAGTGGTTGCGTAGCTACAGCTACAGCTAGCAGTCTCTGAGCTGGGTTCGACATAGGGCGTGAACCAGGGGTTGGAATATTGGTAGGGGCAATGGTAGGAGCAGCTTGCTTTCTCGTTCTCACCATCGGGTCAAGTTCTGGTTGCTGGTCCAGCTGTTGTACGTCAAGCGATTCAATCTCTTCGTCGATTGGGAAACCCGAGATAATGGTTGCATCGGATAGCTCGCTCTCACTGGGGACCTCTATTACCATGGGTGTTGGATTAGTCTGTGACAGGATTTGGCTCTGTAAACACTCAGCTTTGGTTCTGTCGGCGTGCGTAAAAGGATGCTTGATGGTGAATCCTAGCATTTATATGCGCCTAGATGCTCTATAGTCGTCATGCAATGGGAGGTCGATGTCCAATCGATCACATGGGATTCTCGGTCAATGCGTTTCTCATTAAATCGGAAGCTTGATCTGTGGGAGGTACCTGTCAGCACAATTATGGTAGTTATGTCTAGGATGACTGACGGGACCAAAAAGCACATTGTCATTCTCCTCATATCTCTTCAAATTTATGACTCTTAGCTGTCACATCCACCTCAATCCTTGCCGAATATTCACACTTTAATGTCGGCCAACCTGTCCTTTCCGCTTTCTGCAGTACTTTCCACCTTTCTCAATGCTTCTTGTTTTTTCATTCGTTTGGCACTTTTTCTGGCACTTTGCACTGGTTCTGTCGCATACATGTGACAGAACAATTTATGTATTTTGGCCTCTATTTTTTTTCCATGTGTAGCACAATTCTAGATATGGATGTTATGACCATCATAGTATGGTTTCAGGCGACTACCATTCACCATACCTACGACATACTTTCAATCTAGTCTTTGCATTTTTACTATGTTGGCCTCAGTGATGTGGGAAATCTTATATGGCCCTAGCCAATGTGTCTTTATCTTGCTCGGGTGTTTGAAAAACTTGTTTTCATATAGCAACACAAGTCCTCCTACCTCGAATGGCTTAACTCGAGTATTGCGATCATGCCATGATTTTTGTCACTGGTTCTCAACTGTTTGATGAAATCCTGTAACGAAGTGTTCCTCTTCCATCTGAACGAGCTGTGTCAATCTCTGTTCAACAACATTCTCGTCGGTCATCTCTGTGAGGGCACCAATCTGTAGGCTCGACATAATGTACTCCATTGGCACAATAGCTTCCTATCCATACACCAATCTGAATGGGGTGTGTCCTGTTAGTCGCTTACAAGTTATGTGATACACCCATAGCACAGCTGAGACTTTCTGGTCCCAAACATCTCGGTGCACATTGCATACCTTGTTCAATGCATTCTCCATAATCTTGTTGAAAGCTTCGACCATTCCATTCGCTTGAGGATGATAAGGTGTTGTCTTCTTATGCTAACTCTACAGTAAGCTCAGCAATCACTTTTTTAACAAAATGTGTACCTTGTTCACTTAGTAGTATTTTTGGGCAACCAAATCTGGTGACTACATTTTCAAACAAAAAATTTGCTGCAGTCACAGTGGTACAATCTTTAACAGGTAAATCTTCATCTAATCTAGTTAAATAGTCTGTCGCAATGATAATGTAGTGCGTGCCATTTCTCTTTCCTAGTGGACTGATTGGTCCAACAAAATCAACTTCCCATTTATTGAATGCTTGAAGGGCTATCTACGATGCAATTGGAATCTCATCGCAGTGTGAGGTTTTTCCTGTTCTCTGGTAGATATCACAGCACCTGTAGAATCTCTTAGTATCCATATGTATGGTTGGACACCATAGTCTTGCTTGCAATATCTTACGCACTATTGCTTTTCCAACATATTTCCCTCCTACAACACCAGCATGTGCTTCTATCTTTACCCAAGTTCGTTCATACTCAAAAACACAGTGGCGTAGTATTCCATCCGTGCCTAGCTTGTACACATGTCTCGCGATCAATGTATAGTCAGCAGATTTGATGAGGAAATGTTTCTTCTTATTGTTTGACATTCCTTCAAGTGCATATCCTATGCTCAAAAAGTGAATGATTGCCTTAAACTCATGGTTTTGATCATCCATCATGTGGATCGCAAATAGTTGCACATCAAGAAAATTATCTTCCAGGATGGTTGGCTCTTCACCACTTTCTATCCGTGAGAGGTGGTTTGGCGCAACATTCAGTTGGCCAGGTTTAACTATGACCTCAAAGTCAAATTCTTGAAACAGTAGAATCCACCTATAGTTCTTCCCCCCAAACACTGGCTTGTTGACTAGGTATTTCAGCGCTAAATGGTCAATGTACATCTGAAAATGCCCACCCAACAAATAGTTTCTGAACTTTTGAAGCGCATATACCATAGAGAGGCCTTCTCTTTCTTCCATCGTGTAGTTCTTTTCTACTATTGATATTTTTCTGATGGAAAAGTCAATAGGTTGGTCTAGCGCACCCTCTCTTAGTTATGTCAAGACTATGTCAAGCGCAACAGAGGATGCATCGGCATGCACATGGAAATACTTCTTCCAGTTGGGGAACACAAGTATTGGCGCAGTGGCCATTGCGTTCTTCAATTTATCCAAGCTTTCCTGGAAAGTTGTTGTCTATTGAAACTTTACGTCTTTCTTTATTAGTTTTTCCATAGGTGCAGTGATCGCTATATATCCTCTGATGAACTTCCTGTAGTAGCATGTATGTCCCAGCACTAATCTGAGTTGCGTGACTGATGTAGGAAGTGGTAAGTCAAGAATAATTGCAATCTTGGTTGGTTCAACAAAAATACCATCATGACACACAATGTGACCCAACAGCACACCAAACCATGTGCAGAATATACACTTATTGTAATTAAGCGCGATCTGATACTGGTGACATCGGGCCAATGTCATGTGCAGACTCTCAATGTGGTCTCTTACTAGACCAAACACATTCCAATCATCAAAGTACACCTCAAGAAATTTATGAATAAAATCTTTAAAAGCAGAGACTACTATTCTAGAAAAAATAGCGGGTGCATTTTTGAGTCCAAAGGGAATTACCGTATAATGGTAGCATCCCCATTTTGTGATGAAGGTCATTTTTTGGTGATCCTCCTTCACGATTCTGACTTGATGATAGCCAGAGAAGCCATCAGTAAATGAATACATTTCTTGTCCTCCGACATTTTCAAGTACTTCATCTGTAAATGGTGTTGGGAATGGATCATGTAAGCATGCATTGTTCAGCTTCCTCAAGTCAACATAGATCCTTACTTCATCGGTTGTTTTCTTATCCTGGATCACTATTGGGATGATCCATTCTGATTCTTCAATAGGTTCAATAATTCTTGCATTGAGGATGTGATCCAATTCTACTTTTACCTTCTCTTTATACCTTGAATTCAACCTATAGGGTCATTGCTTACTGGTTTTAGCATCTGGTCGCAGGGGTATTTTCATCTCCCCTGGATCTCCCATTATCCCCTTCATCTCCGAAACGTTGCCAGGGAATAGGTCCTAGTATTCTTGTTGTAAGTATGTGATCTTTGTGACTGTCTCTTAATCCCAATAATATCCTATATTGGTGAAATTTGGGTTGTCTGGCGACCCAATGTTTACTTTCCTTATTTTCAACATCTTAAGGAACTGGTCACTTGAAATACCAGTCCCTTCTACCGCGTGCGTACCTTCTGATTCTGGTATGTTTATGTCAGTCAGATAATCATCTAGGTCTCCAGCTAAATTTTAGCAAGCCATTTATTACTGAATGGTCACACTACATTGGTGAGCATTGTCCTCCTCGACAGGCATTTGAGCAAATATCTTCTCCTTTATTGTTTGAAGCGTAGCATCAACTATAGGTTGCTCGTCAGCAAATTTAGATGTGTGCGTAAATTGCTTAGTGAGCCCTTCCCAATATTAGGTTCCTTATCGCAACTCCATAGATGCATACCATATCCTAGGTGTCATTTCCAATGTATGTATGAAATGATGGATCCATTCCTATCATGGGTATGCTACAAATACAATGGAACACTGATTTATGTGCGTAGCAAGGATCAACAACGCTGTGTACTTATGGCTAACCATGGTGAATTCTTCACCGAACCTGACTTCCATCAACCTTCTGCACTATGGCCATTCTATTATAAACTTCTTTTGTATACCCCACCATATGCCAGGCATATCCTTCAGCACATGATCCATGCAGACAAGCACTACGACTCGATGAGGAGTTCTTCAAACTGACTTAGGAAGGATGGAAGGTTAGGTAAACCTTCATAGGTCAATAGCTCTCTTAACTTGTTTTACACCCATCGCATAGATCTCATAATCCTTGTGCATCTCCTCATAGAGAATTCATCTAATCGATTTTCCTAGTTTTCCAAAGCCTCCCATGAGTCGGATGTGCATGAACTAGCACTCTTCCAGCTCAAGTTTCCATCCTCTTTTGGATTGATGTAATCTTCTTACATGGTAGTGAAATTGTAGATCTGGTTGAGGTATTCACCCTGTCCCTCATTGTAGACAAGCTCAACGTATCTTTGGCCTCCAAAGGATCAATGGGTGACACTACCCTCATCTCATTATCCTCAAATGAGAGTATCATCTTCTTGAAGTTGATAATGGTTTGATTTTCTATGTCCCAATCTATTCCCAACAACGCGAGATATGGGTTCATGTCATCAACAATGCTAATGAATTCAAAATTTGCAAATGTGCGCAACCCTTCAATGTCGACAGGGACTTGACTCAACCTACCAATTGGGAGGACCTTAGCCTGATTGGCAAGTCACAAATGGATAGGAGCCCAATCCAGGCATGGCATGCCCATACTTTCCCAAGTTTTTTGCGTCAAAATATTGACATCAGAACCCAAGTCTAAGATGATGTAATCCATCTCATAATCCCCTATCTATGCAGTCATTCTTAACTCGCATCCTATTTTGAATTTCTTTCCATCCTAGTTAACTTTTTTTTTTGGTTGTGGCTCTACTGGTGTTTCTTCTATCATTTCCTGTAGCTCTGCAATAGCATGTTTGTCTTGTATTAGAGCTAAGCAACTTGACAAGAAGGATTTGAGCTTACTAACTTTTTGTAGAGTCCTTTTTCTGAAATATTTGCTCAATCCGTTTAGGAATCTCCCTGACTTCTTCTGGATTTGCAAACTCACATCGGACATCCATGAATACTTTCTTCTATTTTTGGGCTTTAAATGGCACCTTCTTCTGCATCATGGGTCGTACCCGTAGCTGCAATTGTTCTTGCGGTTTATCCTGATCAGCTCCAGTCATAGCGCCTCCTCATGTTATGACAACGATATTCAGATCTCTTTGCTCAGCAGCAATCATCTGAATGTTCAATTTTAGATTCAGGTTTGGGTTTGGATTCTGCACAGGGTTACGACTTGTGATGTTTCTAGCCTGCCACTTCATGATCAACTGGGGACATTTTTCTACATTATGGTCCTGTCCCTTATAATATGACCATGTCTTCACAGGTTCCAGGAAATCTCTCGCATAGTGACCTAGTTGTCCACAGTTATAGGATGTAACTTGACCTCTTCCTATACCAAATACTCCTCCTCCTCCTCATGCTCTAAATTTTCCACCGCCCCTTCCTTGCGGGTGTGGTTGTTGTGGGGGTTAATGGTTAAGCTGATATTGTGGCCAATAGTGATTTTGTTACACATATGGGTGCTGCGGTGCATAATAAGGCTGATATTGGTTCTGATACTGATTGGGTGGGAACTGCACAGGTTTATACGATGGTTGTGTCGGTTCATCTTAATTCTTTCCCTCATTCTTCATCAATTAAGTTGCAACCATCTTTTCCTTCAGGAGCTGGCATGCTCTGCAATCCTTCTCTTCATGCCCTACTAACTTGCAAAATTTACAAAATAGGTTTACTGGGGTACTTACAACTTTTTTCAAGTATAAACACTGCTGGTCATGATGCCCTTTAGACTAGCATATGCGACACCAGGGTAGTCCATGGCCATTTAATGGGTTTGGCACACAGGATGAGACATAGTTCATGAAGGTCGGACAATTATCCTTAGTGTTCCCATCCGTTCTGCATTTTGTGCACCATAAGTCTTCATGGGATTCTTTTCCCTTCTTGATGTCTTGAAGTTGTATCGTTAGATTAGCCAAATGCAACTGATCCTGTACCATGCCTGCACCACCATCACCAATCGGAGATGCTTCTAACTTCATTGCCAATTATAACGCTTTTGTCTGCGACTCGATCTTTTGTTGCATCAATGAACCCCAGATGTGTGGTAACAGAGCACCAATTAACCACTCTTTATGTTGAACATCTGACATCCGGAAAATTACTTTGGCCATCAAAGTTTTAAATATTTGTTCAAAGTCCCATACTGTCTCTTCCAATGTTTTTTTTTTTATCTCCTTGATCTCAGTGATACACTGCAACTCAGATTTAGGTTTCCTGAACTCGGAGATCATCACAGCTCATATCTCTTCAAGGTTTTTTTGAGGTGCTCCTAACAATACTATGTAGTACATCATAAACCAGTCCAGCACACGACCCCTTAGATTTGTGATCATCTGTGCTTTGTTTAAATCTGCTTTCTGAACTAAATGAACCATCCATACAGCTTCACAGGTGAACCAATGCTACTCTGGATCCTATGATCCATTGCCATTGAAGGTGGGTAACTGAATATCTTCCCTAGCCATTGAGTTGGTGTTACGGAGAGAAATTCCTATGGCTTGGGGTACCACAACAGACAGCTAGACTCCAGAAATCAATCTTTCCCAATATGCAATAAAAATAAACAATCTAACACTAAA